>CAWUFW010002660.1:600000-1165000 GCA_963921515.1 Calotriton arnoldi | reverse complement strand
TGTAAACTCTTAGTATGTCGGAAGTGACTCTTACAAAGCTGACAGCACAATAGCTGGTAGGTTAAACAGGTTAAAGGAAGCATGGTGGTCTGAGGTCCTACCCAGGGCACACATTATTTACATCAGATTTAATGGATGGATACTGAACCCTCAAGTGATTTTTGAAGCTGGAACACTTTATTCTGTTGGTACTGAAATGATGAACTAGACTGAAAAATGGATGGTCCAAGCATACTTTTACCCATTTTGTCATAGGTCCCCCATATTTTTCCCGTACAGTTTTCCTGGCTTTAGGACCCAGTAGTATAGTGTCAGTACTTTCCCCCTAAATGGACTACGAATTTTCCTAATTGGCTTATTTAACTTTAATGCAGGGTAATAGCAGATGGCATGCATAGTACATCATTTGCACAGATGTTAAATGTCATATGTGGGCTGGGCATACACCGCCCTCATATTTACAAAAAGATATTGTTGCAGTGGTGTAACAAAACTTGAGGACCCCGCCCTGCAAAGTACATAGAGGGCACCCCCTCCCTGGACTCACTTAGGAGCTCTCAGGCCAGGGTACTCACCCAGGAGTTTGGGCCCCCCTGGCACTGCGGGGGCTGCGGAAGCCTTTGTTGCCCCACTGCATTGTTGCCAGGAGCCCACTTGTGCACTGGCTGTGCTACAGTTTAGAAGCACTGCAGTGAAACATGTAAAGGAAAAGGGTCTTTGCTTTGTAGAAACCTTTTTTCACATATCAATACGTCACTGTGTAAGACCACAGGATTGGCTGCTTAATTTATAAAAGAAAGTTACTGACTACATATTTGAGATAGTGACTAACATCTCACTGTAACTAAACATCCAAAAGTTGTTTTCACTGAGTAGGTTCAGCTAGATTCTTCATGAACAAGCCAAGGTAAAATTACTCCCCTTAACGTCTGTCTTCACTTGCAAAAATGTTAGCAAATGATTGGTAATTATTTTCCACTTAGTTGTAAAGAGTTTTCATACCTTAGTCGAAAAAATAACTTTATAACAATGTACTTTGAACTGACTGATCCAAAAAGGGCTTAGAACCAGTCTTGCCACTCAGCTCACCTTCCGAGGCCCCAAACACATTCCTAGCTGGAGTTAACAACCATGCTCGCCATAAGACAATAGCCAGGACACAGGGCCCAGGAAGGCAGAGGTGTTGTCAACAACTGCCCACCTATCAGATAGAAGCCATCTGGTTGGGCACAGGAATAGTTGGTAGAATAAAGAGGAGCCTTCATACTACCTCTTTTGACTTGGAAATGCCACATTATGCTGACAGTATCTGCTCCAAATCATTCTAGGGCCCTCTTAGACTTTCTGATTCCAGTCCTAGCAGGGGACATATCAATTAATTTCCCAGAGCAAGGGAAGAGACCTCTTCTAAATTGGAGAGTGGTTTAGCGAGACCCAGAGCCTCTTTTGATGGAAAAAGGGGTTAGCCATTTTAGATTTAGGGCTTCTTGCAATATTTACAGGAAGCAAAAAAGACGTGCTGCGAAACAAAGTTGGCGTAAGGCACGAAAGTAGACAAGATTGGGAAGGAAAAATTCTCTAATCACTGCCTAGTGCCAGAATAAGACCAGCTGAATGAAAGAAGACTCAAGGACTCTTGATTCCTGCAAGCACCCAGGGACTGGAACCACCTTCCAAGGGTCAGATACAGTAGCTGATGGTAGGGAACGGCCAAGGAATCCCCGTACCTCTTGAAGCTCGGGGAGGGCACCATGCACCAACTCCCCTATAGTTAATTTATGGCCCCAGAGGATGGGGTCCCCGGGGCCTATTTGGGCTTGGCAAGGGGGCCACGCATACCCATCCCTAATATAAATATGTTTGGCCCAGGAGCCTGGGGACACTGGGGCCCATTTGCACTCGAGGTGGCGGGCCATGCGACCCTCTACCATTGTATAAATGTTTTTGGTCCCTCGAGAACCCCTCTGCCGGCAGGGAGATGGATGCCTGCTGGGGGTTGGGTACAGGGCATTGTGAGAAGTTGGCCTGGTATATGCTGTCCACTAATTAAAGTGGACACCTTGCACCAGCCCAAACGACCTTTATTGATGATTAGGTTAAAGACAACCTTTATTGAAAGCTATCCTAGTGGTAGCTATGGAGAGCAGCCTTCAGGCTAAGTCTCGAAGGAATGTAAAGCAGCTTGTTTTACCAGTATATAACCTCCTGAATGACCAAATGAAAGAAGAACCACACCAGGTATATATAAAATATATGTATTTATTACTAAACACTCTCTACTAACCTCTTTATGAGATTAGAGAACAAGACACACAATATTAAATCACTAGAACGACAGTAAATAGCACAATACACAACGGGCTCCAGGGGGAGACCAAACCATATACTAAGAAAGTGGTATAAGAACCACGACTTGACTAGACACAGTGCCTAGAGCACGTAGAATCACTGGGACCCCAAGGAACCACCCGAGGTAGTGACACAGGGGACCCACGGAGGATGGGTGCAGTGTGGGAACACAGACGCGAGCTCAGTACAACTCTATGGGAAAGTCGCTGTTGGAAATTTAAAGATTAAGGACACTTAGGAGAGGACCTTAAGCAAACCCAGCTAAACAAAAAAGGTTCTAAGGCCAGCACCCTTGAGAGTACCGAGGTACCCGAGTTACCTATCCCAGAGGAGCCGGGTGCATAGGGGTCAAGTGGTGTCAGAAACCCTCGTCGTTTTCAATGGCGTGATGTGAAAAAGTACTGCTGCCGTGGAGAAGAAACGTATCCGGTGTGATCCAAGCCTGGATCGGAGATGTGAAGAACCTGAAAGCAGAGGGGACAGAGTCTGGGTCACTTCACGTGACCAGGAGCGGAGCAATCGAATGCCCACCGATGTCGGGTGCTTCAGGTGAGAAGAGGTGAAGCTTGACTCTGCAGCCACGGGGACCAGGAGATGTCTACGATGACCACAGTCTGGATTCGAGCTGTCCCACAAAGGATGTTGAGTGCTGGGGGGTCAGTGTCTGGATTAAATACCAACAAGCCTTGGCACCAGCAATCCACGCGGTCAGAGGAAAGATGCTTCTGGGAGGACCAGCAAGGTCCTGGGGACTCTCCAAGCAATGGAGAGTCAGGGCAAGTCTGAAGCAACCAGGGAAGCCCACTGAAAGTTAAAGTTGCCTTCACAGGGACCCACAGGCCAATGGACCAGGGATCGCGAAGGGACCTCAAGCTGAATCACTAAATACCAGCCCACGGAACACTCGTGGAGTGTAGGCCGGAAATATTCGGTGGAATTACTGCTCGGGGTCAGGACTACAAGTAGCCCAAAGCACAGCCTCAGGGGTTGCCAAAAAGCATATGCTGCTGCAAATGTACATGGTGCCCAGAGGTTCGGGTTGCACGGTCCCCACGAGGGATACGGGCCTCAGAGTTGCTGAGGGAGCAGATCAACCTCAAAGACCATGGGAACCCACATCCTGTATTGCAGAAATCTTCGGAGTCCTTCAGGAGCTTCGTAGATGCAAACAGGTCAGATGCATTTTAGGTGCCTGCTCAGCAGGGGAGTAACTCCTTTACTCCAAGGGAGATTCTTCAGTCATCCAGCGTTGTGCAGATTGTCGAAGTACTTGGTTTCTGTAGCAGAGTTTAGCCCAGGTAATATCCAAAGTCCTGTAGTCAGGGGTTCCTATTTTATACCCAAGGAAGGGGTGGAACAAACTCTGGGGACCCACCTATGGGAGGGTCAGGACAGAGGGGTAGCTACACCCATGTTCTTTGTCCAGTTTCACACCAGAGCAGGAGCAAATGGCTCCTGCAACCGGTTTGAGCTGGACTATGCACAGGGACACCAAATGTGCCCCCAGTGCAGACATCAAAGCACTCTGAGAGTGCACGCACCCAGCCCCAATACACTAAAGCCTGTCTGGGAGGTGGTCACACCTCCCTGTGACAGGAAACCTATTGTCAAACCTTCCCCTGCCGGAGTTTCATCCAGCAGCAGGAGGGCAGACTCGTGTCTGTGGCTGGCAGCATCCATTTTGTGATGCCAGGGTCAAGAAAGCTGGTACCGGGTGTACCGGTGTTGTCATATTTCTCCCTCTAGGAGGGTGGAATCATACCTCCCACACCAGTTACTGGTGTGGAGGTATGATTCCAAGGTGTTTGACACCAAACACGACATGTTTCCATGCAGCCGTTTTAAAGTTAGCATTTACCGCAAGGTTATAATGCACTTAAGTATATATGGTTGGCTGCATCACAAACAACCCCGGAGAATAGGTTCCGAAGGCTGCAGAGGGGCTCTGCTCATGCATGGGCACCCTCTCACATAAAACCCAGCACCCTGCCTTCAGGATTGATAAGGCCTGCCATAGGGGTGACTGACAGGTTTATATGTGCAGTGATTAGGATAGATATAGTGAACCTATATCTAAGTAAGGGGTGCATGCACCACCTTACACATGCTGCTGTAGCAGACCTGTGGTGTCATTTTAAATGGCCTCTCAGGGGTGGCATAATACATGCTGCAGCCCCTGGGAGGCCTCTGGGGTACCTATGCCCTGGGTACATAGTATACCATATACTAGGGACTTATAAGGGTACCCCAGAATCCAATCTGGAGTGCACCTAAAGTACATGTAATCAATTAACAGGAGAAAGCAGATAGACTGGGGTCCTGAATAGCAGGATCCCAGTCAGACTAAGTCGAAAACAGTGAAACAGCAAAAAGTGGGGGTAACTATAAGAAGCAGATCCTACTCTCCTACACAACCCCCCCCCAAACGTCAGGACATTAAACTAACCTTGACCAGTTGAGTCTTCATGTTCTAAGTGGAAATATCTGGAGAGTCCATCTGCATTTGCATGGTTACTCCCAGGTCTATGTTCCACTGTTTAGTCCATCTCCTATAGGGAAATGGACCACCTCAAAAGTTTGGGGTTTTCACCCTTCATCTGTTTTAGCCATAAGAGGGGCTTATGGTCTGTCTGAACAATGAAGTGAGTGCCAAAAAAGTATGGCCACAGCTTCTTCAGAGCCCAAACCACAGAAAAGGCTTCCCTCTCAATGGCTGACCAACGTTTCTCTCTGGGGGCCAGCCTTCTGCTAATAAAAGCTACTGGCTGATCCTGACCTTCATCATTCAATTGTGATAACACAGCTCCTACCCCCAACTCAGATGCATCTGTTTGGACAATGAATTGTTTGGAGTAGTCAGGACTTTGCAGAATGGGAGCAGTGCACATGGCCTGCTTCAGGTCATCAAATGCCTTTTGACAGCTAACTGTCCACTGAATTTTCTTTGGCATTCTCTTGGAAGTTAAGTCATTCAAAGGGGTCACTATGGATCCATATCCTTTAACAAACCTCCTATAGTACCCAGTCAGGCCCAAGAAAGCTCTGACCTGAGTCTGGGTGGTGGGAGCAACCCAGTCCATGATGGTCTGGATTTTGCTCTGCAATGGTTGAACCTGGCCTCCACCCACAAGGTGGCCCAGGTATACAACTTGACTCTGCCCTATCTGGCACTTGATGGCCTTGATAGTGAGGCCTGCTTTCTGCAGGGCCTCCAAAACATTTCTCAGGTGGACCAGGTGATCCTCCCAGGTGGAGCTAAAGACAGCAATATCATCTAGATAAGCTGCACTATAGGCTTCCAGGCCTGTAAGGACTTTATTCACCAACCTTTGAAAAGTGGCAGGTGCATTCTTCAAACCAAAGGGCATCACCACAAATTGGTAGTGCCCACTAGGGGTTGAGAATGCTTTTTTTGGCTTTTGCATCCTCAGCTAGTCTGATTTGCCAGTAGCCAGCTGTCAGGTCAAATGTGCTCAGAAACTTTGCTGAGGCCAAAGTATCTATAAGCTCATCTGCCCTAGGGATTGGATGGGCATCAGTCCTAGTGACTGCATTGAGACCTCTGTAGTCAACACAAAACCTCATCTCTCTCTTACCACCCTGGGTGTGAGGTTTGGGTACCAAGACTACTGGACTAGCCCAAGGGCTATCTGAGGGTTCAATCACACCCAAATCCAACATCTTCTGGACTTCAGTCCTGATGCAGTCCCTGACATGGTCAGGCTGCCTGCAGTAGCGGCCCGTGGTGGGAGTGCTGCAGGGGGGTGACGTGGGGCAGGGGAGGGGCAGGGTGGGGGGTAGTAAAGTACGGAATACGGCCGTATAGAGGTAAGTAGACATATAAATAAATAAAACGAATTTTGTTGCGCACGCTGCATCGCCAAATGCGATGCAGCGCGTGCAACGAAATTCATTTTATTTATTCATATGTCTACTTACCTCTATACGGCCGTATTCCGTACTTTACTTTACGGCTGTATTCCGTACTTTACTACCCCCCCACCCTGCCCCTCCCCCACCCCACATCACCGCCCGGCAGCACTCCCTGGAAAAGATTCCCAGGAGGGCCCTGGCCACCACAGGAGCTGTGGTGGTTCTAAGGGGAATAGCCTCTGGATACCTAGTGGCATGGTCCACCACCACCAGTATAAATCTGTGCCCAGATGCAGTTTGAGGATCCATGGGACCAACAATGTCAATCCCAACCCTCTCAAAGGGAACCCCCACCACAGGTAGTGGTATCAGGGGGGCCTTTGTAGTACCACCTGCCTTACCACTGACTTGACAGATGACACAGGAGCGACAAAACTCCTTGGTGCCTTCAGACATGTGAGGCCAATGAAAGTGATGGACAATTCTGTCCCAAGTCTTGTTTTGGCCTAGGTGACCTGCTAATGGGATGTCATGTGCTAGTGCCAATAGGAAGCCCCTAAACTTCAGAGGTATAACCAACCTCCTGGTAGCACCAGGCTTGGGGTCTCTACTCTCTGAGTAAAGGAGATCCTATGGGACCCACTTGCACTCCCAGCAGCCTCAGCAGCAGCTTGCTGTCTGAGGGGTTCAAGAGAGGGGCAGCTTAGTTGCTCCTGGCTCAGATCTGTCCTGGAAGGGCCCCCTCTCCCCAAGAACTCAACCTGATCAGGTTCAAGCTCATCTGGGACAGTTCCTTCTTCAGGACTAAGATCAGCTCCCTCAAGAGACTGGTCTGGATTCTGAGGCAGGGGGGAAGACACTGCCTTAACCCTACTGCTCCTTCTCTTGGAAGGCGCCTGGTCCATTTTTCCAGGATCCAGGGCCTGTTCAGTGTTAGACATTTTTGCCTGTGACCTGGTCATAGCAAACACATCTGCAGGGATGCCCAACATTTCTGCATGAGTCCTGAGTTCCACTTCAGCCCAAGCTAAAGTTTCTAAATCATTGCCCAACAAGCATTCAACAGGGAGGTCTGCACTTACCACAACCTTCTTAGGGCCAGTTACCCCTCCCCAGGTGAAATTAACAACTGCCAAGGAATGGTCTGTCCTGACATTGCTAGCATTGGTCACTTGGTACATCTCACCAAGTATGATTTGCTCAGGAGCCACAAGATCCTTTGTCACCATGGTGACACTTGCTCCTGTGTCCCCGAATGCCAAGGCCTCCTTTCCATTGATTATATGCTGTTGTCTGTATTTGCCCAGATTACTGGGGCTTACAAATAAGGAGGCCATATCCATGCCTCCATCACAGATCAACATAGCCTGAGTTGGAACTCTGACTAGGCCAGAGTCCATCTCAGATCCCAGGGTTAACCCTACTACACCCTTATTTGGAGTACCACCACTTGGAGCTGAACTAGGGGGAACAGTTGCCTTAGGGGCAGTGGTGGTTGGAGTTGAGTCCTTGGACTTGGTACAATCACTTGTCCAATGGGTCTTCTGTTTACAGATTTGACATCATGGCTTCTTCTTGCCTTTACCCTTGTTTGATTGTGACTCCCCACCAGATGCAGATTTTTGGGGCCCTTGAGAAGACTTCTGGTCTTTACCCTTCTCCCCACCCTTATCAGAGTTTTTAGAATCTTGCTTCTTGGAGTCACCACCTTGGTTCTGAACCTTCTGCCTCACCCTGGTTCTGACCCATTTGTCTGCCTTCTGGCCCAATTCTTGGGGAGAGGCCAGATCAGCGTCCACCAGGTACTGATGCAACAGCTGATTTTGACAATTATTAAGGATCTGCTCTCTCATAACTAAATTATACAATCCTTTAAAGTCACACACTTTACTGCGAAGTAACCGGCCTTCCAGAGCCTTAGTAGCACAATCTACAAAGTCAACCCAGTCCTGAGTCTGTGCCTTTTGGGTGTCTCTGAACTTTATCCTGTATTGTTCAGAGGTTAAGCCAAACCCATCAATCAGAGCACTCTTCAGGACTTTGTAATTATCAGCATCCTCTTCTCTTACAGTGAGGAGCTTGTCTCTACTTTTGTCTGCAAAGGAGAGCCACACAATTGCTGCCCACTGCTCCTGAGGGACCCTCTGTACCTTACAGGCCCTCTCCAGTGCAGTTATCCATTTGTGGATGTCATCCCCACTCTGGTCGGGAGGGACAATCTTGTTCAGGTTCCTATGGTCATGAGTATGTTCTCTGCCTCTAGGGACACTGTTGCTGCCACCATGAGGCTCTAGCCCCAACTTCTGAGAAGCTCTCTGAAGCTCCAGGGATTCCCTATATAAGGCCAATTGCTCTCTCTTGATTCTGAGCTTAGCTCTCTCAAACTCAAGCAGTTGGCACTTCTTCTCATAAGAGGACTCCCTTTTATGAGAAGCAGAGGTCCTATGAGAAACAGAGCTCCCTACAGAAGTACCAGAATGATTAGATTCCTGAGAAGGAGATTTTGATCTTCTTGGTAAACTGTTAACCCTTCCAGGTGGGGTAAAGAGAGTGCCACTCAGGCCTCCTTCCTCACCTTCAGGAAGAATTGGATTGTCCAGGGTAGAATCATTTTGATCCTCCTGGCCAGCATCAGAGTTCAGGTCATTGAAGTTCTCACTTCCTGGCCTTTCCTCTTCTGCTGTCCCACCCAACTTGCCTGCCTCATCAGACCCTGGGGTCTTTCTGAGGTCATCTAAAATCAAACTCTCTATGAGACGTTGAGTGTTTGGGTTTTTCCTTGTCTTCAGTTTCCTAGATGTACACATGGTTCTCAATTCTTGGAATGAGAGATGGTCATACTTAATTGGCAAGGAGCCACCGGCTTCAGGCCTAGAAGACATGCTAGTGTGGTGTGGTGTATGCACCTACCTACCCTAGTGGGAACTGAAACTCTCTTGAGTTGGAGAAAGGGTGTGCTAGGCCCTTGACTTACCCAACTCTAAGTTCAGTAGAACTTACTTTATTCTAGTCTTGATTTATATGTACCTAAGTACCTTTAGTGGTTTTCAGTTAGTCACTCAATGAGATTATCTGGCAAAACAATAGCAAGCTTGAATCCCAACCGCTGCACACCAATGTGAGAAGTTGGCCTGGTATATGCTGTCCACTAATTAAAGTGGGCACCTTGCACCAGTCCAAACGACCTTTATTGATGATTAGGTTAAAGACAACCTTTATTGAAAGCTATCCTAGTGGTAGCTATGGAGAGCAGCCTTCAGGCTTCATTCTCGAAGGAATGTAAAGCAGCTTGTTTTACCAGTATATAACCTCCTGAATGACCAAATGAAAGGAGAACCACACCAGGTATATATCAAATATATGTATTTATTACTAAACACTCTCTACTAACCTCTTTATGAGATTAGAGGACAAGACACACAATATTAAACCACTAGAACGACAGTAAATAGCACAATACACAGCGGGCTCCAGGGGGAGACCAAACCATATACTAAGAAAGTGGTATAAGAACCACGACTTGACTAAACACAGTGCCTAGAGCACGTAGAATCGCTGGGACCCCAAGGAACCACCCGAGGTAGTGACACAGGGGACCCACGGAGGACGGGTGCAGTGTGGGAACACAGACGCGAGCTCCGTACAACTCTATGGGAAAGTCGCAGTTGGAAATTTAAAGATTAAGGACACTTAGGAGAGGACTTTAAGCAAACCCAGCTAAACATAGAAGGTTCTAAGGCCAGCACCCTTGAGAGTACCGAGGTACCCGAGTTACCTATCCCAGAGGAGCCGGGTGCATAGGGGTCAAGTGGTGTCGGAAACCCTCGTCGTTTTCAATGGCGTGATGCGAAAAAGTACTGCTGCTGTGGAGAAGAAAAGTGTCCGGTGTGATCCAAGCCTGGAGATGTGAAGAACCTGAAAGCAGAGGGGACAGAGTCTGGGTCACTTCACGTGACCAGGAGCGGAGCAATCGAATGCCCACCGATGTCGGGTGCTTCAGGTGAGAAGAGGTGAAGCTTGACTCTGCAGCCACGGGGACCAGGAGACGTCTACGATGACCACAGTCTGGATTCGAGCTGTCCCACAAAGGATGTCGAGTGCTGGGGGGTCAGTGTCCGTATTGAACACCAACAAGCCTTGGCACCGGCAACCCACACGGTCAGAGAAAAGATGCTTCTGGGAGGACCAGCAAGGTCCTGGGGACTCTCCAAGCAAATTGACCGGTCCTTCACTTGCCCCATTGATTGAAGTTATACGGGCACAACTACTACCTACAATAACATATGGTAGCGAGGCACAGAGGGGAAGGGACTCAAAGCTCTTGGATGTTGCGGTACCAAAGGTGTACAGAATAATCTACCAACAAGAGTCTCCCCAGCACAGATCAGGCTCGAGTTTGGTGTTCAAAAACAGACACTGGCAAGAAGAGGTGCATTAGTCATCTTCTGGGACAAAGTAAGGAAATCCAAACCAGGCACCCTAAATTGGCATTTGTGGTCAGAGCTACAACAGAAAGATGCATCACCAGCGGCAAAATACTTAGCAACTAGTCTGTCTACTCTAGGACTAACCGAACTTTGGGCAACTTCTACAAGTCAGTGCCTCCTTAAAAAGCAGCAAAGAGGATAGTAAAGAATCAATCTTGGATTGAAGACAAGGCAGCCCTAACAAAAAGGTTGCATGGCTGGATGATCTTGAGCTCCTATTCCTCCTTGGCTGCACAAAAGTACTTAGCTCTGGGATTTGCCAAATACACTAAAATTCAGTTTTTAAAGTATAGATTAGGCCTACTGCCACGCACAAAGCACTTTCCACACTGGCTGAAAAACCAATCTGATTCCACTTGTCGTTTATGCGGTACAGCGCAAGAAGACATGTTGCACCTTATCTGTACGTGCAAAGAACTAATACTAGGCCTGGGCGGAAAACTACGCTACGCTTGCGTAGTTTGCGCAACTACGCGCTACGCGAATTGCACGCAGCACAGTGCAAAAACGCGTAGCGGGCATTTTTTGCTTGCTCGCGGTCCTCAACGTCAAGTTGGCGACCGCGAGCGAGCAAAATGACATCCCGGCGAGATTTTTCCCTCGTTCGCGATCAGCAACATCAAGTTGCCGATCGCGAGCGTGGAAAATAAACCTCCCGGCGAGATTCTCAACGCAAGTAGGTCAGGTTTCTCATTGCGAGTTGTCGCGTATGCTCGCGACTGCTCGCGATGAGAAACTACCAGTCCGCGTTGAGAAAACTGCCGCTCGAGTACAAATCTACTCGAGTGGCAGAAAACGACCGCTTGCACTGTGCAAGATGCCGTTTGCAATGATTGCACAGTGCGGACAAGCATCCGGCACTGTGCAATCATTGCGAACAGCATTTCCTTCCGCACTACGCAGTTCGCGTAGTGCTACGCGTAGCTCGCGTAGTGCGAAGTGCACTTCGCGTAGCTACGCGTAGCGCTACTACGCGAACTACGCCCAGGGTTAACTAATACAGCCAAGGAAACCGCTTTTAAAACCACTTTTTAATCAGAGAGGTATCCGCAAACGGAGACAGGCTGTGTTGGCGTGCTTTGCACCTGAGGATACGCAGCTTAATTGCCGCTTTGTAAAATTTTTGAAGCAAGTGGAGAAGATAATGCCTAGACAGAACTTCAATATAGCAGATAAGGAATAAAGCTGCTAACTAACTGCTTATTTTATCAATGCATTGTAAAAATCAACTAGTTGTATTTACTTTTAACTGGTTTTGTTTTAAGCAAACTGGTTTTAATATTTTAAATTGATGATATGTAATGAGATATTTTTTTAGCAATGGTTTTAAGTAACTGTGCTAAATAAAACCTTTGTACCTTTGTACCTCTCCAAGCAATGGAGAGTCAGGGCTCGTCTGGAGCAACCAGGGAAGCCCACTGAAAGTTAAAGTTGCCTTCACAGGGACCCACAGGCCAACGGACCAGGGATCGCGAAGGGACCTCGAGCTGAATCACTAAATACCAGCCCACGGAACACTCGTAGAGTGTAGGCCAGAAATCTTCGGTGGAATTACTGCTTGGGGTCAGGACTACAAGTAGCCCAAAGCACAGCCTCAGGGGTCGTCAAAAAGCATATGCTGCTGCAAATGTACACAGTGCCCAGGGGTTCGGGTTGCACGGTCCCCACGAGGGATACGGGCCTCAGAGTTGCTGAGGGCGCAGATCAACCTCAAAGACCACGGGAAACCACCTCCTGTATTGCAGAAATCTTCGGAGTCCTTCAGGAGCTTCATATAAGCAAACCGGTCAGATGCGTTTTAGGTGCCTGCTCAGCAGGGGAGTAACTCCTTTACTCCAAGGGAGATTCTTCAGTCATCCAGCGTTGTGCAGATTGTCGAAGTACTTGGTTTCTGTAGCAGAGTTTAGTCCAGGTAATATCCAAAGTCCTGTAGTCAGGGGTTCCTATTTTATACCCAAGGAAGGGGTGGGGCAAACTCTGGGGACCCACCTATGGGAGGGTCAGGACAGAGGGGTGGCTACACCCATGTCCTTTGTCCAGTTTCGCGCCAGAGCAGGAGCAAATGGCTCCTGCAACCGGTTTGAGCTGGACTATGCACAGGGACACCAAATGTGCCCCCAGTGCAGACATCAAAGCACTCTGAGAGTGCACCCACCCAACCCCAATACACTAAAGCCTGTCTGGGAGGTGGTCACACCTCCCTGTGACCGGAAACCTATTGTCAAACCTTCCCTTGCCGGAGTTTCGACCAGCAGCAGGAGGGCAGACTCGTGTCTGTGGCTGGCAGCATCCATTTTGTGATGCCAGGGTCAAGAAAGCTGGTACCGGGTGTACCGGCGTGGTCATATTTCTCCCTCTAGGAGGGTGGAATCATACCTCCCACACCAGTTACTGGTGTGGAGGTATGATTCCAAGGTGTTTCGCACTAAACACGACATGTTTCCATGCAGCCATTTTAAAGTTAGCATTTACCGCGAGGTTATAATGCACTTAAGTATATATGGTTGGCTGCATCACAAACAACCCTGGAGAATAGGTTCCGAAGGCTGCAGAGGGGCTCTGCTCATGCATGGGCACCCTCTCACATAAAACCCAGCACCCTGCCTTCAGGATTGATAAGGCTTGCCATAGGGGTGACTGACAGGTTTATATGTGCAGTGATTAGGATAGATATAGTGAACCTATATCTAAGTAAGGGGTGCATGCACCACCTTACACAGGCTGCTGTAGCAGACCTGTGGTGTCATTTTAAATGGCCTCTCAGGGGTGGCATAATACATGCTGCAGCCCCTGGGAGGCCTCTGGGGTACCTATGCCCTGGGTGCATAGTATACCATATACTAGGGATTTATAAGGGTACCCCAGAATCCAATCTGGAGTGTACCTAAAGTACATGCAATCAATTTACAGGAGAAAGCAGATAGACTGGGGTCCTGAATAGCAGGATCCCAGTCAGTCTAAGTCGAAAACAGTGAAACATCAGCAAAAAGTGGGGGTAACGATAAGAAGCAGATCCTACTCTCCTACAGTCATGTCCGCAGGTTAGGCCGTGCAGCCAACCCCACCCTGCACGGTAAAAGGCTGTGCGTGGCTGGGGTTGGCTGCCCACGGGGGGTCATTTGCAGGGCCTGACCTCAGACCAGGCCCCGCAGCCATCCACACGCCGTGTACGCCTGAAAGCTGTGCATGACGTGGGCTTGCTTTCCTGAGAGGGTTGGCCCCAGGACGTTCACGGCATGGTGTTGGCTTTATGTATGGATATATAATATTACTTTACACTTAACAAGCCCTAGCAATTCACTGAAAAAACCAAAGGTTAAAGTGACATTATAGTTATAAGAAGATTTCACTGACAATGCTACGTTTTGAACTAAAAAATACACTGAAATTCACAAGTTATCTCAAGTAACTATAACTCATGCCCCAAGATCACTATAACTTGCACCCTCACCATGCACTGCTAATCACCCCACATTCCACATATGACATCACTCATGAAAAATTCTATGATATAATTGATAATATCGCTGCAACACTTGCAATGAAATTATCATGGTGGGGGAGCAAGTTGTGGTTACCTTAGGACACAAGTTATAGTTGCTTAAGATAACAGTAACTGGCGCATTTCAGTGGCCTTTTGAGTTCAAAACGTTATGTTGTCACTGAAAAGTTCATCTAACTATAACGTCACTTCAACCTTTGTTTTGTTCAGTGAATAGTTATACATTTTCAAGAGAAAACACTTTGATGTTGAATATGAATGTATGAATATGACACAACGTACTTGGAGAAAGAATCCGAAACAGATATCTCGGTCACAGTGTAGAGCAATACTTCAGATGGTCACAATGCGAGCAGACCAAAAAAATTTTTAGAGGAAGATCGCCTCCGACGCAGGGGAGGAAGTTGATCCAATAAGGTGGCGAAAGCAGATGAAGAAGAGCAAGAGGTCGAGGAGATGGAGGCAGAGGAAGAAAAACCAACAACAGAGAAGGAAGAAGCAGAGATCTATTAACACAAGCTGTGATGGGAAAGGGAAAGAGGGCCAAGCTACAGGGCAAATTAAA
Organism: Calotriton arnoldi; assembly: GCA_963921515.1. Taxonomy (NCBI): domain Eukaryota; kingdom Metazoa; phylum Chordata; class Amphibia; order Caudata; family Salamandridae; genus Calotriton; species Calotriton arnoldi. The sequence continues at coordinate 1,150,224 of CAWUFW010002660.1, read as the reverse complement.
GCTATGGTATTCAAGAATGACACAGTGATAAACCTATCTAATAAGACTTTGACTGATGATGAACTATTAGTTCTGAGTTATGGACTCTCCTTTAGTCCCACAAGGGTCTTTGATTATGTACAGTGGGAGATGTAGACCTTCTCATTGCCCTACATGAACTAGAACAATGAGGGGACGGACGGTGGGTATTTACAAACACCTGCTTCCTGGAAGGCCTGGGCATTGTGTGCAATACATTTGTTCACAGTAATTTTAAGCCTGATTCTACCTTTTTACCGCAAATGGCATACAATGCCATTGACACAGTTCAGGATACTGTCACTAGGGAACTCAGGAAGCTTAGAAAAAGCAGGAGTATAGGACTTGGAACCTTATGTGGGAACAACAGATGACTATGAACTCAGGGTGCGCCTAGAAAACGATAAATTAAAAGTATAGGTTTATTAGGAATTAGAGCGCTCTTAAAGTTCCCGTGTTACATTTTCACACCAGTGCACCCACCTTTAAATAGGGTATAGGGCCCTGGGAAATGGCATCCCTGGGGCCGAAAATGGCACTGGGAGGGGGTCTGCCATCCCCTTTCAGTTAGTTAAGCAGAGACCCTGGGAGTTGGGGTCCCCATTAAATTTTAAAGGCTCGGGAGGGGTCCGCCGTGTGGACTCTCTCCCCTTAAAATATACTTTGGGCTCCGGGAGATGGAGACCCCTGGGGCCAAAAAAGGCTTGAGTAGGGTGCCATGCGCCCCCCCCCCATTAATTTGATTAGTGACCCTGGCGGATGGGTGCCCAGGTCTAATAAGGTTCGGTGAGAGGTGCCCCATGGCTCCCCTCCCCTTTAAAAAAATAAAACAGCCCTTGGGCATGGGGGCCCCAGGGCCTAATAAGGCTCGGGGAGGGGGACCGCTTCCCTTGAAAAAAATACAGGGCCCCGGGGGATGGGGTCCCTAGGGCCTTTTTTTTAGGAAAAATGGCCATGGGGTTTGGGTATCCAGGGTCAACTAATGCTTGGGGAGGGGGGCCACGCAGCCCACCTACCCTTTAAAAAAAAGGCTTTGGGGGATGGGGTTTACAGGGCCTAATGAGGCTCGGGGAGGGGGCTATGTGTCCAAAAATACAAGAATGCAAGTGTTGCCGACATCGAGCAGGATGTGGGAGTCATCAAAAACTTGAAGAAGGGTGGTTTCTGTGCCACAGTCCTGTCTGCATCTAAACTGGAAGTTTTTGAAAAGGTTATTTTCCTTATACAGTTTATTGTTGTAAGGGGACACAGCTTTCTGACACTTTCCCTAAGAAGGGAAGTGTTGAGACAGTGCAGAAGTTGTTCAGGTCACCTGTGTCAGCTGTGGGTTTTTTTAATAGGAGCAAAATGTGCCCAACCTTCAAACTGTTGGCAAAAACACCTTGTTTCAGTGAGCAATTCACTAGGAAGGCCTAACAGGGCTGCAGCGGTTTTGTCATTTCCTTGCTGACAGAACCAAGCAGTGCATCTGAGAGGAGAATAGAAGGTTTGACCTTGATCATTATGCCATGTAACTCTGACTCATGAACTGGATCAAAGTTTGACCAGGATCGTGGGCTTTGTGGATGAACTTGCAGTCAACCAGATTTTGAAGGACAAAATTGTTTAATAGACTTCACTTTGTCCTTAAAAGAAGTTTGCAAAATCCTCACTTTTGGTTCACTGAGCAGGGGTCTTGCTAATTGAGGAATAGGTGTTTACCTGATTAACAATATAAATGAGAGATTTGGGGTAATTTTTAGAGGTAATTAAAAGAAATTTCATGTAGGAGATTTTCTCCCTGAAAGGTTCAGTTTATAAGTTCTTTTAGCATCCCTGAGTCTAGTAAGATTAGACTGAGAGACTGCCACATTTTCTCAAGATGTCTAAAGGCCTGATTTAGCGTTTAGCAGATGGGTTCTCGGTCACAAACATGATGGAGATCCAGTCTGCCCTATTACAAGTACATTATATTCCAATGCACTTGTAATAAAGCGGTGGAGATATCTGTCAGCCAACTCTTAAAATCAGGCCCTATCTTGTTTACTTTCATTATATAACTCCTTTGACAATCAGGGGCATTAAAGGTTTTGTATTCTTTCTCTTGCTTTTTCGTGGAGTATGTTCATTGTTTAGGTTTCCATGCATTTATTGTATTCCTCTGTCATCACATTAATATCATACTGGGAGTACGGGATGAGGAGGTTATCGCAAGCCTTGTTGACTAGAGCAGTAATGTCAATGTTTTACATGGCATGGAAGCAAGTTTCTCACTTTTACAATAACCTGAAATTTTCTGATGGACAATGAAAGAGAGAAGAGAATTGGAAAGTGTTCAGACAAATCTAAAGAATGGACCAATCAGAGGTCAGCAGCTAGTCAAAAATGGAGCCTTTATCCTAGGTGGCTTTGTGGCAGTGTTGGAAGAGGTCTCGGTCACAGAGGGAGTAAACAGGTTTGTTGTTTGCTGGGGTGAAGATCTCAGTGTAGGTTAAAAGCCCCTGAGAAAGATGGTGGTCTTAGGGATTGCCAGTTGCGCTAACCTAAAATCTATACATTTTTCAACAAATGTGCTGTTTTTACTTTGAGGGTGGTAATAAACATTTATTCTGAGATTGAAGACTTTAGGGGCAGAGATTCCCTGAACGAGACATTGGAAGGTTTGAAAGTGATCAGTGGGAAGATGACTGCAGTTTAGAGCGTTCTTGTGAATCACAGATAGCCCACCACCATGCCTGTCTTCATGGTCACAACATACAATGGAGTAATGAGGGTGTAGGAGAGGGTCAAGGGTATATTTTGAGGCGTCAATGAGCCAGGTTTCAGTCAGAACAAAGATGTCTAGGTTGACATTTGTAATAGAGTCTGACATCTGCAAGCAGTGTTCAACTGCTGTACACTCCAAGACCAAACATAGATATATTGTGAACCAGGGACAAGTGCACCACAGGAACTGCATGGCATATACACCAGAGACGGATGCCTGAGGACACATAACCACAGATACATGCACTCCCTTTGACTCATGCCAGGGTGTTGTAAACCCTTTCCAACCTCCACCATCATACACTCCATCATATTAGTATTAGGATGACAGGGTACTAGTAGGCCTACAGTACCGTTTTCTGAGCCTATGATACTTAGTGAGATGCCCCTCTTTGGGCCTTTTGAAGTGGCCCCCACTCCAAGATTGCACCCCATTATTCCACCCAGGATAAAGTACCTGAGATCCCTGCCCATTTCCACCTGTGTGGGCACTTAATTAAAAGATATACACATATGTAGTACCCACAATTAATCTGGTGTGTCCCGGGGTGCGTGACGCTACAGGGGTTCCTCATTAGAGCTCACTGTACTTCTATCGCAAGCAGGGAGCATTCCCCAAAAGTGTTCTAGTTTCTAGTGGTGAGCATTGCCTTCTTAATGCCTCAGTAGTCTGGCAAACCCGAATACAGGCTTGCAACCTTATTAAGACGCTGCAAGCCTGGGTGAAACAGTAATTTTCATGCTTGCATTGTGAACAACGTAAACAACCATTAGTAACAAGCAGGCTCCCCACGGTGCACCCAACAGTACCCGTTATTACCAGGAGGCCTCAAATTCCCTTTTGGGTGATCCTCCGGATCTTACTAAATTGAATATATATTTTTTACACGTATAGATAGCCACATGCAACAATCAGGAGCAGTGATTCACTCACCCCCAGGGCAGCTCCTTGAGGCCGCTCTTCAATAACTATGAAGAATCACAAAGGTATGATGCATGTTGCTGGACTTATCCCATGCACCTACATCCACCAGCACATACTTTTGCATGAACGTTACACTTTTTGCACATGGGCTAGATTGTTGTATGCTCTTTGCATGACACCTGGCATCTAATACACACCGGAATTTCTCTGCGATGTGTCCAGTAAGACAAGGTAGATAATCACATGCATAGTGTCCACCTATAGGCCAGTTTCCCACTACACCACCAGGTCGGTGTTCCCCACACTTTTGAGTTGACCCAGAATACTCTTGGTTTACAATGTTTCCTGCGGGAACCTGTGACATGGTATCTGCGGTTGCTCAACAATGTGTGGATTTTGACACTTTTGTGCACGTTTTCTTGTCTTTTTGTCCTCTGACACCAGAGATCTGGTTCTATGTGCCACACTTGCATTGTACATATTCACACTTAAGGAGTTTGTATTGTGTAAATATATATGTACACTTTCTATAAGAAGTACCCATACTTATGTAGGGTTATTTAAATTCTTTTAAGTCTAAGGATTCACACTGCTTATATAGTCGTGAGGAGGCCTGAAATTTACTGGCGGAAACGCGCCAACTATTTTTAAAGGAGGAGTCAACACCAAATGGAACAGGATCACCAGCCTAATCACATTACTTGTGCAAATTATGGACATTAGGCAACTGGTTTGTGGAATATTCTAGTGGACTACCTTAAGATGGACCCAACACAGAATAGTATTTTCAGGCCGACTGTGTACGATAAAACAATATATATCTGAGGACAGTGTGTTTTGTGTTGTGTATTTGTTATAATCATGGAATTCAATTCAAGAAATGAATTAAAGAATTGATCTACAGGTACAGTCCAGAAGGAAGTGTTTTGATTAATCGATAATAGAATATGTGTTGTTAAAGAATGTGCAAAGTCCAATAATAATTCAGATAATGTTGTAGACATTAAATAATAGACATTTTTCCCTCAAGAATTAGACTTTTTGGTTTACTTTTCAAAAGCAGTTCTGTAGCATACAATGCATTGATGATTTTAGACATAGGACTTGTTTGGCATTTGTTGTGGACCTGAGTAACTTTGTATGGTTTAATATTTCTGGATGGTAGACCTTGTTCTGGTGGTCTGTGGTTCCTGGTGGCTGGGTAGGGGAAGTTATCTTCACCTGAGAAAAAGACGGGCTTGGCAGCTGCATTTGGTCCATAACTTTCAATGTGTTTGTTAAGGTCAATACTATTCAGAAAGGATTTTCTTTTGGGCCATAGTTCTCAGCTGCACCATAGGATAAGTTTCACCACAGGTATTATCATTTGAAGTGTGGCAGATAGGATGTGTATTTTGGGGTGAGCAGAATTTGAGCGTGCATAAAGAATATGAGAGTTGTGAGACTACCTGTTCTTCAATTTTGTTGCACAGAAGTGCCTGGGAGGATGGATGATCAGTAAGGGGGCCACGGTGAAGCAAGGTCCGTTTCGACTGCGACATGTGGCTGAAAAGGCGTGGGGTGTAGCCAAAAATGAAGAAAACTGGCATGAGCAGAGTATGCATAAAGTTTAAAGTTTGGGGCGCCCATCCCACCGCACGAGAAGGGTAGTGTAAGTGTTTCATATGCAATGTGCGGTTGGCGACCCGCCCAGAAAATCATGATCATATTGGAGCGCATCCTCTGGAAGAAGTGGGATGTGAGCGGCATCGGAATATTTAAAAACAAGCAGAGGTACTTGGGCAGGATCACCATTTTGGCGATTGCGATTCTTCCCGCTAGGGAGAGTGGGAGGGTTTTCCAACTGAGGAGTTTGGATTCTAGCCAGTCCATGGCCTACCATAGTTTGCCCTCCACAGCTCTTCTGTGTCCCTAGTTAACCAGATGCCCAGGAATTTGGTCGGGCCAACGGCCCACTTTATCGGGTATTCCGTGGTGAAGGGACGGGTCACGTCCGTTAAAGGAAACAGAATTGATTTTGCCCAATTAATCTGTACCCCATAGTAGCCTCCAAACCTAATGACCTCTCTGGTCATGGGGGCCAGATTTTCTTGAGGTTCGTAGAGGAAGAGTGCCACATCGTCTGCATACATAGAAGTCACTAAGCCGTGGGACGAGACCCGATGCCACGCTGCGTATGATGTTGCCGCAGCCGCGCTGCAAGTGGCTCCATTGCTATGGCAAAAAGCATAAGTGACAGGGGACAACCCTGCCTAGTGCCTCTGGTGATGCGCATGGGCTTGGTGATTTGTCCATTAATGCAGATGCATGCTGCTGGTAGTGTGTATAACAACTTGACTTTGCTGAAGAAGGCAGGGCTGAACCCCAAGCGGCCCAGCAGGGCAAAGAGAAAGGGCAATTCCAGAGAATCAAATGCATTGGTGGTATCTAGTAAGGCGGCCACCGCCGGCAGGTCTGGGTTAATCTGGTGCATGATGGAGAAAATGGTGCGCAAGTTGTGTGATGTGGCGTGACCTGGGATAAAACCGGATTGATCCGGGCGGGCGATAAGAGACATGAGGGGAAGGAGGCGGTTGGCTAGTAGTTTTGCGTAAATCTTATTGTTGGTATTATTTAATGATAGTGGGCAATACGAGTCGTATGACTCAGGCAGTTTATCAGGTTTGAGGAGGAGAGTGATCAGCGCCTCGCGAAGAGTGGTCGGGAATTGGCCGATCGTGACGGACTCATTGTACATCTCAACGAGATGAGGGATGAGGATGGGCGCATATTCTTTATAGAAGGCGGCCGTCAGCCCATCTGATCCGGGTGCCTTATCCCCAGGGAGACTAGACATCACCTGCGCAATCTCCTCAGAGGTGAAGGGTTCATCTAAATATTCGCAATGCGCATTGCTGAGCCATAGCAGCTCGATAGTGTCGATATATTGTGCAAAGACATCCGAAGGTGTCTCAGCCCCGGCGGTGTATAAGTTAGTATAGAATGTGGAAATCCTGTCGAGTATATCTTGGGGGGAAGTGATTCTGCCCGCAGTTTCGTCATGTAGTTCTGTTATGTAGGAGGAGGCGTGTGGCTTCCTTAGTAGGTTTGCTAGGGTCCTGCCCGGTCGGTCTCTCTCACCATAGCGGCGCGCCTGTGCTTCGCGGCCAAGGTGTGTGACCTTGCGCTCGGTTTCGGTCTGATATTCAGTCATTTTTAAACGTATGTCAACCAATGTAGCAAGGGAAGGGTTGCTGATATAACTTTGGTCAAGTTGTTTGAGTTCCGTTTCCAGCCTTTCCAGGGTGCCCCTAATGGATCTAAGAACACCTGATTGTCTCGCGATACATTCTCCCCTGACCACAAGTTTAAAGGTCTCCCAAAGGGTGGAGGGGAATCCACTGAGCCAGTATTCAGTTCAAAGAATTCAATAATGGATCCACGGAGCTCCTCTCTAAATGCGGCATCTCGGAGCGCGTGGGAGGGAAGGTGCCATGCAAACATACGCTGAGGGGTGCGTGGGAGTCAGATAGCCAGGCTCACTGGTGAGTGGTCCAATAGTGTGCGTGCTAAGTGTGAAATGAAGGTGATCATACCCCCCAGTATATCTCGAGTGACTAACCACAGGTCGATACGGGACCAGGAGCTGTGTGTGTTGGAAATGCAGGTGCCCTCGCGCTTATCAGGGTGACAATGCTTCCAACCATCGACTAGGCAGTTATCCTGTATAATGGTGTGTAATGAGACAGTGGCCTGTGGGTGAAGTACCCGCGTGCCCAAGCGGTCAAAAGTGTTATGTGGGGCAATATTGAAATCGCCGCCCCATATCAATGGGAGCGGGCCAAAGGAAGAGATGAGTTTCCAGATGTGAGCATAAAAGTCTGGGCTGTCCATGTTCAGGCCATAAACAGCTGCCAGAATCACGGGTTGGGCATAGAGGGTGCCTGTGAGAATCACATACCTTCCCTCAGTGTCTATAAGGGTGTGCGTGGGATGCCATGGCAGACCTTTCCTAACCAGAATCGCAACACCCCTAGCATAATTTGAGTAAAAGGAGGAGTAAGTGTCACCCCAGTATCTCGATCTGAGTCTGGCAGTGTTCTGAGCTGTCAAGTGAGTCTCTTGGAGAAAGCAAACATCAGTCTTGTGCCTGGCAAGGTATGTGTGTATGAGACGTGCTTTGCGGAAGTCGTTCATGCTTCTGATATTCCACGTCATAAATGTTAACTCAGTAATTGGGTCGTTTCTGGGACGAGCATGAGTACATATCCGTGGTTGTCCGTCCTGTTAGCAAACCTTGGTGCAACATAAAATGCGATATCCATGCAATCAAATGCCTTCACAGTCGAAGATATAAGGAAACGTGTGCAATCATGAACTATAACCCTGAGTTGCGATTCGGTGGCAGCATGGTTGAGAAAGAGACCTCCCCCCACCCAGGGAACCCCAAATTGGCGAGTACAAACATGTTGCAGGAATTATCCCAGTGGGGTACATGGGCTCAGCCAGACAACCCTGTGCCATGAGGCAGGGTGGCCGAGCGCGGCAGATCTCAACAAGGGGGGAAGATGAGAGTACTTGAATCACAGAAGTTAGAATGAGCAGGAGTGCAATAAAGAGTTTTACAATTGAGCCCGATTCGTGACAGCCTATTGCAAAGAGGATCGTATCACAGCCACTGACGATCACAGGAGCGTGGTTTTTGTATTTGCTTGGCAAATGCCAGGGCAGCCTTTGGGTCGGTGAAGTAGTGGGGTTTGTTCCCAGAGTCTAAGCGCAGTTTGGCAGGGTACGAGAGCGCGTATGTGATATGAAGTTGCTGGAGAATGTGCTTAGTTGGGAGGAAGTCTCTACGGGCAGCCTGCACAGATAAGGTAAAGTCAGGATAGAAGGATAATGTATTTCCTTGATGCCGGACCTCCCCCATCTCTCTTGCCTTCCGGAGTATTGAGTTGCGGTCGCGGTAATTCAATAGGCGAGCTATTATTGGCCTAGCGGGGGCAACTGGGGGAGGCCGCGGGCCCAGCGATCTGTGCGCCCGTTCAACGATGAAAAGGTCTGATAAAGCCTCGCCAAACAATTCTCGCAGTAGCTTCCAGGTAAGTCTCCATTTTGTCAATGGCAGTGGATTCAGGGAGTCCCACAATGCATATATTGTTCCTGCGGGAGCGGGATTCAAGGTCTTCATTTTTTGTGCGACTGAGTTCCAGCACCTTGTCCATTTTCAGGAGTTGCTGTCTGTTCTCTGCCCGGGTGTCATCTACATCCGAGACCCTTGCCTCCAGCTGCGTGATGCGGGTATCGTGAGTGTCAACCCATTGTTTGACCTGGTCTAGGCGGGAGGTGAGATAGCGTCAATGGTTTTCAAGCTAGATTTCACCTCTAGGAGCAGAGAGCGTATGCTGTCGTCTTGACCTCTGAGGCTTCCGTCTTTGTGGCCCGCTCACCAGCCTCCTGAGGCGACTCCTCGGTCCTTCCCACCCTGTGGCCGTCGAATGTGAGCCTGGATTGTTTTGCATCGGCCTTCCCCATTTCTAATGACCTGCAGGGGGTCCGGACCCCACACCAACAGTATCAATGAAGACGGAGCATGTCAGTGTCAGGCTATCACAGGAGTGATGTGTTTGTCTAGTCCGATTTCCACCATAGCCAGCAGCTGTCAAGTGAGTGGAGCCGGGGGGGGCAGAGGCGCTGCACGTTCAGTTCGCTGTGTTCAGGCAGGTAAAAAGGGCAAGTTCTGGAGACCGCAGGGCGGAGGGGGGTCAATGCTTCCTCCACTTCTCAACGCCTCAGATAGAGCTCCCCGCGGGGTAGATAAGGGTCTCAGTTGAGGGTTCAGATCCGGTCCAGGGCCGGGGCGGTATCTGCGGGGGCCTCCCGGGGCTCTATGCTATGAGCACCGAAGGACGTCAAGTGGCAAGCGGCCAGGACGGCGCAAGCCAGAATCAGCGAGCAGCGGCGCGGGGGCCATCCAAGCAAGCCGCCGCCAGGCCAGTAGGGGGTAGCTGTGGTACCGATGGAGAGTGGAGGTGACAGGCTTAGAGAGTCCAGGCGATGAGGCCGAGACGGCCCACAAGTGTTCGGGTGCTCACCTCCCCCCGCCTTTAGTTACTCACCGGACCACCAGTGGGTTGCAGAGATGTGGCCAAGACGGCCCGCAAATGTTCAGGTGTTTGCCTCTCCCCCGCCTCAGCTCCTTACCAGGCTGTCAGTGGGATGCGTCGTGGTCGAGGTGTGACTCGCCTGCAGCTCCGCAGACCTCCCTTGCGGCATACGGTTTCCTCTGGATCGGGCTGGGCCTCCAGGTCTCCGCGCAGGCCTCTCTGTCATGGGGGCCGAGACCCAGCCGGGCCCCGAGCTGCACGCAGCCGTGTCCCCGTGGCAGCAGCACCCACAACCAGGCTGGGCTACCCCTGCGGCGACCCGGCGAAGGGCCCAGGGATCGCGCGGCCGCACCGAGAGGCACAGTCCGCTCACGCCAGGCAGGCCGCTGTGTAGTCCCGGGCAAGATAGCGTCCCGTGAGACTCAATCGGGTATAGTTTCGGCATTACAGGCCACCTGGGTTGGAGAAAGGCGGTGATATCGGTTCCTGGGGTGTTGTGCCGAATGGGCTCACCTGCTATGCGAGACAGCCCCCTCGCTGCTGTCGGATGGTGTAGGATTTTTCGCTCGGCCGGCAGAGCTCGCCTAAAGCACAGCCATCTTGCCACTGGTGAAACCACGCCCCCGGGGTGTTTATCAAGATTAAGGGCGATGTTTAGGAGTCTAGTTTCAGGAGCTGGCTGTGGGGAACCAAAAGCTGGAGTAGCAAGGTACTATATGGAGCTCCAACTGGTGATTCATAGAGAGGGAAAGATGGGGGTATGTGGTGTGCATGAGAGAGGAAGGATGGAGGTGAAGGGGATCATTGATTGAGGTACGATTAGACCCAACACATGTCGGAGGAAGAAGGTGATTAGCAGGAGGAGAGCAGGTAGTAGTGTTATGTTTAGGTGGGAGAGGGATGGAGTATGGGATATGTTTAAAATGGAGGTAGGTGGAGAGTAATTGGGTAATATGAAAGGGAATGGGAGATGTGTGGTTATCTACAGGAAGGCTTTTAGGAAAAGTGATAGAGGGAGTAGTTTGTACAAAGGACAAGGGGTAGGCAAGAGTGTTATGTTGAAGTCAGTAGGGGATAAAGCAGAAGGGATGCTACAATTGGGACAAACAGACTGAGAGTGAGACAGTGGTGTATAAAATGTGAATTTGTAAAGTGTCTGTTCAGGGCGGGCTAGTTTTAAGGGGGCAGTGGGTGAGAGCATTTGTACACACACACAGAGGAGGTTGTGAGTAAGCTGTGAAATTATCTGGATTGGTGAGATAGTTGGGTTAATTAGGTTGGGATGTTGACCAACGTAGGGATTGAGAGCATTGAGGTATCATTAGGATTACGGAGGAGAGAAATGGGAAGATCAGAGGCAGAGCACCTGGGGGGCAGTATTAGGGTTGAGAGATGGGAAAGAACAAACTACTTGTGTCAGGTTTGCAGCATTGGATTGAATCATGATCTTACCATTGCTAAAAACAGAGACCAACAGTCATTAAAGTGTGTTGAGTATGAGAGTGTAAGCTTTCTTCCATAGGGGATGTCCATCACTGATGAGTTATTAAAGGTCCTTTGAAAAGAGTGTAGCCAATGGTCTGTGTTGTGAGTGAACAGTAGAAGGTAGGTTTTGAGGTATCCATTTTGAGCACAGTGATCAGGAGTCAATGTTTCCAGAAATTTCCTAAACATCTTATGCTTCAAATTTCTATGTCATGTTTGGATAAATTACGGTGATTTTAAAGGAGTCACAGTCTGATTTAGAGAGGTGTTTTGAGAAAAGGGAGTAGAACGGGATGGTCATCATGCAAACTTTGAATAAGGTGAGAGGTGTTATGAAGGAGGAGAAAATCAGATAGGCATCAAGAGGTTGTGTACACAGTGCAAGAGGTGAGAAACTCAATGCTCCCTAGGAAGCAACTAAAGCCAGATGATTCCCTCTAGAGATATTTTGGGATGGTGAGGTAAATAGGTTTCCATTGACCAGTAAAGAAGAGGGTAAGATGCCAGTTTTCAAAGGTAGTCCCGGGGTGTCTTAGGGGACAGGTGGGCCAGCAGATCTAGGATTCCCTAGAACAGTGGTTCTTAACCTTTTAACTTCTGTGGAGCCCCACTTAATCATTACTGTAGCCCGAGGACCCCCCCCACACACTGAATCATTATTGGAATACAGGGACCCTCAATGAGTCATTACTGAAAGCCAGGGAACCCAGTCCTAAGCATTTATGAAAATTTGAACAGGAAAACGATACACTAAAAATGCGGAAACAAACACTCAAACAAATACACAAATGATTAAATATTCACAAACAAATATTTAAAAAAATTAAAAAAATGAGATTAAAGGGAACGTTGGAGCATTTCTAAATTCTACTGAGGTCACTAATTGTCCATAATATATTCTGTTTGATGCACTTTCACTGTTTCCATGATTCAATCTGAGGATACTAACTTAATTTTTAGCCTCCACTTCCAAAATTTCTGCACATGTACGGAACTTTTTAAACTTTTCATTTTTACATTGTTCTTAATTATATACACTTTATTAATCTGTTAATATTATTTAATTTTCTAAGAAGTCATGTACTCCCCGAGTAGCCTTTATGGACCCCCAGCAACCCTTCTCCAAAGCTTAAGAACCGCTGCCCTAGAATAAGCAGAGCAGCGTTTGGGCCACATTTTGTAAAACTAATTCAAGGTGCTTTGACAATGGGGAAATCTAGGTATCCTCAAACCTAGAAGTTAGTTCTCAGAATACTTTCAAATCCAGAGACAGGGATCTATAAATCCTTTTCTATTTGGCCAAGTGAATCAATTACTATTTCCTATAAGGTGGAGGAATTTTTTTTTAAGAAGTGTCCCTAAAATGTTAGTCCTGCTTTGATTTCTAGCAGAGTGAGTCCAGCTTTTATCTTATGTAAGTGGGAAGAGAAATGGCAGAAGGCCCTGTATTCTTGGAATTAAATTCATACTTTGATTTCCAGCACAGTAAGCCCATCTTCAATTTCCTGCAAGAAGCATGGAAGAAGAGACAAGCGCCTCTAGATAGTGGGCCTTGTATGTTCTATTTTGATTCTATACCAGAATAGTGAGACTGGTCAGTCCTACTTTAATGTTTAGAACTGTAACATAATGTGCGCACAATATGTGGAACAGTGGAAAACTTGATCAAGAAAAGAAAAGAAAGGTTTGGATTGTATATAAAAGTATAACATTTCCTATGTGGAAAGATTCTGTTATTACATGATTGGCCATGTACTGGTTTATGGAACAGGACTCTCTTACATGACTGTATAATATCTGTTTTGTGCAAATATTGTCTGCTATGTATGCGTTCTACAGCCGACTCAAGTATTTATGCCCATGTAAATGCTTTATATATGTTTTTATATCAACTTGAGCTGTATTGTTTCTCTCTTGATTTATATATCTTGCATATATAAGACAATGGTGCACATGCATCAAACTTCGAAAAAGCGATTCCTTAATTGCGAAAAATAAGGATTCGCAATTAATAAATCGCTAAGTGGAATGCATCATGAAAATCGCTAATAAATAGCGATTCGCAATAATTCGCTAAATCGGGACCGAGTACACATTAGCGACTCGCTAACACATGAAATCGGAAAAAAAGCGATTCCGGTATTAGCGATTTCTGTAATAGCGATTTCGGTATTAGCGATTTCGGTATTAGCGAAATCGCTAATACCGAAATCGCTAAAAACGGGTCGCGCTGGAAGCAGGCTGATGACATCACAACCAGGAAGTCATCCAGTCCATGCTTCATTCAGTGTCCTGAGGAGCTCAGAGGAAGAGGCAGAGACCTGAATCTGAGTGGAGAAACCTCACACTCTGTATCCAGCCACTGTACCCAGACCCAGGATGGACAAAAACGATGCAGGGAAGAGTGCCACGCCTAGGAAGAGGAAGCTGAAGTTCTCTGAGAGGGAACTTGAACACCTCATTGAAGGTGTCAGCAGTAGCCACGACAAACTGTTTGGGAAATTGTTCCTGAAGGTGCCAGAGGCTGTGAAGCGCAAAATATGGCTGCGCATAAAGGAAAAAGTGAATGCTGTGGGAGTCACACACCGCAGCATTGATGATTTAAAGAAAAGGTGGTATGACCTGAGGAAACGCGCAAAGGAGTGCATAGCAGAAAGGGTGAAGGAAGCAGCTGGAACAGGAGGGGTCTATCGAATGCACCCGCAAACACAGCCCTGGAGGACCTTGTTGAGGGGACAATCGAGCCTGAGGCAGTCGTCGGAGTGACACAATTGGACACATCCGGCACAGCAGGAACATCACAAGGTAAGATGCATGCAAGCGCTACTCCTCTGCGTACTGTATAACCGTGCACAATCCCCCAGGCAAATCACAGGGTACAGGTAAAACCCCATGCCACGTTTCTCTTCATACACAAAATGCATCATGGGAGTTGTAGTCATGTCAGACAAGTGGTCATTCAAAAGCCAACATGGGAAATTAAACATACCAATCCCGCATGCCAGCCAGTGTGTTGAAGTCAGTGATTTATTCAGAAATGAGTTTGCCAAATGATAAACAGAATTAGGATAATACAAGACTAACACTGCACTGTTTCACATCACAGATGCAGCGGAGGCAGACTCCGAGGACAGTGACCAGCTCGTCATCTCAGAAACACCTGCAGAGACGGATGCAGAGACTCCTGTGGTCCCAGAAAAACACCACCCCCACCACCAAAACGCAGGGTACATGTACCCTCACTGGCAGAAATGGAATCCGAACAGACTCCAGCACCCACTACATCCTCCAGCCAGCCACGCGTCCCTTCACCAACTCCAACACCGGCACAGCTCCAAACAAGACGACGGCGCAGGTCCAGGGCCCGTATTGCGGCACATGCTGAGCAGGTCCCAAATGTATATGGCGGCGTGGAGTCTCAGATGCTACGTGTGCAGCGCCTGCAGGGGAGACACATGGGCACAATCAACATGCAGCTCACAAAGCTGGCCAAAAACATGAGCACAATGGCAGACCATTTGCGCGAACTGACATCAGTGGTTGCCGAGGGGAATCGGCAGACAAACTTGAGCTTACAGGAGCTCACCCGTGCAGTCCTCGCAGGACAACGCATGAAGCGGAGAAGGCATCACCAGAGCCTGATCCGCATGTCTGCGAATCACCAGGGCCATCAACAAGCTCTGTAATACCACTGCGCTATTGGCACGGCGCTCCGTGTCAATGCAGATTGATCTAGGCCATTTCTGTGGGGATGTTGCCAGGTCCTTAGGACAAGTCACCACTGCCGTGGAACACATCCAGTCCGGGACTGGGAGTGCCATCCACCTGGAAGGGGAGGAGGGGAGTGAGGAGGCCTCTAGCCTGAGTAGCCTATCGGTGCCAGTGACCACTAACAGGAGGCGCAGTTCGCGCAGCTCAACCTCCATGGGATCACGTCAGGGTGATGGAGGCGACAGGAGGCTGGGGGTACGTGGCAAGAGGCGCTAGCCATGCATATACTTCTGTTTGGCCATGGTGGGGTAACCATGGGCAATTTATACCTGGTGATTGCCCTCCAGTGCTGAGTACAGTTTTATTTTGTTTTTATAGACCAATGCAATCACCTTCCAATATTTCTGAACGCACGTCTCAAGTTTGACATGTGCTCATGTTAATAAATATTTACGTACAGCATTTGTTTGTCATGGCTCATTCTTACCTACCTCAAAAATGATGTTGTGTGATGTGTGCACGTCTCCTCTGACCCTCTGCAGTGTTTGCCACATGCGCCTGTCGGTGTTGTGCGGGTGGTTGCTCGTCGCCATCCGAGTCACTGTTGTCCATCTCAATGGTAATGCCCCTTCTGGTGGCAATGTTGTGCAGCATGGCACATACAGCCACAATCCTGCAGCATGTCTCTGGGCTATATTGCAATGCACCACCAGTTTTATGAAGGATGCGGAAACGACTTTTCAGTATGCCGAATGTCCGTTCTACCACATTCCTTGTGCTTATGTGTGCCGCGTTGTACCTCTGTTCCTGTGGTGTGGCTGGGTTGAGGTATGGCGTCATGATATATTCGCGCAGGGCATATGCGCTGTCACCTACAGGGTGGAAAGCAAAGGGTTAGACACAGTAATGCTATTACAGTTTGCCTCATGATGTAGCAACTAGGTATATGTATGTACCAAGTAGGTGTCCTTCGCCAAATTCACCCCTGAGCAGACGCCTGTGGATACCACTGTGGCGGAATATATACGAGTCATCTGTGCTCCCTGGAAATTGTGCCATGATGTCCGTTATTATATGCTTAGCATTGCACACAACCTGCACATTGATGGAGTGGTACGACTTCCTGTTCCGGAAGATGTACTCGTTGGCTGCTGGTGGACAGATGGGGACATGCGTGCAGTCAATGCATCCGATGACATGTGGGAAATGTGCCACCTGGTAGAACTCCAGTTTTGTCTGGTTCAACTCCTGTGTGGTTGTGGGGAAGGTGATGTGGGTGTGTATCATTGCCAACATGGCGTCAAGGAAGTTTCGGAAGAAGCGTGAGAGTGCGCTTTGGGATACACCTCCGGCTACGGCTACTACCCCCTGGAAACTGCCTGACGCTAGTAGGTGCAGGCTGCATAGGACCTGTACGTGTGCAGGGATGGCATTGGTCCTACGGGTATGGTGCTGCAGCAGGGGTTCCAAATCTGCAATGAGGCTCATGATCATTGCACGGTTCAACCGGTACTTATCATATATTTCGTCTTCATTTTGGCCCAGCAATGTTATGCGCACTCGGAATACCCTCTCCTGTATCCTCCTCCTGCGCTGGGCTGCTGCATTGATCCTCATCCTCCTTGCCAGCACGTAGAGGGCTGCCATTGTGAAAGGCTTACGGGGTCTCCTGAGGCATTTTTCAAGGGTTTCTGATTGTTTGCACCTGTTTTTTTTGTGTTTTTTTTTGTATCTTTACCTCCTGGTTGAGATTCCCCTTATTCTGCTCTTGCTAAATAGCGATTTTCATTGTATTCGCTAATTGCGAATTTTGATGCATTGCTTTGCGATTCTTTATTTGCTAATAGCTATTTGCGGGAGCAACTGTATGTTTCGCTATTATGGTTTCACTATTTTGCGACTCGCTAAATTTGCGAAGGCTTTTTTTGCGAATCTCTAGTTTTTTCGGTATTTCGGTTGATGCATTGGAAATGTTCGTTTTGCGGTCGCTAACGGCCTATTTTGCATTTTCGCAATTTTTGCCAGTGCAATTATGCTTGATGCATGTGCCAGAATATGACTTGTATGGTCACTATACAATGTTTGAGGGATAGGTTAACTGGTTTATAGAGCATAATGAGGAATAAATGGATTCGATAATATGTGTTGGGGTTGTTATTTCAGGTTTAAAATGAGTGGAAAAGTATTTTGTATATTTAATTTTACATATGCACACTTGGACTAGATTTGATGTTTTTTTAACCAACATTTGTTGCACTTGAAACTAGGGTGATACCTTTGAGTTGTGAGATCAGGATTAGAAACGTCCATGAATTAGTTAATTTATTTGCTTCCGTGGGTCATGCCGGTAAGAACTGTGGGATGGGGGGCGATGTGGGAGGGGAGTCAACAGACGATGACAAGGGAAAATTAAAATTAAAAAAGAAAACCACTTACCTTGCGCTCGTGTCATTGCCGACTCAGCGATGTGGCGAGCGCAATTTAAGTAGTTTTCTATGTTTTAAATGTTATTTTCCCTCATCATCATCTGTCGACTCCCACCCACCCCACCCTGTGCCCTACTGCTTTTACCTGCACAGGCAGCGGATGTTTATTTGATTTATCTGCATGTATTCAGTATATATTTGTATATTTTTATAAATATATATTGCACTGTCCGGAACACTGATGCTATAAGAAGTATGGGCCTCATTACAATGGCAAAACAGCTGGCGGAAACGGGTTTGGGGGCCCGTTGAGGGCCCCCCTTAATCCCAGGTGCAGGGACATGTACCCGGGGGGGCACCGCATGCTGCCTGCCACGTAGTGCAGGGATGTGTCTGCACCCTATATTTTGTATTGCGGAGGGGGCTGCTGACCGCATCCCCGTCACAATTTAAAATATAGGTGATGCGACCGCTGTGGTGGCGGTCGCATCATAATTCGGATTGTGGGGAGGCCGCCTCATAGGCGGCCGGTCCCAAACACGAAACGATGGCGGACGGACTAAAGTCCGTCCGCCATTGTAATGAGGCCCTAGGTTTTTTTATCTATTGTTTGGATAATATTTTCTATTTCTATTGCCCGTGATATCTCTATTGTCCATGTTACGTGGGAAGCCAATATCGCACACGTTTTCAATAGCAGTCTTGTGAAAAACAGTGCGTTGAACAGTTGAAATGCTTGTTATATGTTTCCTGTGACCAGGAACTATTCAAGAAATTTTAAGTGCTTTCGTTCTGCGGTAACGAGATATTTTTTAACCCTGGGCGTAGTTCGCGTAGTAGCGCTACGCGTAGCTACGCGAAGTGCACATCGCACTACGCGAGCTACGCGTAGCACTACGCGAACTGCGAAGTGCGGTAGGAAATGCTGTTCGCAATGATTGCACAGTGCCGGATGCTTGTCCGCACTGTGCAATCATTGCAAACGGCATCTTCCACAGTGCAAGCGGTCGTTTTCTGCTGCTCGAGTAGATTTGTACTCGAGCGGCAGTTTTCTCAACGCGGACTGGTAGTTTCTCATCGCGAGCGGTCGCGAGCATACGCGACCTTTCGCAATGAGAAACCTGACCTCCCCGCGTTGAGAATCTCGCTGGGAGGTTTATTTTCCACGCTCGCGATCGGCAACTTGATGTTGCTGATCGCGAACGAGGAAAAAGTCTCGCCGGGATGTCATTTTGCTCGCTCGCGGTCGCCAACTGGACGTTGAGGACCGCGAGCAAGCAAAAAATGCCCGCTACGCTATGCGTTTTTGCACTGTGCTACATGCAATTCGCGTAGCGCGTAGTTGCGCAAACTACGCGAGCGTAGCGTAGTTTTCCGCCCAGGCCTAATATTTTTGCTCTGATGGGAGAACATTTATTTAATTAACAAAATATACTATTAACAAATAATATTACAAATTACTATATTAACTCATGTAGTGCATAAGATGTAATGCTCACATCTTCTACACTACCTCCCCAGTGTGCAGGACACGAACATCACAATCTCCAACTGAAAGGAGGAAATCTGCCTGTACCAAAATGATTTCTTTTTATAGCCCCCAACTCGGGCTATGAGAGAGGAGCTTACCTAATATCCTGAGTTTTTTTTTTGTTTGTTGTGACACGCACCACTCAATGAGTGCTGACATCATAGCTTGTGAAACTGAAAGAAGTCAGAGCTGCTGTTTCTAGTCTAATCAGAATTCAACGGCATAGCTCAACCGCTGAGAACCAGTCACAATGGGAGATATACCACTGGAATGGAGAGAATCTCTCCTTTCCAAAGGAACCTCTTCGTAGTGGACATCTGCTTTGGAATTGCTGCAGGAGGGAGATTCCCAAGTAGAGATCCACCCGTAGATACCATGTTTTTTAAAGGTGGGGGGAGCAGCCCCCCAGCATGGGCAATTGCTGTCCCCACCAATCAAGGTCCCAACCAGTCTTTCTCCCACCAGGGGGTAGGAAATTAGGAGGTTTGACTCTAATCTGCTCACACCATGGATGTTTTATTTAATGGAAAGAACAGGGTGAGGGCCAGCACGTGCTGGCATAAGGCCATACTATGACCCTTGAAAGACAAAGAGTCTTTTTACCTTTTAGGGTGCAGACTTTGGGAATACCCTGAATCTGCATTCTTCAGGGATGGAGAAAGCACTAGACACGAGGATAAATATATTGTCATTGGACTAAACTCCCTGCCCCTAAAGCCCTAACAGCCTTCATGCCTGTCAGTTTATCCCCAGTTTGCCTTCCCAGGGAGGGGAAGGAGGGAGGCAGAAAACCCATTAGATACTAGCAATAGATGTAAAAACAAATCTGAATGGGTAAAGTCGGCCCATCCTCGCATCAGGCTGCCCCCTACCACATCCCTGGAGCTTCAACTGTCTAACCCCTCCCTCCCCCCGGCCTCCTCCAATGAGGGTAAAAAGCACATTAGACACCAGAATAAAATTACCAAAAAAGAATTGCAGAGGGTAAGTCTGTTATGGCACTCGGCCATACTATTCACCACTAAAGCTCCAACAGTCTCTATAGATTTACCTCTAATTTGCTCTCTTTGGGGGGAGGTAGAAATGACACTATACATCAGGGATATATTTTTTTTAATGAGATGGGGGCCAAGGTGTAATGGCTTTGGGGTGGGGGTAAGCCACAACAGTCTTTTTGCACTCATGGGGCAGATTCTGGTATTTACCCCCATACGTGCCCTCCTTCTGGGGGATTGGGAGGCAGAGAGAACACTACACACTAAGGATGAATTAGAAGAAAATGTTTTCACTCCTAATTCTCACAGTCTCTTTGACCCTGGGGTAAACTGGGGCCTCCTTGGGGCAGGGGACAGAAAGCACACTAGATGCCATGGACCATATTATAGTAAATGCCCTGGGGGCACACAGGGCATTTGCACACACTCCTTGTGTAACCCCCAAGAACTTAGTACAGTAGAAGACGCTGCAGACGTTTTGTGGCTCCTTGTACAACATGGTTGGCACAATTGCAAAGCGTGATTTCCAGGAGGTATTGTCTCATTTGCACGGGGCTGTAACTCCATGCAAATGTGTCACACTTTGTGCCCTTGCACATATTACAGACGCAAAGACAGAAAGACTCTTTCTTGGAAGGCAAACTGACTGTGCTCACACAGAGCTGAACTCACAATCAGTGCACAATCTGAGGGTGCTCCTTTGGAGGGGAATATGGGAATCCCAGGGACCCCAGACATCCCTCTATTGGAAGACTAGAGCTGCAGCTTAAACCTGAGGCTATGTGTTGCACTAATGCTCTCTCTTCACTGCTGGCTTGAACTGTCAGGACAGTGCATTTTCTGTCTGCACCTCGCACACTTGTCAGGAATTAACCGCTTCCTCAAAGAGAACAGGGAGCTGGACTCAGATAATCCACCAATCCCCCAGTAACGGTGTTTCCAGAGGGGGTACTGATGGAACAGCCTTCAGCAGAAGTCTGCAAAGGGGAAAGAGGTGTTGGGGTGCAGTGAAGTTGAGAGTGAATATTGCTGAGAAATGCCACAGGAAACACCATTGGCATGTACTCAGCAGATGGTGCTGTAGAAGATAGTTTCAGAGTCAGGACGGCAAGACTGTTCCCTGTGGCCTAGGCTATGTCAGAGAGATGGGTAGGGAAATAAGAATTAGAATTGGAGAACATAAATCGAATATTCCCAACCAAAGAGAGGGTGCACCTTTGGTTCAGCATTGGTTTGAGCAAGGGCACTCTGAGAAAGAACTGAGGTGGACCATCATGGAGAAGATTTTACCATCTAAAGTGAGGGATGATGTAAGACATCATAAAAAAAAGAGAGGTCTTTTGGATTTTCTTTTTAGATACATTTAGAAAGGGATTGAATGAGTGTATACCATGGGAGAATGCAGTTTAACCTGTTTCAAATCCAGGCGTCTTTACTGGCATTTTGCATTCTTCTATCCTGATGTACTCCCCTTTAAGATGGCAGCCATTTTTTGGACCTCCTGCCCTGAGAGGCGAGCCCGGCGCTGGCTGCCCATAATATAATTTGTGCCACAAAGGGAGGTCGTTCCTCCAGTAGTTAAATTTAACCTACATGGTTTCTCTTCTCTCTTTGAGGGAATTTATTGCATTGCATTTCCATTTAAATGGATACTATTGAAGGACGAGCTGCATTTCCTTTCCTGGTCCTAAATTCGACATCTGTTTTTTGGTTAATTCTATCCCTTCCAAGATGGCGGACAGGTCTCCTGGATTAGCGATTTAGGTATTCGCGTTTGTCCTATTTTGATTTTTGTGTCTCACTGAATGTTTTTTCATCCGGCCTTATCCGGCAACTATGTTGCTGAATTTAGTTTCTTGTGTCACGCTCCGGGTCGAGTTAGGTGCAGAATGCCGATTCGCTGGATGGTGAGTTTAAATCCTACAATTTTTGCACTTCTTTGAATGTGTGCGGTATCTTGACGAATTTTTACTTTGAGCTGAGCATTTCGCTTGTGTGCCGTATGTTTGGCTGATACAAGCCCCCAGCTGTGAGCACTGATTTAATGCCGGTATGATCTTGTTCACACAATGAATAACTTTGTCAGTGTGTCTGCGCGCATTAATTACTCCTCTTTATGCTAATTACTTGATCGGCACCAAGGTAAATTTGACCCCTATCGACATCTCTGTTTGGTTATTTACTTTCAGCTTCGCTTGAGAGGCTGTTTCCCCTGATGCCTAGCAGAATCCTTCAATCTTAATTTTGAACCCTAGTGAGTGCCGAGAAGGTCTTATAAATTGGATGAATTTGGACTATATCTTGAGGTAGGGTCACGCTTGCAGTATCTGTATTATGAGAGACCAGGATTTTGTGTTGAACAGTACGTGTTAACTATGGGTTGCTTAACATCCTCCTCTTCTTTAGGAGGGAGTGGCCCTTGCTTGAGCATGTGCCTATCAGGATTTCTATTTAGCCTATTTTGGCTGGGCAGGCATTTTGATGTAGAACCCTCGTAGGCAGAGGAACATGTAAGCGATAACATGTCTATTGGTGTGGTGTATGGGCCTTTCTACCACTGTTAGATAATATTGCATGTTCACTGGGTATACGTGTTATTCACTGGAGATATGTTTGTTTATTCGTTGGTGTGTGGGTTGTGTCCTCTTGCTATTCATGTCTTCTTATTACTGCTATGGAGAGGTATGCCGATCTGGTTACAACTTTATTGAATTTTGTGACTTTTTTCAACTTGTGGCTGCACATGGGACAAGAGGTACAGAGATATGTCCTGTCTCTCGGTCTCACAATATGATCTCTTATCGATTGTTTGTTTATTTATTTATTAACATAGATATATATTTGACCTAGCTATTATTCTTTGTAGGATTAGTGCGCTGTTTTCCTTCTCCTTCCCCACTGTAAACCCAGTTGACGTGGAGAATATTTGATTTTAGCACCCTGAAGAAGGTGTTACCGATATTGGGGTGGTCACCGAAACGCGCGTCGGCAATGACTACACCAGGAACACTAGGAGACTATGATTAGATTGATGGAATTTTCGCTACGAAAGATAATGTTGGAAAGCAAGACATGCTGACAGTTACTTATCAACCTTGTATTATCTATTGAATTGAATGCTATGTAACTTCTTTTTTGTGTATATATGTGAAGAACTTGTTTTTTTGATTATAGAATATATGTATTTTGTATTGAATTGTTTGATGCTTACATTTTAGGTGATTCCTTTCGTTCCTGTTGATGCAATCCTTGTATATATTTACTTTGGTATGTTGGACAATAGAGGTATGCGAATCAGTGGAGAGATTGTGGAGACAATTGGATGAGGTTTTTCTGACTGCTGGGGGTTTTTGAGATTTAGATTTGTTTTCTTTTTTGATCATTTATTATTTCATTGAAAAAGTGTGATTTATATATAATAATTTATTTAATTTGTGATTAATATTGTATGTATAAACAATTTGAAGTGTATCCTCTTATTAAATATATTTATACTTGGTTAGATGTATGGTGTTGACATTAATAGCTGGGTCAAATATGGGGAATGATCATCCCAGGTAAAGGTGAGATTTTCCGCCTCATGTATGAGTTCGGGCA
Organism: Calotriton arnoldi; assembly: GCA_963921515.1. Lineage (NCBI taxonomy): Eukaryota > Metazoa > Chordata > Amphibia > Caudata > Salamandridae > Calotriton > Calotriton arnoldi. The sequence continues at coordinate 1,126,708 of CAWUFW010002660.1, read as the reverse complement.
GGGTAGTTTGTTTGTACTTTATTCTGCAAGACTGTAACAACAGATAGCACAAAATTAATTCATATCAACAACAAATATTGAAGTCAGAGTTGAGAAAGAAATGCTGCATAGACTCATTTCGTATTTCAGATGAACTAATGTAATAAGCCTTCATGGAAGGGAAACAGCCATTACAACAAAACTGGGACCACGCATGCCATTACAATGCATGCCATCACAACGCAACTACCATCACATCGCAATGCCATTACAAAGCATGGCATTACAACGCATATGCCTTTACCACGCATGCTTTTACAACGAATTTCGCTCTATGTGGGCGTGCCCGAGTATCTTTTCTCCCGCCTGCAGGTGATTCAAAATGCAGCTGCTAGGCTGGTTTGCAATAAAAGCAAATATAGTTCGGCATCTGATAGTCTAAGGGAACTGCATTGGCTGCCAGTACGTCAAAGGGCCAAGTTCAAGCTCCTTTGCTACGCACACAGAGCGCTACACAAGAGAGGCCCCCATATCTTGCAAGATAGAATAGAATTCTACGCTCCCCCACGACACTTAAGGTCTCGCCATCAGGCCCTGACGAAGATCAAACGGACCAAAAGGGTTAGAAGGGGAGACCGATCCTTTTCCAAACTAGCAGCCGTCCACTGGAACGAACTCCCACTAGATTTACGGCTACCAAATGAATATCTTCTTTTCAGGAAGAAATTAAAAACCTCCCTGTTTCCTAGATTATAACTAAAGCAACTGATTATCTACTGACGCCTCACCCTGAAACTGATCACATTTGCCTTCCCCACTTCAGGATTATGCTCTCCTAGCGCCGTGATGTCCCTCTGGATGAATGTCGCACTTTACAAATACAAATATGTGTTTTACATGTAAGTATAAGGTAAGTATAGGGTTTAGGGTGAGTTTGGTTTTTGGGGTGTAGGGGTAATTTTAGGGTTCATGATGGGTTTGGGTTTTGGGGTGTAGGGGGAAGTTTAGGGTTCAGGGTGGGTATGGCTATTGGGGTGCCAAGTGTAATTTTAGGGTTCAGGATGGGTATGGGTATTTTAGGCGCCAAGGGTAATTTTAGGGCTCAGGGTGGATATGGGTTTTGGGGGTGCCAAGGGTAATTTTAGGGTTGAGGGTGGATTTGGGTTTTTGGGTGCCACGGGTAATTTTATGGTTCAGGGTGGATTTGGGGTGCCAAGGGTAATTTTAGGGTTCAGGGTGGGTATGGGTTGTGGGTTGGCAAGGATAATTTTAGGGTTCAGGGTGGATTTGGGTTTTGGGTGTGCCAAGAGTAATTTTAGGGTTCAGGGTGGGTATTGGTTTTGGGATGCCAAGGGTAATTTTAGGGTTCAGGGTGGGTATGGTTTTGGGCTGCACAGGGTGATTTTAGGGTTCAGGGTGGATTTGGGTTTTTTGGGTGCCAAGGGGAATTTTATGGTTCAGGGTGGGTATGGGTTTTTCTTTGGAAAAAGACCTCTGTGGTCGAAACGCGTTGCCGTTGAAACTAATATAACTATTCATGTGACCTGGAGTGCGAGTTCTTCTTTGTATTACATTTGCGATACGAAGGTTTTCTGAAACATATATATATATATATATATATATATATATATATATATATATATACCATTACTTACCTTACCCACTTTTACCCAGTATATGCTTTTACCACGCATGCCTTTGTGCTGTAAAGGCATCTGTAGTAAAGGCATATGCGTGGTAAAAGTGTGCATTGTAATGGTATAGGTTGTAACAGCACTTGCGTTGTTACAACCGCGTTGAAATGGCATGCGTTGTTTGGCATGCAATGTAACATCATATATTCTTCATGGAACCCAGTAGCACCCGGTCAGTGGTAATTCGATAGGCCAGCTGACCAAAGTAGCATGTACCACACAACATATTTTCCATTTACTAGGAAAAGGTAGGTGCAGAACAGAGGTGGCTACCAACTGTGTGATTGGAAAAGGACCTACGAATCTGGGAGAAAACTTGGAATGAGGCCCCAAGACGGAAAGATGTCTAGCTGAAAGTGATACGTTGTGTCCCACCCTGTATTCCTATGTTGATGAATAGTCTTTTGCAAGCTGCTTTCACCTGTACTAAATGGGAAATAGCTGATCTATGGGTCTGATAAAGTATTTAGATCTGTAACAGAGGTTACTATATATTAGACAATGAGAAAGGGCATAACCCTGGATGAAATCCATAGGTGCAGTAAAAGGATGAATAACCCAACTAGGGGGTCGATTAAGATGTCATTTGGAAAGACTCCGAATGGCATTCAGTTCTTCAGAATCCGATTCGGAAGCCTTGTTTCCTACTGACTCGGAAACATTTTCGACCAACCGATTATGATGGTCGGAAACCATTCGGACTGTCCGACTCAGTTCCGAGTTGCATCCGAATGGCATTTGTAGACACCGAGTAGGTCGGAGCCGACTCGTACGTCTCTACGGGCCATGTTTCCAACCGAGCGATTACGATGTCAGATTCGGACAGCCTTTCCGAATCGGTCTTTCCGACATGGATTGGCTGTCGGAATCTGACTTTGGGGGCTGTAGCAGGCCCCCCTTCACCCGGAGGCCTCTGAATGGCCCCTTGGGGGTACCCATGGGTCCCCTCTTTCCAACCATGCACAGTGTGGCAGGCACTATGGGGTGCCTGCCACAGGGTGCAAGGTTTTCCGCAACCACCCTTTTTTTCAATGGGAGCCTGTGTTGTCGGTCAGAACACAGGCTCCCATTGAAGTCAATGGGAGTCCGACCGAACGGTGTTCGGAACCATCATAATCGGTTGGTCGAACTCCCTGAACCTGAGTCGGTTGGAAACCATTCCGAAACCAATTCGGTCGGAATGTTTTCCGACCAACATCGTAATCGACCCCTGTGTAAGGAGTTGTTATAAGTGAGTTCAGCAAGAAGACGTACCCATAATGTTCAATTCTCCAGATGTTCAAAGTAAAGCATCGTAGGTTCTATTCTAGGGATTGCTTGAGTCTCTCCGTCTGACCGTCTGTCTGTGGGAGGCGACTTGTGGACATGTAATATACTGTATTTAAAGCCTGTACTAATGTATTCCAAAATTGAGCAGTACACTGTGATCCCCTTTCCATAATGATAACCTCTGGTAATTCAAGTAATCTAACTGTCTGAATAACCAATTTTTTAGCAAGTTCTGGGGGAATTGGTGACTTAGTCAAAGGAATTACATGACCATGCTTAATAAATTAATCCACTACTACCAACACTTTAGAGCAACATTGAGAGAGGCAGATCAGCAATGGAGCCCATGTAGATGTTGGTCAATGGACGATAATGGGTAGGCAAAGGTGCCAAACTTCCACAGGCCTGCAATGTTCAGGTTTAGTTTAGGCACAAATGGTGCAGTTCTTAACATACTAGAGTACATCGTTGAGCACTGTAGGCCACCAAAAATGATGCCACACCAAATTCGACAACTTGGTGATTCCCAGATGCCCTGCTGTTTGGGAATACTAAGTGCATGCAATAATATGTATCTGCAATATCCTCTCATGTACAGAAGTCTATTTTCATGCAATAGCAAATCTTGTTTCTTCATTCTCTGATGTGGGACCCCTGGCAACCATTTCGTCTAATTATACTTGGTATGTGCTTCATTAATTTTCTGAAGGGACTCTTCCTCGCTAATGCCAGATGTCTGCACTGCTGAAATCATAGGAGGTGCATTTTCATCTAATACTTCTTCAATTGTGACTGGACAAAATGAAGCATCTGCTTTTCCATGCCTTATTCCTGGATGATATGGAATTTCTTAGTGAAACCTCAAGAAAAAGAAAGTCCATCTGCCATGCCTAGCATTAGTTTACCTCACAGATTTCACAAATCCCACGTTATTATAGTCTGTTCAGACCTTTACTGTAAAAATGTATTATTAATTGGAGATGAGTGTGAGTCCACCACAAAGAATAAGACCACACACTTTTCAGGGTAAAACACAGTTTCAATTATTTCAACCTGGGCTCAACCCTCTGGTAGCTATGGAACAGAGCAGACAGATTTAACTTAGGAAAATGTGTAAACCATTTAGCAGTAACAAAACAGTTAAAAAGTCAAAAGCTGGGTCTAGCTCTGGTGAAAAAGTGCATAGCAATACAATGGATGACTAACCCACCACCCACTAGGAAACAATGGCTTTGGGATTTAGAGATATGGCTCTGAGCAGAATGCAGGAACTAGAGGAACCTGTCACTGAGCATGAGGCAGATCATGAAGAGGACTGATATGTGAACATGCCTGGGGATTTGTGCAGGTAGGTGATGACTTGGAATTAGCGAATTTATAGGAACTGTGCACAGTCTGTTTACATTGCCTGCGTTCCATGTACTGTTTTTTATTCTTTTAATTTTCGCATACTATGTCTGTGGGGACTTTCCTCTCTCTCTCTGGGTTTGTGGGAGGCGCTGTGGATGGGGGAAGCGTTACTGAATTGAGTTGTTGTTTTCTTGCAAAAACCATTAGAGGAACTATATAAAAATAAATAAATCCACAACCAATTTCTAACAAAATGGAAAAAAATGAATGAGCGAAATCTCACCAAACCACAAAAAAGAATTCAGTAAAAGAAACCAAAGACATGATTTTTTAAAGATTTAAGGGAAAATGCACCAAGAAAAAGTAAAGCACTAATTAGTAGTCAGTATTCATGGTTGACTGGGACCTAGGCACAATTTCGGGCTGACTAAAATAGCGCAAGGGTTGGATACTCCAAGCGGCTTGGTTCTCATCATACATTTTTACCTTCTGACGTAGGCCCTCATTATGATCAGTTTGGACTGCTGCCCGCAATTGCGGTGGTCAGGAGACCACCAACAAGCATATGGGCAGTTCGACTGCCGCATTCCAATGCGACCGCTGGCCTGGCAGTCGGAAACGCATCGGATCCACGGTGGGGGCATGCTGCATCCATGGGAAAGGGCCGCAGCACATGCCTCCACCGTGCAGCACCTCCTGCACATTTGTGGACTGTATGAGCATGGTACATGGTGTACGGAGGGGAGTGGGGGCACTACATGTGCCCCCATGGCCACTTTTCTTTGGCCATGACAGACAGGGGCACTGTTTGGGGCCCCCAATATCTCTTTCCGACAACCTTTTCATGGCGGTGTTTCCGCCATGAAAAGGCTGTTGGAAAAGGTTATCCAAATCCCGATGGCGGTGCCTGGCTTGGCACCGCTGCCATTCAGTGCTGCGACTCCGACTGCTGCCCCATCAGGATCTCAGATCCTGGTGGAGGCAGCAGTATTCCCTCCAACCGATGTGGGTCCGACTACCGGAATTGTAATCCGGCACTCGGACCAAAGGGCTGTGGGATGTCGGACCTCCACCGACCACCTCTCAGTGTGCGGTATGACTGCTATCATAATCAGGCCCTTAATTTCCGAAATGGAAGTCAAAATCCTCCAACAGGGCAAAAGTTGCACGCTATATCTGATGAAGTCCTCTCATGTCTGGGTAGCTATTGGTTGAGCTATCAATGTAGAAATTGGTTTTGGAGGTAAAAGCTCCAAGCAGGAGAAATTCAAATATCATGCCCACTGAAGTCCTTCCATCAGTGGCTATTTTCAGATCTTTTGCAAGGTCAAGATTACAACCTTCAGATCTTTATGGAGTTTAAAATTCTCTAATAGAGCAAGCCAGAAGATGTACCTGAAAAAGGAAATCTTTGCCACAAGGTCCTGATGATGCTCTGGAGGTCTTGGAAGTCCAAAACTTTTCCAAGTCCTAACTTTTCATGGTTTCTGTAGCAGCACCTCTTGGTCACTTCTAAGGGCCCTAGGAGCTCAAGGACAGACGAGTCACCAACAGGATCCAGTCAAGGTCCAGTATACTCCATTTTCAACTCCATCTTCACCTCCAGTGACAGAATCAAATTCAATCACATCACAGAACTCATCTCGACCGACTACGGCATCGTTCACTTCAGCATCTCCAACACTCAGCACACCAACACCAATCATCACAGCTCCTCCCACAGTAGATGGGAAAGGTAACTGAGACACAGTGGACACAGGCCCTCAACACCACTCAACCCAAAGCTTCATCAGACCTTGACTCTTCTGCATGGTCCACCAAATGCGCTGACAGAGTCGCCCCCCGTTGAAACCAGCAAAAGCAAACAAAACCTCAAAACAAGCCAATTGGTACACCCCAGAGTTCAGAATGACCAAGTGCAACTGCTACCTACTCGAGAAATTATGGTGCGCCACAAGGAACCCCTCCGATAGAGCAGCTCATAAAGCAGCCCTCAGCAACTACCACCTGTATACCAAGGAAGCCAAAAAAACAGCCATCACCACTAGGGGTGGGCGGAATTTGCATAGTTGCGCTACGCAAACCTCAGCGAAACGGTAAAAAATCTCTGCGAGCACGCAAAAGTTCCGCGAACATGCGGAATTGCTTGTTCCGCCTGTTCGGGATGCTTTTTTCCTGTTCGCGAATGCTGTTTGCGTGCTCGGGGAGAAATATCTCGCGAATACGCGTTTTGAAAGCACGAACAAGCAAAAAATTCTGCGAAGCCGTGGATGGAATTTTTGGTAATTCCGCGTTCTCCGCGGAACGCGAAATTACACAAATTCTGCGAGCGGAACGGAATTTACCGCCCAGGCCTAATCACAACCTGCATCGATACAGCGGCTAACCACACAAAATAACTTTTCAAAATAGTCAAGGAATTCTCTAAACCGATAGTCACAGAAAACGCCATCCGCCCCTTCCAAGAACTCTGCAACACTCTCTGGCTACTTACACAGCACGATTTGCACCATTTACAACAACTTCGATCCTAAACACACCGCTCTCAACCTCAACAGCCTCAACCAACCAGTGCCCACCAGCCGAATGATCACCACCTGGTCTCCGCTCACCACTCATACCACCACGGCCATCATGTCTTTCATCCACTCCAGGGTACCCACAGACCCCTATCCCCACCGTCATTTCAAACTTGGAACCAACCCAATCAGCACGGAACTCACCAGCATCATCAACATCTCCATCTCCATAGCAGCCTTCCTGGATAGATGGGAACACACAGAGATCAGACCCCTCTTAAAGAAAGCCTTAGCTGACCCAAGCGATCTCAAAAATCATCAACCCAACTCCCTGCTCCCCTACCCGGCAATCAACAACTCACTGTATACCTGGAACAAAACCACCTACTTGACGCCTCACAATCAGGATTCTGTGCCAACCACAGCACTGAGACTGCGCTGATTGCTGCCACATATGACATCAGGACTCTCCTCGATCGCAGCGAGATGGTTGCCCTGATCTTCATCGATCTCTCTGCGGCGTTCAACATTGTTTCCCACCATACCCTCATCAGCAGACTCTACAACATCGTCATTCAGCAAAACGCCCTCAAGTGGATCACCTCTTTCCTTACAGGATGCACACAGAGCATCCGGCTACCTCCCTTCACCTCTGAACCCAAGGACATCATATGCGGCGTACCCCGAGGATCATCCCTCAGCTCCACCTTGTTCAACACTTACATGACACCCCATCATAGATGTCATCAGAACCCATGGCCTCAACATAATCTCCTATGCTGACAACTTTCAACTAATCCTCTCGCTCGCCGAGGGCCCCTTCAAAGCCAAAACCAACTTATACAACGCCATGACCAATGTAGCCAACTGGATGAGAGGCAACTGCCTTAAACTCTACTCAGACAAGACAGAAGTACTGATCTTCAGGAAGAACGCTTCCGTTTGGGACCGCAGCTGGTGGCCAGCAGAACTCAGACCAACATCCACACCAACAGACCATGCGTACAACCTAGGCATCATCCTCTACGTGAACCTACCATGAAATGACAAGTCAACACAGTTGTCTCCTACTGCTTCCATACCGTTCGCATGCTCCGCAGAATCGTCAGATGGATCCCAGTCTGCACCAGAAAGACCATCACTAAGGCCCTCATCACCAGCCGCCTCAACTATGACAGCGCTCTCTACGTCGCCATCTCCTACCAGCTTCTCAGACGACGCCAGATTCATCCTGGACCTACCTAAATAGACCCACATCACTCCCCACCTTAGAAACCTCCACTGGCTCTCTATCCAGAAGAGATACCAGTTCAAGATTAAGCCTGGGCGTAGTTTGCGTAGTAGCACTTCACGTAGCTACGTGAAGTACATTTTGAACTACACGTAGCTATGCAAATTGCGTAGCTGTGTGCTTGACTGCACTGTACAATAATTGCCAAAAGCATCTTGCACAGTGCAAGTTAAAATAAAATAAATAACTCTGTCTTTATATGCTAAAAATGCATATAGTCATTTCACAAAAGTGAAAACGATAAATTAACAAGCAGTGAGAGAGGTGATGATTTTGGGATCCTCCCTAACCTAGGAGAGAACCAAGCAGATGCCTTGAAAACAAAAGCACATCTTTGAACGATTCAGTGGTGGTCCCATCCTCTTAAGACCACCCCAAGCACAGTTATTGGCAAAGTACAATCCCAACCAAAGGCCCTGCAAAGCATTATGGGACGAGATTAGCAGTGGGCAGTGAATATTATAGTATCCAATATCAAAATAATTCTACAAAGAGCTGCAGTTCCACTAGTCGTTACTAGATGTCCTCATGAGTCAAATGCAAAAGCTTCATGAAAGGGTTTCAATGCTTTTGCATTTGACTCGTGAGGGACATCTAGTAACGACTAGTGGAACTGCAGCTTGATGTATTAATAATTTCAATGCTTTTGCATTTGACTCGTGAGGGACATCTAGTAACGACTAGTTGAACTGCAGCTCTTTGTAGAATTATTTTGATATTGGACACTATAATATTCACTGCCCACTGCTAATCTCATCCCATAATGCTTTGCAGGGCCTTTGGTTGGGATTGTATTTTTGCCCATAACTGTGCTTGGGGTGGTCCTAGGAGGAAGGGACCACCACTGAATCGTTCACATGATATTCTTTTTGTGTTCAAGGCATCTGCTTGGTCCTCCCCTAGGTTAGGGGACCCCAAAATCATCACCTCTCTCATTGCTTGATATTTTCATTGTCAAAGTTCACTTTTGTGAATTTGTTATATGCTTTTAGCATAGAAAATTGCTTTAACAAAGCATTTGTATGTGTTTAATATACTGTTGCTACGCTACGTTGATTAGTACAGTTTTTTACTCTGCTACGTGCAATTTGCATAGTGCGTAGTAACACAAACTTTGCATGCTCCGTGAGCGTAGCAAAGTATTATGCCCAGGGTTATTCAAGATCCTCACGCAAGCCTACAAAGCTCTACATGATCAAGGACCATCCTACATCAACCATCGACTGAACTTTCATGTACCCGCAAGTCACCCGCGTTTCTCCTCACTGGCCTGTGCGCACACCCCCACATCTGTCAAAGCCGCAGCAGGCCGCTCATTCTCCTACATCACTGCCAAAAGCAGAAGCAACCTGCCCTCCACCTCCGAACAGAACCCTCCCTGGCGGACTTCAGAAAGAAACTCAAGACATGGCTTTTCGACAGAGACATGGCACCCTCAGCACCCAGATACACATAGAGGTGACCATGCTGAGCTATACAAATGTTGATTGATTGATTGAGTTGTCACTGGCTAGCTGGGGACTTCAGGAAAAAGCCCTCTTGAAGTTAATTATCTCCCTCTAACGACACAGGAGGTGAACCAACTGATCCTTCGAGTTTACTTCTTAGTCCTGGGCACAAGTGGAAGCAGATACAGTCCTTATTTTTTCCACATGGGTGTCAAACAGCAGGTCCAATCTTCTGTTCTTCTGCAGGTCCAGAGAGTGTTCTGATGACCTGTGGGCGAGGGGCTACTTTTGTAGTATTTATTAGACAGTAGAGGGTGGGGTTGTCTTCTGGACACTCCATAACCACTGCGGAAAAAACTCCCAAGGGAAAACCTTCACACTTTTGCAGCACATCGTGTTTGCCTTTCTGCTAATTATTCCACAGTGTGCTATTCGGAGGCAAATCCAAGATGGCAGAATTCTTCTGGCCCTGGAGGAAATTGTATGCTCATCAGGGATGTTTAGAAAAATGAGCATTCCTCTCTCCTCCTTAGCTACACCGAACTGGTTGTGGGTCTATCTTTCCCTACCGCAGGTCTGGTGAAAAACTTGCCATAGAAAGCCTAGATGACAAAAGGCCTCTCTTTTCCAGGTCTCTGTTTATCCTTAACTAATAATCAGAAGGCCTCAACTTGATCTTTTTTAAGTTAATAGTGTGAACCCTTCCCAACTGCCCTCCCTGAGCTCATATATGTCACATAATTCAGGCCCATGCCTTCCTGCTAAAATGGTCAAGCCATTGTTTCTGCTCTGGGAGCAGTTTCCCTACCTCATTAAGGGGACGCACTAGCAGGGCCATATGCTAGCAGGTTAATTCGAATTATCCTATCGGGCGGACAAAGTATAACTTTTTAAAAGTCAATGGGGCACATGCATCAAGCTAATTACCGGTCGCAAACGGGTCGATTCGCAGAATCGGCCCCTTTGCGACCGGTAATTAGCCATTTGGGATGCATCAAGCCCAAAGCCATTCGCAAAATAGGTAATCGCAAAATTTGCGATTACCTATTTTGCGAATGCAGTTCGGGAATCGCAATTTGCGATTCCCTAAATGCAATGCAAGAAGCATTCTCAGAATGCGACTTTGCATTAAGGAATCGCAAATTACCAACAACTTCAAGTTGATGGTAATTTGAAATTCCTTCGAACAATGCACAAATTTGCATGCCAATTTTGGGGGTGCATTAGGGTGGCCTTTTGGCCTCCTAGCACTCTTGAAATTGCATTCTCAATTTGCGATTACCTATTTGGTAATCGCAAATTACAGATGAGTTTCCCATTCATTCCTTTGGGCCTCTAGGCCCATAGGAATGAATGGGAAGGCATTCCTATTCACTAATAGGGAATGTGTAGGAATTGCAATTTATTTAGCGATTCCTACATGCATAAGAATTGCGATTCCTAAATAGCGATTCCTTAAAAATCGCTATTAAGGAATCGCAATTCCTTATGTTGATGCATGTGCCCAAATATTCTTAAATGTATTAAAAAAAATCTGACTTTAACACTGAATTTGATTTTTAATTAACATTAAAAAAAGCAGTTGAATTGTTCCAATAAATTGTACGAAACCAGAGTTAGCAGACTTATGACTTTATACCAACCTTTAACTTTTCACACAGGTCGGCTGTTAACCCTTAACGGTGAAAATAGCTTTTGGAGGCTAGTCACTATAGGTATATGCTAACCTTGAGTTCTAGCATGTACCATTTTTAAACACTTGGCACCCTACCTTGTAGGCTACATGGCCTACTTAGGGGTGACCTATTTATTATTTAAAAGTAGGGTTCTTTTTAGCTCAAAAATTGTTATTTTGATAGGTTCACCTTTAGGTTTAAAAGCTGCAAGTGTCAGGCTACACCAATAGGCCTGAATCAATGTTTCCTTTGTCAGCCTAGTGAATGGCACAACATGTGCTGCAGTCCACAGGTGACATTTAACTTTTCCTTGCCATTGCTGTATTCCCTGCACCATATTCTAAGACCTTACCGGGAATTTAAATATAGCAATTACAAGTCCGTCAATTTCACCATGCTTTAGGGTTCAGAGCACATACACTGGGGACGGGACTGGACAGCTTTTGGAAAGTGGGTTATTAGTAGTGGTAATTATGCATCTACCACTGGCAATAAGGCAATTAACATAATGTAGGGCTCAGAATAGGTCTCAGTTAATTATTCCCATGCTCCACCCATGGTAGCTTGGCTGCAAGCAGGCAGGCTTAACTTGAGAGACATGTATGTAAAGCATTTAAAAATGACCAATTCAGTAAATAATTAAGACACAACACACATAAAAAACCTACACCGATTTACACAAAAAGGTAAGCTTTTTATCTTTAAAATGACACAAAAACAACACAAATCCAATGTAGGGAACCGAATATATGAATTTTTAAAGATTTAGCACTCTATAGCACTTAGAAACCGATAACGTCACCTTGGGTTATCTGGTCGCCCTTGACCGGGACAAAGTCGAAGGTTCAGGCCAACCCGATGCAGGGTGGTGCCAGGGACTCTGAGCAAACGACCAACCCACAGGAGGTCTATATTTCTAGATGCCCGATGCTGGTAAACAGATGGAGGGATCAATTGAGGTATAGGCGCTATAACCTGCGGAGAGGTACGAGAAGATCGGTGGCTCTAATGGGAAAGCCTAAGGTTGTGAAAAAAGGAAGGGATAAAGGAACCCCAAAGGATATTAAGAAAGGGGGCAGAGAAGAAGTAACCCCTCAAGTGTACAGTACCATACTAAGAGATAGGAGGTCAATGAGGCACCCTGAGAGTGCTCCAAGGGTGGGGGATGTGGAAATGGGGGAAAGAAAGGTCCAATTAAAACCAGCACCATCAAATAAGAGGGAGGCCAAAGTGGCCAATCCGCGTGAAAAACCCCAGGGGCGAAGGGATAAGAACAGAATTCTAGCTGGGGGGAGGGATCATTAAAAATATCCAGGAAAAGGAATTCGAAGGAATGGGAGCTATTTGGTGCAATGCCTGCAGAAGATACGGGTAATTTTTGGTTATATTTTGAACCAGTTGAACTAGAGAAGGGGAGAAAAAAAGGAAGGAAGGTCATTCCCCTAAATCGTTCCCAGCTCGTATTCTCCTTCTCTAAATGCCCAAGCCTGGGGGAATTTGGCACGAAGGACCTAAGACAATTAAGATTTAGCCATAATAATAAAGGGAAAGAATTTACCAAGGTATTAGTATACTCAAGTCTGATAAAAACAGCTATTGTAAAAGCCGAAAAAGAGATAGCGAAAGAAGGGATAAGGTTAATACCTGTTGGGGAACTGGTGGGGAGGAACCAGCATGACAGGGCCTTATTGTCCTGTCATTCAGGCTTGGGGAAAAGACAGATAAGGTTGATTGTAGGTGATGGAAGGGTAAGAGAAAGTATGAGAATTGCAGTTGAGAACCATGAGTTGGGTAAACCCTGGGGTGATTGGACCCCTGATGATAGTTGGCTAAGCTCTCCCCACTGTAATCATACTGTCGTTGACCACCTCAGCGATATTGATTAGGGAATAGGGGTGTCACATAGCATGAATTTTATATCTTGGAATGTAAATGGGCTTGGAGGGGAGATAAAAGTCGAAAGCATAAAACAATTAGCCCAGGGAGCAGAGATAATCGGCTTACAGGAAACTTAGCTATGCGACAATACCCCTGTCTTTGAAGGTTTCGCACAACTGCACAGGCCCGCAAGTAGAAAAAGGTTCGGGCGCCCAGCCGGGGGGATCATGACTCTCATCTCAACTAGGATCGCGAAAAAGGTGCTGCCTGTAAAAGTGACATGTAAATGGTTGTTGGTCTGTAAGTTATCCCTACTGGTTTCAGAAAGGCTATGTGAACACTTGGTAATCATGAATGTTTACATACAATGGGGGACTAATGAGGAATACGAGGTGGAAATGAGACATTTCAAAGCTGATTTGGATGTGTGAAAAATGTGAGAATGATATGATCATTGTAATGGGTGATTTTAATCATAAACTGAACCCAATAAGACAAGATCATTGGCCTGAACTCTTGAGCTCAAATAATATAGCTCCAGCCGTCTTTCCATACTGCACTACCTCCAAACAAGATGTGAAACTGGGTAAATACTTGGGGTTAAAAGGGCTGTTCTGCTTAAACGGTAGGTGGGAAACAGACTGCCCGGCTAAACAGACCTTCAGGTTAGGTACCCAACTTTGCCCCATCGACTATGTGTTTATTCATGCTTGGAACTATGCCCTTATAAAAGGGTTCCAGGTAACTCAGGGCAAAGGCAGCGATCATAACATCTTGCACTTAGAATTAGACAGGGGGCCGTTTAGCCCTAGCGAAATAGTTCTCCCCCAACAATTAGAGTTTCCCAAACGTTTGACAACAAGATTAACAGAGGAATATACAGAAAAGTTGGCCAGCTTTCAACAGAAATTAGTACTGGGAAATGCAAGGGATAAGAAAGTGGCTCGGTTTGAAGAAATGGTACAATGCCTTGGAGTAGAAATAAAAAGTAAGAATCCTCGCCCAAATGTTATGCAAACTACGCAAGGCAGACATTTAAGTTGGTTTAATGGGGAGTGTATAATTAAGAAAAGATTAATAAGGAGAGAAGAAAGAAGTTTAAGAATAAAATATGATCAAGTAAGACAGAAAAATCTGGCAAAATTGAGGAAGGAATATAAAACACTAGTTAGGAACCTGAAGAGGGCTTTTAAAGAGAAATGTTTGGTAAATTTGCTTGAAGTAATCGAAGCAAAAAACATCCGTAAGTTTTGGAATCTGATAAAGGAAGCATCTGGACAGTCCCTGGGTCTATGCCCTGTGTAGTGGAAGAATCAGCATGGGAAGAATATCTAGGAGAACTATACGGGACAGGTGTTGAGGCTGCTGGAGGAAATATTCATCCCTGGAGAAGGGCCGTGGAAGATTTAAAATCCCTTTTTACAGTAGAAAAGGTTAAAGACACTATAAGACACTTAAACTTAACCCGTGCAGCTGGACCAGATAATCTCCCAGCCATTATAATAAAATCTCACCAAAATTGGTTGGCGGAATTTTTATCTTTTATGTTCTTGGCCATATTGGACTCGGGCCATATCCCAGAGAAGTGGAGGGGGGCAGTAATCAGACCTATCCATAAGAAGGGAGATAGGAAAGCCCCAAAGAATTATAGACTGATCAATTTACTGGATATCGAGGAAAAAGTTTTCGCCAAAATAATCCTGGGCAGCCTGAAGGACTGGGTGGAACAGCGGTCGATCGTGCCGGTGGAACAAGGGGGCTTCAAGGAGGGGCACTCCACGGTCGACCACTGTTTTGCACTTTGGGCGGTGGCGCGGAAGTCTATGGAACAGCAAGGGAAGTTGTGCTGCTGCTTCGTTGACTTCCGCGCGGCATTTGACATGGTGGACAGGAGTTGCCTCTGGGGCACCTTAAGGACATACGATATCCCAGATGGGCTCCTGGCAGTTATCCAGGAGTTACATAGCCATAATTGGGCGCAAGTTATTAAGGATACAGCCGGGACTTGACCCCGAAAATAATGATCAAGAATGGTCTAAGGCAGGGCTGTGTATTAGCCCCCCTACTCTTTGCTAATACCTGGCTGATCTGCCATCTATCTTGAAGGTGGATAGAAGTGCTAGCCCAAAAATGAATGGGAAACAACTTTCCTGCCTACTGTATGCCGATGATTTGGTAATCCTTGACCAGACAGAGATGGGCTTACAGAGGAAGTTAACTGCTTTCAATGAATATTGCGTGGCCAAGCGTCTGATTGTAAATATGGACAAAACCAAACTTTTATGCTTTGGTAAAAAAGTCCAGAGATTTAACTGGTATCTGGGCTCAACCAAATTGGAAAATGTGAATGAGTACAGATATCTCAGTATCTGATTTGAAAAGTCTCTAAAATGAGACACACATTTGGTAGCCCAGAAAGCTAAAGCCCTTACATCAGTATATGGATTAAGAAAATGTACCCGCATCTATGGGGATATGTCTCACAGACCTCTGTTGAAAGCGTATAATGCAATGATACCCCCACCATTGCAGTACGGAGCTGAAGTCTTGTGCCTAAGTGGGAAGTCTAGTTGGGGCATCGAGGAAGGGAAATATCTCAAACCATTGATGTCATTACGGGGCTCCTCTATGATTCAGGCAATCAGATTGGAGTTGGGCTTGACATCATGGAACGTACAGGTGCAAGTGGCCCTTCTAAGATTCTGGAAAAGATTGGGCTCTGGGGAAGTCATGAAAGTATCACAATGGTGCAAGTATGAAGCTTTGCATAGTGACCTAAAATGGGCCAAAGAGGTCAGAAAGAAACTGCTCTCTGTTTGTAAAAATCTAAAAGCGAAAATCGATCAGCCGTTCCTCCTAGTAGAAGCAACAAATAGTGAACTTAGAACATTAGGGAAGGAAGCATCCAGAATAGAAGATATGGTGTACCTGAGAAAGAAAGAATCTGTACATTTCATGATGAATATTTGGGAGAATGAAATTTGGTACCCCTATCTGGATACTCTACCCAACCTAGGCCTTAGAGCCGCAGTTCTTAGATGGAGAATAGGCATTAAACATTGTGTATCACATGTGAGTAGAAAATCAGTAATGGTACGTCCTGATGGTAAATGTTTATGTGGGTTGGGCTCAAAATGTGATAATTTACATATTATAATCGACTGTCAAAGATTTTTACCTCAGCGGAAATTGTTTTTACGCCCCATCTTTCTAAAATATGGTATTACCGAGTGCCTATTAGCGATTAAACTTCTTACAGACATGCCAAACCTCGATATAGCAATTGCCATCGCAAAATATATGAAGGCGGTAAAAAGGTCCTTACTGGAAATAGAAATAGTTAGTTGAAATTTAGCCCTGAAGCGAGGATGGTTATTGCATTAAATAATTTTTATGGTGTAGCATTAGTTTTAAGACATATTTTTAGATAGACTTTTATCGTCTAGAATATTATGGGTGTTTTTACATGACGTACTGTGTAATGCTGTAGGATCGAGGTAGGAATTGCTCTTTCCAATGGTGTCGCTGATGCTTTGCATCGTATGTTTTTAAATTATTTATTGTAACATGTTTTTATGCTGTTTAAAGACCTATATTCTAAATAAATGTATTTCTAAACAAAAAAATAAATAAATAAACACTCTGGATTTTTTGATTGATTGTGCCATAGCCTGAAGTGGATAAACCTTTGAATCCATGCCAATATGGTCACCTGAAAAACTGTCTGGACTGTGCCTGTTCCTCCCAAGGAGAGCTGGTAAAGTGTTGCAGAATAAAGTATCTTCCAACTTCTGATTTGAGTTCAGTTCTTTATTAAGATTTCAGTTTTTTAATAAATGACAGCCTGGATAAAAATAGAAAGGTCTACCCGGCTGCAACCATGCTCTCCACTTCCACCATAAAAAGGCTCTAATTCTGGAATAGAAAATAATGCCAGAAATTATAGGAGTGAATTGCAAAAAAGAACACAAATAATAATCAACACATCTCCCCCTTTAAACAAACCTTACATTATTATTTAACCACTGAACTAAAATAGTATGATATAAAAAAAGCATTGAAAAATTCAAACTATAAATGTTTACGGATTAAACAAAACTCAAAAAACAAGTAAAGTAATGATCTACACGTGTGAAATTACTAGAAATGCATGTGAAAAATCACTCTTAACAGAAGGAATCTGGTTCATATTTCCACATGTATAATCATCCAACTATTTGGGAAGTGTTTTTACTCTTCTGTTCTCACCCACACTGTTCAAAGAGGTTTTTCCAAAATCACCATAAAGAGACAAAATTGTCATTATATTAATCTCACTTTGAATGGAGGAATCATTCCCCTTTGGGAATCAAACACAGAATTTATACTTTCTTCATAACCACCCTCATTATTAGACACATCATCATCACCTTTGTTCTCTAATTTCTATAAATAAGGAATGTTTATCAACATTAGATGTGGGATTCAATTTCACCTTCATGCTATCAACTTTCTCAGAGAAAGAAAGACTTGCATTTTTTAACCATCCCTCATGAAATTATATCCATGAACACAAGCCTGACAAACTCTGAGATGTCAATGCATCAGAATTTTCCCTTCCAAAATCTTCATCATCATCAATCATACTGCGGTTCTTCAAAATCAATCTATCACAATTTCTAGATGTTGCTACAACTCTATTGAAATTTACAGCCTTTCCATCACAAAGATGTACATCTATCTGCAAAACTTCAATCACTTTCCAAGCTTCAAAAAACTGACTCTCTTACATACATACTTTCAATGATTTCTTTACTCGGACCCACTGTCCACCAGCGATATATTCTGGCTTGTCATGATACTTTTCAATACCCTCAGAGGTCCTTCTCATATTGCTCCTCAGTACATTAATGGAAATTTTGTTTATAACTCTCCCAACCAACCATCCCAGAGTGCTTTAAGTTCTTGCACACGTTTCCCCTCATTAACTCAAAATGTGACAATCCAGTAGAATAATTTACATTAGTTCTATACATTCAAACATTTTGAAAACTTGCATTTCCCTATCAATCAGTGCATGATTAAACCTCTCAACCATGCAGTTCCCACTAGGGGTGAAAAGGAAGGTTCTCTATATTTAATGCCCACCTTTTCCAAATATCTTTTTGCCTTGTTGGATGAAAATTGCACAGTATTGTCACTAAGTAATACAGCAGATAATCCCTCACATGTAAATTCCTCATCCATAAATTCCAAGATAGTAAGTATCAGCTCTTTCAAAAAATCTTGATAACCAGCCAACATGAAAAAGTATCTGCAGTGGCAACAATGTACTTTTGAAAAGATCAATCACTATGATTGCCCAAGAATTTCATTGTATATGAAGATCACACATTGGTGGATTAAATACTTTCTAAGACCTATCTGCCATAACACATTGGGCCTCATTGTGATGAGACTCGGTAACGGTCGGAGGCTTTCCGAGTCTCCATGTGCGGTCGCATTGTAATGCTGCGGTCGGTATTGCCGACCGGAGGTCGGTAGGCTCCGATTCCGCAACAGTGTTGTTCCCCCAATTTTGTAATAAGGCCTTATGTGTACAGTTCCTTACCACTCTTTCAGTGGGAATATCCATACGTGGCCACCAATGCAACCTTTTTATCCCATTTTTACTTTTCACATTGACTAAATGTCCCACATGTCTTTGCTTGATAATGACTTCTCTTAAACCCCAAGGGAGGAATAGACCTTTTACCCATCATTACAATATCATAATTTTATCCATCAATACAATTTCATAAATTACAAACAATTTGTTTCTAACTTCCCAAAAAGGTTTTATATTTTCCTTCAATGATTGTTTCCTTGGTCATCTGTCCTTCAATAACTCCTTGACTTTTGTTAAAACACAATCATTAGCATATTCTCATGAGCAATCATTCAAAACTCAGACCAGAATACCCAACATCTTGCACAAGTAATACTCTATACTCATCCCACATATCATCCTTACATTCCAACATTTCAACAGGCATTATTGACAAGAAATATGCCACTACATTATTCCTTCCTGCATATATATGTTATCTTATACATAAAATCTTGTAATTTCATAGATAATGTGGATGCATTGGCCATACCTTCTGTCGTCACCAGCATTGCAAGAAGTTTATTACTGCAGACTATAAATGACCTACCCCCATATAAATGAGTGAAAATATTCCAATGTCCAAACAAACGTGAGTGTTTCTCTTTCAATAACAGCATAGTTTTTTGGTGTTGATAAAAATGAGTGAGAAGCACATGATATGGTCACTTCACCCCATTTTTCTGTGTAAATACGTCCTCAACTCCCTTTGAGCTTGCATCGATAGTGACAATACTTTCTGCAGAGTCATCAAAACCTTTAAATGCAGGTACATTTACTATGGCCAATTTAATGGAATCAAGATCACTCTGGCAACAGGAATCCCACAATTGCATTTTGTTTCTAAAGTTGCCTTATATGATAAGACTTCTCTTGAAATTTATGTACATATCTAAAATAAATTCCTGATAATCCTAGGAAGGACTGTACATCTTTACTAATGGGTGAAGGAGACTAATAACTGCAACTAACAAGAGTTTATGTTTAACACCGTCCCCACAAAGTACATGACTTAAATAAGTCACTTGATTTTCAACAAATGTGCATCTAGAATATTTCATGAGACCTTTATTGTAAGCCTGGGCGGGTAACTACGCTCCACCAGCGGAGTTTACGTAGTTTTGCATACTCTGCGTTCCATTGCAAACGTGGAGTTTAGGCAAAATTACGACTCCGTGGTGGAACATAATTAGCCGGTCCCTTCACCCTACCAAAGTAATTATAAAGTAAGAAAAAAGGCACTTACCTGCCATGGCTGCCTCCTCCTCGCCATGGCCGCTCTCCTTCCTTGTCCTCGCCGTACTTTTTCTCTGATAACCCCTACGTTGTACGTCTTGCGATATCTTATTTCACCAAAGATGAAAAGTGTTGGACTCCGGAAAGATTAGATTCACTAGTCCCATTCTAGTTTAAGCAATAGGAGGGAAAGGGTTGGACTTTGCAGGGGTTACATTTACTATGTCCACTCCTGTCTGAGGAACAGTAGGGAAATTGTTGGACTTCGCAGGGGTGATATTTGCTATTTTCACTCCAGTCTAAGTAACAACATTGAAAGTGTTGGATTTTGGAAGGATTACATTTACTATTCCCACTCCAGTCTAATCAACAGTAAGGTAAATGTTGGACTTCATATAGATTACATTTACTATTCTCCTTCAATTTTAACCAACAGTAGAGAAACTGTTGGACTTTGAAGGGGTAAAAATTGACTGTTCCAATTACAGTCTATGGCCCTGATCACAAGTCTAGCAGGGGTGCCGCTGTGGCAGTCCAGCCACCGCCTCACACGCAGTCTGACCACCCTATTAGGACTTTGGCCGGTGGACCACCATTGCACCTCTGCCATTGTCAGGGAACTGCATTCCCTAGCGGTCCCGCTGTGGTCTGAGGGCTGCAACATGCTTGGTGGTGCCCTGAGTCACCATCAAGCATATTACGACTTTCCTCACCACCAGCGGTCTCATGGAGGTTCTTCCTTTATATAACTTTTGGCAGTGGTGCGTGTAGGGGGGCACATGTTGTGACCCCCGTAGATTTGTACCCCCAGTTCCTGCATGAGAAGGAATGCACTACATGGTGCATTCTTTCCCATGCAGGAACGTGCACTGGCGGTCCCATGGCGTTGCTGTTTAAGGCTCACAATGAGCCTTTAAACAGCATCATTGCGGGACCACTCGTCGCCCACCCGCCAGACCACAAAATTACTTGGAATTTGGTGGGCAGACGGCGGTGAGTCCTGGAGTGGAGCGGTGGCATGCAGCCCGCTCCATGACCGCCGAAATTCGTAATTAGGCCCTAAGCAAAGTGTTGGGACTTTCGGAGAGGTTAGATTTACTATTCCCACTCCCATCTAAGCAACAGTAGGGAAAGTGTTGTACTTCGAAGGGGTTAAATTTACTATTTGACTCCAATCTAATAAATACTAGGGAAAGTGTCCTTCAAATGGATTACATATATGAATACAAATTCTATTAATTCACTGAAAATATTTGAACACTTAAAATAAAACATTAAATTACAGTATAAAAAAATAATATATATTTTCAACAAAAATAAAAAATATATAAAAATTAAAAAGAAAAAAAGAACATTATATATAATAATATCAACTTCCCTAGCCACCCAAAAAAATCCCCAAAAAATCATTCCACAAACAAAATTTCACCAACACTTACCATTGAATAAATTACCAATTAAAAAAAATAATAGATAGAAAAAATATACATAATTAATTACCAATTAATAAATTACATATTAATAACAATTAATATACAATATTACTTATTTTTATTAGCTTTCCAACCTACTACCCTACACAAAAATTACCCGGCACAACCTAAATACATGTTAATAGAAAAAAAACAGTGCAATTACATATTAATTACAAAATTATGTAATTTACATAATTAATAATCAAATAGTATTTAATTAACTCAAATTAAATAATTAACAGTAACTTAAATTATATTTAATGTTATTTAACTTCTGGGCTTATCCCCCTACAAACCCAGCAACCTGAAACTAAAATGTAACTTAAATAAATCACTATTAAGCTATTTACATAATTAACAATCAATCGAATAATGAATTTCCAAATAAAAATATATTAACATTAATTTTTAATTATTTATAACATGATTAGCTTCCCACCCTATACCCCTACAAGTCCAACAACCAACTACTAAAATATAACTTGCTATCACTAATAATAATAATACTAAAATAAAAAGTAAAATTACAATTTTAAATTCAAAATGTAATACAACAATTAAAAAATGTACATAATTATTAATCAATTAAAGAATAACAACCTACTACGGGACTATAAATCACTAATAAAATGTAAAAAAGAAATTAATAACAATGATACCAACAATACTAACACCCAATTATTATATTAACTAAAGCATATTAAAATATTTACAAAAATTATATTTTTTACACTATATTACTGAAAACTATATTAAAAACAACAATGTTCTTGAATACAATATTATTTACCAAACAAATTATATTTTTAAAACGATATTCTATACCACAATATTTTTGCATCCCAATATTGTTGCTCCAATATTTATGTACCATAATATTATATACTCACTATTTTTTCCAACTACCCTACCCAACACTATCTGCAGGTAGGTAGAAACCAAAAAAAAGGAACTATTCACTTAGAAAATTTTAAAAACTGTAGTTAAAAAATCTTTTTACAATACTGCTTGTTCCTAAAAGCTGAATAGAGTGTGAAATTAGTGCATCAAAACGTTTGTTTATGCCATTCTTAAAAAAGCATATTTTTCCCCAAACAAAACCAAATTACTACACTTTGGCTATTTTCTCGGTTCCCTCCAGGGCAATCAACAAACCCTGGGTTCCTTCAGAATCTCCAACATATGGGAAAAAGAACACGTGGCCTTGATATCTCTTATGAAAATCATTATGAAAAGGGCTCAGTAATTGGGGGAAGCCTTACCACTTAAGTGGTTAACTAAGATAATATTTTAATAAACAATATTTTAGACATTTATATTATTGCAAAAATAAAAAAGATATAGTTATCTTTAGTCAATGATATTCTGGAATGGATATTCAGCTACAATACCAGAATGGCATCGCTACACATTCATTTGTTTGTGGAGCACTCTGAAAATGGTTCCAAGGTCCATAGGTGAAACAGCACACAACTGTTGGTTGAGTGTGCCAGTCTTTCTGTGTTGTGGACAGAGGGCTGTGCCATATTACAGACACATTTTTGGTTAGATATGTATGTGTATTACCCAGCAAATGCATATATGTATAATTCACTTCTACTGGAATTGTTGAATGCCCTTTGAAGGTCCTGTCTTTATGCATTTGAATGCAGGAGGGAGTGTGGTGTATCTTAGTGAACAGCATTGGGCCTGATTGCGATGTCGGACAGACCGGAGTCCGTCCGACATCGCCCTGGAAATGGAACTGAACGACCTCCTGTTGTCGGTTCCAGCCCATCTATGAGGATGCAACCGAACTCTGTTCGGTCGCAGTCATATACTTTGCTATGGGAGCATGCATTCTGAACGGAATGCATGCTCTCATAGCAAAGAGCAGAGGTGCAGTTCATCTCTGCACCCGGTATCAGGCACCCCAAGGTGCAGGGATCAACAGGGGGGCACCATAGGTGCCCCCTAGGCTGCCATTCGGCAGCCTTGCACCCATGGGGGCCCTGCTAGGGGCCCCCGAAGACAGTTTCCCAATGCCTTTCTGTGTCGGAAAGGCCGGCATAGAAAGGCAGTGGGAAACTGCCATCGTAGTCCCTGGGCTGGAAAGAGCCGGCCAAGGGATTATTGCAGGCCTTCCAAATGGCGGACGGAGATTACGATGCGGTAAGGATGGCTCCGACCGAGGGTCGGAGCCTTTCCTTACCGCATTGTAATCGGGCCCTTGGTGTGCATAGTAGTAATGGACAATGTTTTCTATAAATGGTAAGCTGGGTGTGAGTGTAGTATTCTGTTTATCTATTCTGAGACATTTTATGCACAAGTGGCAGATTTACTAACATTTGACACAGCGCAATCCAGCAAGACAACTCTCAAATAGAGAAAGCAGGAATGTGCCATCTCTATTAAGAAATGGCACATCCCTGCTCTCTATCTGTGCTGGAGCACTGAGTGGAGCCTAGCGCCAATGCAGGCACCCTTCCGCCATGGTGCAAGAGTGCCTGCCTTAGAGACAAGATTGTTTTTTGTGCAGAAAGGGATACTTTCTTGCACAAAAACAATCCTCTGAGGCTTTTCCCTCTTTCTATATATGCTGCAGAATGCAACACACTTCGAGGAAAAATAAACATATTTCTCCTCGTTATGCCTCTCCTGGGATGGTGTAGCATTTTTATGCATTTCAAGGTTTACTAGTGTTAGTAAGTTTGGGAATTCACAAAAATCCATGGGTGGATGCGTGGAACATCCACACTCCTTCCATGGAATGCCTTCCCAGGTCTGCGTTACTCCAGATTTTCTGTACTACACAGAGCCACACAAGGTGGCTCCATGTGGCATAGTAAATCTCACTTAAGGGCTCATGTCGCCTTGCAAGACGCAACAGTGACACAAGCCGTTAGTAAATTTGGGCTGAGGTGTTTCTTAGGGATGCGTGCAACTGTCAAATACAGAGGTTGGGCAAACAATGTCTCTCCAGTATTCCACTAATG
This sequence comes from Calotriton arnoldi, assembly GCA_963921515.1. NCBI lineage: Eukaryota > Metazoa > Chordata > Amphibia > Caudata > Salamandridae > Calotriton > Calotriton arnoldi. Next base: position 1,102,292 of record CAWUFW010002660.1, on the reverse strand, counting down.
ATGTATAGAATCAAACCATCACCCACATTCTATAGAATAAATGCTAATACATCGTGCTCCCTACCACACTCAATCAATTATTTACACTGTAACAACTATGAACATTAAACATAGTTTTTCCCCACTTGCAAGTCTCACAGGACGGCTCTGATGTTCTTCATTAACACTATTCCACTCATCAGATTCCAACGGACACTTTTGTTGTCTGAATGACGAGACACTAACATTACCATGTTCAGCAGGGTACCCTCATTCTCTCCTAATTCCACATTGATTTTCTCTCTCAAACCCTTCTTCATGTTCATGGGCACAACTGCTACTTTGCTTTAGTTCCACACATTCCCTCAATTTATACTGGCAAATTGCAACCAACCAATCTTTAATCACCCTGTTGAAAGGTTTTATTGGATATTGCTCAAATGGTGATATAAAGGTGCCAGGGATGCACTCATCACCTTTCACTCCATCTGAAGGCCGAAATATATATCAAGCTCTAAGGAATAACTTTCCTGGTTGATTGCAACCCACATAAATTAAATCAAAAGCCTATAAATACACTGTCCATAAAACATATTTCAGGCCACTTAGAAGAGTAAACTAACAACTATAGAGTGCGTGGGTGTACCACTCAAAATACACATGTGACATCTAAAGCTAGTTTTCTCCAAGGATGCTCCTTTACCGCCACTGGATTTACTGGACTGGGCACAGTGAGTTGAGATTTGTCAGTGAACAATCCCATTGTGCAATTTCTCACATAACTCTCCACTTTATTTTTTAATAAAAAGCCATTAAGCTTTTCGTTCTTAGATTTCACAGCTAAACATTCAGCTGTGACAGGCACTGGTTGGAACATTGCCTGCTCCCATTGCCTGTGAGTGGAAGACTGGTCTCTGCTCATGATGTACTCCTGCTGTTATATTGGTGTGGGGGTTACCATTTCTATGGTAACCATCTAGTGGTGATCTACTGGTGCTTGAGCCCTGAGAGATAACAGGGGCGTAGGTGATCTGGAGAGAAGACATATTGATTCAGGGGTTGGCATTTGTGTCAGTGCTTTGCAAAGCTCATGCCATCTGTGTCATACACCTTCAGTCCTAGGAAATAACTTTCCACTTCTGTCCCAGTTTCCTCCACAGAATTCTCACGTTCCCCCTGGCATCCCCATCCTATCATGCTTTTGACTAGTGTAGGCCACTATGTACAATTACTATAGACCTCCTGGCCCACATAATGGTGACCTGCAAGAGAACTATGCTGCCGTAGAACCACTTCATCATGAGAATCCTAGATACTGTTCAGGTCTATGGGCCTGATCTAAATGATGGCAGACCATAGTAGTACTGTCGCAGTGGTAGAGTACTTTACTCTCTCCATGGTGAGGATATTCCACCCACCACATTTAGAGTGGACATCTATTGTATTTAGAACAAACATCTCTTGCATTTACAGGAACTGCCATCACTGCGGTTCCAGTAAATGCAAAAAAGTGTGCCTTGCTGCTCTGTCAACATGAGGGTGCCCCTCAGAACACTTCAATTCTTTTTTTTATTTTCAAAAACAAAATTGCAAAGCAGGATTTTGTTTTGGAAAATAAAATAGCAATCACCCCCTTCCCTATTGGAGTGTTCTCCCATGGCGTGGGGGTCATTGAAAAGTTTTTTTTTTTTACATACCACAACATTTTAGGTGGCGGTTTGTAAAAGCAAAAACTGGCTATGAGTCTCCCCACTCTCAATCCGGTGGTCAGAAACATGACCAAACCTCCAACACCTCTTACTCTGTCAGGCCGTTGCAGGGGCTTGTAGGCAGCCTAGTCTGAATAGTTACCGCTGTCTACATACTGAGGGTCTGCCTATCTATAGGTTGGTGGAAAGGGTACTCTGTGACCACTACAACAGAGTACCCTTTCCGCCAACATCTAAATCAATCCCTATGTGGGCCTGGATCCTGCATTTTTTAAGGGCTGGATCCTGCATCTTCTCATACATGTCCAAATGCCTCTCCAATGACAACAAACGAAAATGCTGAGTTTGTGCAAGCATGCTAATTATATAACCAAATCAAATAAAGTTTTCCTTGTTTTCATCAATTTGCGTGCTCTCAAGGTAGCTCTTGTCTGTTCCTAAGTGCAAGTTTAACATAAAAAAGAATATTCTTGTCTCCAAGACTTGGAATGGCCAATGAGCCGTCGATCTCACGTCCGGCATGAATGCATGATGATTTGGATGACATCATAAAAGTACACCCTGAATAAGGATAAGATTTATCCAAAATGCAAAGGGTTTTAAAGTCTGAAGAAAACATATTATGTACAGCAATTTAGTTTGAAAACATAGAGGAAATAAACACTGTATGAAGAAAAAAATATAATTGTATATCATATGACGGAGTTTGATTCAAATAATTTTGGATGAATATTAACAATTTCTAGAGCTTTGGCTCCGCATAGCAGTGCCTCTCCGTAATTCCCTTGACTAGGAGACAAGACGATATTCTTTTATCCCCAAATACAAGCATATGTCCTACAAGTACCAGTAGCATTAACTTGTAAGGCAGGGCTCATCATGGGGAGTAAGACGTGCCCATCTGAAGATTAAAGTGTGAGATTGTTAGTGGCACAATAAAACAGCAGAGGTTTCTTGTGCCCAGTGGATGTGACGGGTAAATTACTTTAATCTTTTTGGGTGTATGACCAAATCTGACACACACACACAAACTGACACACATATATCCACACACACATATCCATAGTTCTCCTATTTTCGGTCCGCCTAATCATGCACAGGTGTGCTAGGTTTATATTTGGACCTAGGCATCTATTCAGTTTTGAAGAGATCATGCAAGTCTTTTCAGACACTCAGTTGACAATAGGTGGCTTGATGCCAAGGGTGGGCTGCACCATCACTATGCTGTACTAAGGCAGTTAAAGTGTAAGGCCCTGATTAAGAGCTGGGTGGGGCTGAATTCTCATGTGGAATTTTTCTCAGCCCGATTATTGTTGGCCCGGTGTTTCCACGCCTGTTTTTCCCAGGTGTGGAAACACTTGACCCAACTTTATTGGCCAGAAATTCCCATCAGTAAAATCACTTAACACTTTGGCAGCAGTAGCAGCCAGGCCTCTGCCTGACTACATGCATGGTTCCTCCTTCCAGAAAAAATATTATTATTCCCTACCCTATCTTCCCATCCCCCCTCCCTAAACCCACTCACAGAGAAACCTCTGCTCCCCTTTACCATCTGCTCTGAGCTGGTGCTAAATAGAAGCATTAATCCCCTCAGAATGGGGAATAACATGCGGATTTCTGCACAGTAACTCCTTGTCTGCACAGTTATTTCCCATTCAGAGGGGTTTACCTCATAATTGCATATTACTGGTGGTATGTTACTGCACAGTAACACTAATTATGTATGTGGAATTTGCACCTCACTTGTCCCAAGCAGTTCTTAATCAGGGCCTCGAGGGTAGCAGAAGTTCAATATTTGTGCTCTGCCCTAATTAGTTATACAGCATTTATGTGCAAATGTCTTATTTGATGGCATCAACTCTAATACACCTTCTAAAGTGGCATGGACAAAATAATTAACCACATTTAAGGATCATTTTGAGTGAAGGGCAAACTTGGTCATAGACTTGGACCAGAAACTTAAGGCATGAGAAGAGATGTTTAAGAGAGATATGAATCACCAGTATACTATCACAAGCATATGAAACCAACACATGATATCTTGAAGAAACAAGGAAGAATTTCACATCTATTCTGATAACACTCCGCTGGTACTGCTGCTGAGTGGTCGATTTGATAGTTGTTTGTCTGTTTTCTAGGGCTTAGTGGATACGATTCATAGATGGATGTGCCAGAGTTGACTCACACTTAATGCTTGTAAGACAGAGCTGCTTCTTATAGAGCCAGGAGCAGCCATACAATATTCGATGAGGACAAGACCTGGAAGCTGGGTAACTCTAAAGCAGATCCTTCATGTAAAGTTGGGATGTTAGAAGTGGTTTTTATGCTGGCGTTATTTAAATTTTATCTAGGCCTACAAATATCATGATCTGACAAAGATTGTAGATTAGGAAAAGGAGCAACCCCAGCAATAAGTGCACAATCTTTTAGGGACACATTAATACAAAGATGTCTAGAGCAGAAAAAAGTGACACTTGGTTAAAACAAATTCGAAAGTTTTCCTAGCTATGCCAACTGTAAAGTATATAAAAACAGCGCAGATAGAAAAATATATACCATATAACAAAAAAACAAGAAGGATTACAAAGTTCGTAGTTTGTAAAAGTGATTTTCTGATTTATGACTTAGAATGTCAGTACAGTAAGTATATTAGCTGTAAAAATGTTTTCTCTAACATCTAAGTGACTTAAAAAATGAAAACACCACATACCTTGTGATTACAGACTTTAAAGAGAAACTGATGAAAGATTGGTGTTATTTTTTTGGTTTAGATAAAATATCCAGAAATAGGAGTGGAGGAGACAGGATACAACCATTATGTAGGAGGGAGTATTATAACATTCTTGACTATGGATCGATTAAAATACAGGCTTAAAAATTGATGAGGATCTATCAGTACATCTGTAACTGGAGAAGGTCCGGATTAAAAATGTATCTGCTTCTGCTATGTTTTTTTGATTATTGTTTTAAATTATAGGTATCTCCTATGCTTATTTTTTGACACGTTTTAGTGCTCTTAGCCTGGTCCTCTTTTCTAAACTTAGCAGGGTTAGTTTTGAATACTGCTAGTTCGCTTCTTCGGGTGGCCTAAATCAATCTCATTTATCAGATTCAAGATTTCTCTGTAGAGATGTCAGGACTTGATGCTACACCTTGTTACACACCTTGTTCTCAGAGGAGGCTAGTTAATAGTCATTGTTGGACCTGTTATCCTTAGGGTGGCCTTCCCCTAACTTTTTGCTTGCTTCCCTATGCTTTTTGCTGTATCTTTTTGTTGGCCTTAAGACTCTCATCACTTTACCACTGCTAACCAGTGCTGAAGTGCATGTGCTTCTCCCCTAAACATGTTGATATTGGTGGATAATTGATTGGCATATTAAGTTTTCCTGTACGTCTCTTGTAAAGTGGTACATCATGTACCCATGGCCTGAAATCTAATTGCTACTAGTGGGCATGTAGCACTGGTAGTGCCACCCACACAAGTAGCCTTTTAAACCTTTCTCAGGCCTGCCATTGCAGGGCCTGTATGTGCAGTTCACTGCCGCTTCGACTTGACATTCAAAACCTCTTGCCAAGCCTTAATCTCCCCTTTTATTACAGATAAGTCACCCCTACGGTAGGCCCTAAGTGACCCTAAAGGTATGGTACTGTGTAACTAAAAGGCAGGGCATGTACTTGTAAGTTTTACATGTTCTGGCAGTGAAAAACAGATAAATACATTTTCACTGCTGTGAGACCTACTCCTTCCATGGCTAGCATTGGGGATTCCTTAAACACCTTTCAATTCCTGATTGGAAAGAAGTAGCTACTTCATGTTTAATATCTTTAGAATGGGGGTGATAAATCCTTTTTAATTGTAAAGCTGGATTTAATATTATCATTTTAGAAATGCCACTATAAGAAAGAGGGCATTTCTCTGCTCTGAACTTTGCTCTGTGTGCCTGCAGTCTGTCTCCAATACACATCTGGCCTGGGCGACAGATACACTTTGTGCATTCCCGCTAGACAGTCACAACACAGTAAGGCCTGGATGTGACAGGGGATTCATCTGCATTCTTCTGCATACTGATATCCTTCCTGGGCAGGAAGGGGGAGAGGTGGCTCACATTTACATCTTAATAGTTTGTGTCCTGCCCTCACACATACAGCTGATTTACCCCCTACCGGTAGTCTGGAGCTAGGGCTGGGCTGAAAGGGATCCTTGTGCACTTCGGAGAGTTCCTTTGAAGTCACCCCCTACATCAAAGGCACTTTTGGGTATAAGTGCTAGGGTTCTGGTCCTACCAAAGTAGTACACTACTTAACCTGGGAAGAACTCTGCTGGAATAAAGACTGCTATGCTGAAAGAATTGCCACTTTGCTGTGACTGACTGTTCTGTAGAACTGCTTCTCTGCTTTGCTGAGCTGCCCTGCTGCCTGCTGATCTCTGCCCTGCAGAGGACGAGGACTGGATCATCTCACTTGAACCCAGAGTGACTCCAAGGGCTTGTTGGCTTGCCTCCTGTTTTCTGAAGACTCAGGGACATAACAGTCTTCCTACAATCCTGCTGGTGTTGCTCGACTTTGCCTCCTGTAGTCCTACCCTTGCCTAAGGTGCCCCCTCCATTCCTGGGCCTCAAATGTGGGTTCTGCAGCTGATCTCTGCAAAAACCAACACATTGCCATACTGCATGAGAATTTCCACTGCATTGTCCCTTTGACGCCAATGCAGAGGTCGCTCAACGACAAAGAATCCACAGCCTGAGCGGCTCGATGATGACACTCTGTGCGGTTCGATGATGATGCATTGCATTAACTTCAACAGAGCTCGACAACAACGCAGTGACCCAACAGCATGGAAAACACCGCCACATTGTGCCCTCAACGCTTTGCTCCATCTAAGGTACTTTTTCAGTGGACCCTGTGTGGGTTCTGTAGCCGGCCTGCCCTCAATAGCAGTCGGTCTGAACTTTAAATTTGCTCCGGTCCCTCGCAACCTCAAGTAACCTTTTGGCCTTTAGTGACTTCTAAGCACTGTTTTCACATTTAATCTTTAAAAATTCATATCTCGACTTCTACTCACAGGATATTTGGTGTTTTGGTCTTGTTTTAATCTGATAAATATTCTCTATTTTTCTAAACTGGTGTGGAGTCTTTTTGTATTGTTTTTATTGAGTTACTGTAATTTAAGTGTTACACAAATACTTTGCACATTGCCTCTTACGTTAAACCTGACTGCTCTGTGCCAAGCTACTAGAGGGTGAGCACAGGTTAATTTAGGGTGCATATCTGACTTACTCTGACTATGGTGGTGCCAACTAGAGGCCCCATTTCTAACAGTCACACATGAGGACACAGCGGAAAAGGGAAGTAGAAAAAGAAGCATACTGCATAGTGCCATCGCCTGGACTGGTATGTATTCTCCTCCTGACAGTTAAATATCTCTGGTCCTAATGGAAGCAAACAAGGCAGAGTTAACTTAGGAATCTTACTGGATTTGTTTTCTTCAGAATATTGAAATACAATATTTCTTTTGAGTTGGATAAACACTCTGCAGCTACATATATTTTATGTAAGTTAGGTAATACTCTTGTAACACATAACACTAGTTAAAGTAGGTTTTAGAACTCCCTCTCTTTGCAGCGTAAAGTGTATGCAAGAATATAACACCTATTATATTTGATAAATGGAAAAGGGCATCAAATAGAGCTTGCTGAATGGTTAAGACACAAACAAATATCTTTGTTCAGAGTCTTTCAGGAGAAATGATTGTAAGAATCACATCCCTGTGCAATTCAGTTCAACATGATGTGTTCAACTAAGTGGAATTCGGAACCACAATACCACCATTATAGGAACAACCATGTCCTTTTGGGTTCAGGCAGGTGACTTCAAAGGAGAAAGTCATCATCCATGAGGATACTCCTTAACCCTGGAGTGGAGCCCACTGGAAACACTGATCCATTGATGATCATAGAAACAACTGTGTCAAGCAGATAGAAACCAAACTTGAAGCAACAATTTAGAAGCATAGAGGCAGGGATCACCTTGCTACGCATCTCGATATACTAAAGTCTGCAAGATGACGACTACCAACCAGTTCAAGTTTGTTCTCTCGCTCGAGATTTAAAATCATGTGTGGAGATGCCACCATCTTGGATTGGGAAAGTGCACAAGTCTTTAGAGTTGTAACATTCTCCATCTTGGTTTGAAGCATGCAGTTCTACTGTGGCTAACTTCTACAATGATTAGGTTGATTCAAGAAAAGGAAATATACTGAGAAGGCATGGAGTTAAGGAAACACATGTTTCATAACTAGCCATAGTGTGCGTCGTACCCCTATCTACTGACCGAGATAATAGGTCTCCTGTTGGGATGACAGCAGGTGAGACATGACTCTGACTTCGAGTTGGGCAGAGCAAAATTACTACATGTGTGCAAGATCCTCTGCAGTTTAGCTGTAATAGTGGCTAGACAGCAGAGTTTCTGAAATCCTGTGCATGGCGGAAACATAGCGGGAGCAGGGGCAGGTCTTCCTGCATCTGTGCAGTGCCTGCTGCATGTGGTACAAATCATACAGTCTCAAAGTTTCCTTTCCTGCATTCAATTGGAAGTCATGCACCCCATATGCCAGAATGGTTCCTATTTACTGTTTTACACAAACTTGGTTTGGTCTGTTATAGAATGTACTTCATTCAGCCCTTGGTATGCCTGTCGCCAAATGCAGGTTTGCCCTGCAGTGGTTCAATGATGTCACAGAAGTGGCTGCATCTAAAAACCTCCATCCCCAATTTCTAAATGAAACAGCATATTCAATAAGTGGGCGGTAGGGACATTCCACAATTTTGGCAGATATCTTGTTACCTCCTATCTTTAAATACAGGTCTTTATTATGAGGTGTGGTTCCAGAACAAGGGGTCTTGCCATTAGGCTTGCTTCCTCAAGGCGGGTTGGGTGTATCACAGAGTGGTTGGCAAATTTATGGGTCTGTTTTCCAGAATTAATTATTTCAACTCATTGGGAGTGACTCATGAGAATAATCCCAGTATTAGAACAATGAATGCATAGTTGAAGACGAAGTGGACTCTGTGATGATGCAGCAGGCAGGGACATTCTCAGCTTCTCTCGATGGGCCAGGTCGTTCTTATCAGCAGTGAATATCTCAGTATCTATGTAATCAGCATTTTACAATGCTGTAATGTTCTGTGCAGCTCGTGAATACATTTTATTTAAGTTACTTGTTGTTCACTCTGTCTTGGTGATTGTCTTGCACGCAGCCTCACGTGCTGAATTACGGCACGCCACGTACCATGTGTTTTATGCTGGAAGCCATATATATATATACCTGTTGTCCAGGGTAACCAAGCCGCCCCACATCCCGTATTTCAAGTCACCGCGCGCGCCTGTTTGTATGTTTAACCCATTTTGTCTGACAACTAAATGTGCCTGCCCTGCTATAAACTCCATCACATCGCCTTCCTGCAACTTGCTGATATTGACTTCTGGAAGAAACAATGACCTGAATAAAAAAGGTAATTATCCTTTGTGTTTGTAATTTAATTAAAGCTGCAGTAAAGGTTTACTGTTTTCCAGGTGATGATATTTAGGACCGCGAAAAGCTATTTGTGCTGGTAAGATTAAAGTGCATTTTAAAATGTTCCCCGCGCACTTTCACATTTGTTGATAGATTTTTAAATTAAACTTTGAATTGTAATCTAAATTACCTCCAACAATTCATGGGTCCTGTAATGAACTCCCACCATTCCTCCTGTCATCCAACTATGATGTACTGTAAATGGTAACTGTTCCGGGTTTCACTGAACGGTATCTTAGTAATGCTGCGCAATACTGCACCACCCTCCCCAGTGAAAATCAAATCTCGCGGAGAAATTCCGGTTAGCATTGTAACTCTTATTACCTCATATGCTGGCAAATGTATCTTTGAAAATATTTATAATTGCGTTGCTATTTTTTTTCGCCAACTATTTTAAAGATTTTTTTTTTTTCCAGTACTTCATTGGATGTTGACATGAAATAAATCGCGCAGTCACTATGCAGGTATTTTTGGCGCAATACGGTGCTCGTTGACCCGGAGGTCGTGTCTGACAGAGACAGAGAAAATGGCTCCTCGGGACATCTGAGGAGGTGACCTTATGCATAAAAGATCGGGAGGCCTGCATCAGCGTGGCTATGATTATGAAATGTGGTAATTTCCGTAATGAAATACTCATGACTGGTGCTCAGATATAATTCTAAAAATAATTGGCTTGCCATTGAGAAGTATGCGTAATGATGCTGTTTCTCCCACGCATAATAAACAAACAGTGACGGAGATGAACTTCTGCGCTCAACCCGCTACCTCCAGGACTCATGTTTGAATCGTGGCGGAGTGGAGAGCTCAGGGTTTCACCCTTCTGTAATCAAATTAAGAGTAGGTTTATTATATCACTAAAAACCTGCTAGGCTGTGGTAGTATAATACATTAGTGTGTAAAGCCATTGAGATTATATGCAAAATCTGTGCATCACTAAGTATGGTATAGCAGTGGCCACTGGTTTACTAAGCATACCTGCCAGTCTTAAAAAGATGTAGAAGGAATAGTCCTGGTGCTGCTGACCATAACTGCATCAGCTTCCTTCTATATGACTTCTAGCTAGCACGTTCTCTCGCCCTCTTTAATTTAACCCAAGTCCCATCACTCTGGGATCCCCAGGACTTTGTCCTGCCACCCAATCTGTTTGATGTTTATGTTCACCCTCTGGTGCTCTTAATGTGTTCTTTTGGATTTTTTTACTATGCTGATGACACCAAGATCATTCTTTAACTGGACTACAATATCTGTCTGACCTCCGGTTAAGGAGATTGTCTTGAAGCCATCCATATTTAGATGAGTGACAATTTATGAAAACTCACTGATAGGAAAATATAAGTCATACTGGTAGGTAGAGACACCAATCAGTTAGCAGTATTTCTTAGACGTCTATATACCAATGCACTTTATACCCGTTCTGTTACATGAATAAACTGGAGCAAACACTCTGGTAACAGCTAATACAGAACACCATTTCTCATCCAGTCAGACTACAACTGAATAATGAAGAGCTTACCACTAATTTATGTGCATCCAGGAATATTGCATGACACCTGTACGCTGTAGTCAGTGCAAATTATGCACTTCATAAGTTGTTGCTTCCATCTATGTGTTTAGTCATTTATTGATATCTTCCAACCCCATAAAAAGTCTGTTCAGAAAATCAATCTTCAGACAGCCATTGTTAGACATCCTCTTCTTGTGTTGAAGTATTCCAATCATAAAAATTGTCCATTCAAAACAGTCCTTCTTCAGACATGCATTTATTCAGACAGCCGACACGTTTCATTTCATATAGGAACATCCTCAGGGCCAGGGCCGGACTGGCTACCGGGCGTTTTGGTGTGCTGCCAAGCTGGGGGCTGATTTCGTTGATGGGGACCTGCGTGTGCTTAAAACCATTCGTTTTGCTTTGTTTATTTAGAAGCACACGCAGGTCCCCATCAACAAAATCAGCCCCCACCGCAGTGAAATCAGCCCCCAGCTTGGCAGCACACCAAAACGCCCGGTAGCCAGTCCGGCCCTGCTCAGGGCTAACTAACAAACAGTCTTCTTCTCTCTGCTTCCTCCACTATGAATTATAAATATAGGCAAAGAGTTATCTTTCATCTGGCAATGAGCCTCAAGAATTGGGGATACTATATATGTAAACAGTTACAGCTAAAACTTCCAGATAATTAGAAGTAATTTTAAGCTACACTTTTCTTGAGTTGTTTGCATTTAGATCTTTTGGTGTAATATTTTCATTTTCAACCAACTTGGTGGTTTCAACAGTATCCGGCTGATTTATATTTTCCCCTGTTTGGATTGAAATCTAGGGCCCGATTACAAGATTGGTTGAATGGGACCGCCATTGCTTTTTTGGCGGTCTTCCTGCCTGCTGCCTTGGCGGTCCAAACACCTGATTACGATCCTGGCAGGAACTCAGCTATACAAGACCGCCGCTGGTACACCGCCACCACTGAGACTCCAGCTACCGAGTTGACAGCAGGAGAGCCAGAGGCGGGTCTTGGAGGGTGGCCTGCCAATCCGCCATCCAGATTGCAATCAGCCTTTCCATCGAACTGTTCACGGTAGGGACACTGCCATCTGCATCTCAGTGGAAGGATAGAAAAAGAGGTGAAAACTCACCTTTTTTCAGGGATCCACTTAAGAATCTGTGTTGGACGCCATTGTTCAGGTCCTTCCTGTGCTGCTGCCACCTGACCATGAAGCTCTGCAACCCTGTTGTCGCAGGAATCGAAGGTAGGCTTCACTGTCACTTCTCCTAAGTAGTGCATGATAACAGTTTGTGATATTTAACATGCAACAAAAAATACAGTACAAATTACCTACATATACATTACAACACATTCACAACATATATAGAAATTTTGTGATATTCACACATAGTACTTACCTTCTTTACAGCGGAGAAAGTCACTCCATCGGGACTCTTCCGTGAAGAGATTCCCAGTCCATCTGGAACATTGAAGTTGGCTCAGCGGTATACCGCCAGCCCAACGGCAGCGAAGTACTCCTGCCGCAATATTGTAATACGGTGGGTGGAAGACTGCAGACACCACGGTCTTCTTGGGACCAGCGCCGCATCGGTCCGGTGGTAAGACCACCATACTCGTAATCAGGCCCTTAGTTTGAACTTCCATCCTCTGATCTCTTATTCCTCCTTTTTTCCTTTTCCACCTCTCCTTGTCTTCCTACAGACCTGTCTCCCTTTTATTTGATTCCCATTCGATATCTCTTGACTTTCTCTAATAATGATGGCAATGTCCTTATTCCAATAGTACTGGTACCCTCTCCAGGATCGCAGTCTGTTGAGGATGAAGAGCTATTGCTCGTGAATGTTGTATATTTCCTGGTGAGAATAACTGAAGTCAAATCCTTAGTGACAGTTACACTGCCAGATCTCTTTGCAAGGATAAACATATGGCTTTCACGTTAATCTCCATCATCCTAGCTCTTTTCTTCATTTTTCTTATCTTTAAAGTATAGTTGGTAGTGTGCTGTGACTTTTTTGAGAACTTCATAATTTTCCGCGGTAGCCTTATCCAAACTGAGGGGCCCATTATGATGGCAGAAGGACTGCCATCACACAGGAAATTCCCACCGCCGAATTAGTATGGTGGCGGGAATCCCAATGTGTCCGTGGCGGACGGAAAGTCCGTCCGCCACGGTTCCGCAAGGTGGTCCTTTTCCGCCCGCCTTGCGGAACCAGGACACAGGGCAGCATTGCGGCGGTGCAGGCACCGCCGTAGGGATTACAAAATCCCTCTCCGCCTGTCTTTTCACGGCGGTCATCCCACCGCAAAAAGACAGGCGGAGGCTGGATTCGGGGGCCCGTTGCGGGCCCCCTCTGTGGGGGGGTGTACTGGGGGAGTACTGCATTTCCATGCACCAAGTGGCAGGCACCGCGTGGTGCCTGCCACGTACTGCAGGGAAATGCAGTGCAAGCACTTTTAACATTGCGTACGGTGCTGCAGCCGGCAGCACCGCCCGCAATGTTAAAAGCCCTGGATGCGCCCGCCAGTATGGCGGAAGCATCCTAATCGCAGTGGTGGGACCGCTGCATGTCTGGCGGGCGGTCCCAAACACCGCTACGATGGCGGGTAGACCAAGTCTGCCCGCCATCGTAATCAGCCCCTGAGTTCCTTCATGTTCTTTTCAAATCTTCAAATTTCAGTTTTCAATTTGCTCCTTTTTTTCTGTGTGTTTTATAAGTATTTTCTTCATATAATAGGAGGCCAAGTGCAAATTATTAAACCAATCCTCCAAAAGGTCATCATCCATGTCTTCAAAGTTTAGAAAACTTAGCATACTCAAGACTCTCGGTACCTTTTGCTTTTCTACATAGTTTTTCAATGTGGCTCCATGCTAGCATTTTGCTAGTCCTTCTTTCTTTAGGTTTTCAATTTAAGAAACAGGAACAACAGAACGTGATCAACTGTCGTTTGTGGTGCTTTTGTGTTTTTCCACTTTTTTTAGTGCTAGATGCAGCCTTATGTAAAAAATTGGTGCTGTGATGCATTTTGTGCTAAAATAATGCACTAAATGACAGATTTTCATTTTGTGTAATTATGCAAGAATTTGCGCAATCCTGTGAAAGCAAATTTCCCAAATTCCGCACATCCCTATTGCCTATGTTGCCTGATGTGCACTGGTCAGCGACGGAAATGTTTGGTGTTATCTAATGCATTCTTTTCTTAAACTTTTTAAAACATTAATAAAAATGTATTAAGAATTAAAATCAGTATGTGGTTTGTTAGATCAGCACCTGTCCATGCATATCTTAGCACTGGTTAAACTATATAAAATAAAGTTTCAATTCATTAAAAGGTCTTCCATTGCGCACAAGGCCAGTCTTATTCGGACTATCATGCTTTTATGGTTCGATTATGCAAATGCCCTCTATACTGGGACACAAAAATGCAAATACCATTGTATTTGGAAGATGCACGAGAAGGTAGCACATTTTATTTTCAGGATCAAGTAAGCAGTGAAACTAGTAACATTAGTTTAAGCTCAGCTTGGGGCACTGACTCCAATAACTTAAGAAGATATTCAGACAATGCAGATAGCTGAGATCCTGCTGAATTATCACAAGCTTCATTAACGGTGGAGGATGACCTTAGCAGTTCATGGTGCCACCTTATTAAATACACTGCCTTCCACCATTCTTGAGCAACACCTAAGATTCAGGAAAGTGGTCACTACCTAGCTCTTTTCAGAGAGCTAATAGTTAGTGGCTGATGTTAGTATTGGGTCTTTGGGAGTGAAGTTCCACACTTCAAAGGAACCTTTGGGCTGCATAAGGAATAGTGTACAAATCAACTTTTAACATCACATAACATAACATAAATATAACATAACATAACAGAGGCCAGCATAATATGACATAACGTAGTGTAGCATAACATAGCATAACGTAAAGCAACATAGCGTAATGGAATAGATCCATCAGATCGAATGAAGTGTATTCAGTCAAGAACCGTTCTGTTGACATCAATTGCTTTTAACCCAGATAGTAAAATGCCATGACTGAAGGTGCCACAGGATGAAAGAATTCATTTTATCTGTAGAACTCATGCTCAGCTAGTGTTTCAGCTAGTCATTCAGGTCAGGGCGTTTTTACGTTTGATCTGTATTTTCCTAATTGATTTCTATTGTGCTTATTTTTAAATTGAATATTATATCTGTTATCTGATATCTGTTGATTGAGATGGGTGGGCTTTCACCTAATAGCCTTTAGTTGAATCAGTTTGGGGCAATATCTTTTTTGAGGGCAGTATTTTTACTGGTTTTATCTGTATTTAAAAAAAAAAAAATCATTTTATCTGTAGAACTCGTGTTCAGCTAGTGCTTCAGATAGTCTTTCTATCATTAGACGTAGACAGCTGGAGGCCCAGCTTTGTTGACACACTCTAGTGTCTTGCTGGGTATCTGAGCCTTGCTTTGGAGAAGGCTCCCTACTTAATCATGGCCGCAGACATGCTGCTGGCACACCGAAAGTGCCTGAGGTAAGCCGGTCTGCACCCGTCCATGTCTGGGTAGCGGCCAGCGCCAGCCACTATGCAGGTCTGAGGAGCGAAAGCATGGCTACGAGGGATAATATTGCAAGACTTGTCTCCCCTGCTGAGGTACTCCTAAATTTGAGACACCCCCCCTCAAGCATTTGCAAATGAGCCTTGAAAGACTGTTGAGGGTCAGTTGCATGTGCGAAATGTAGAAGAATACTGTACCTGCAATTCAGCATTGAGAAGAGTGAGCCTACAGTTAACGAGGGTAATCAACTCAAAGCTGCTCTAATTAACATTTGCTCTCTGCACAATCACGCTTTAGATGTCTATAGTGTCTTACTTGATACCCAGCTTGGTAACCTTTATATGACTGAGACCTGGTTGAAAGATGATTCTAGCCCAGATTTACAACTAACTCTCCCGGACACCTATGCTCGACTTCATGCAGATATAAAAAGGAGAAAAGGAGCAGGGATTGCAATTGCTTTTTAAAAACATCTTAAATATTCGACATTTAAGGTTGAGGAGCTAAAGGATGTGGAAGCCTTGGGCTTCTCATTTTCATCTTCCGCTCAACATTCTCTGGCGGGGTCTTAATCTACCATCCCCCAAATTACGCAGGGGATTTTATTAACTCACTTGATCAAGCTTTAGCACCTAAGATCATTAATTATGCACATTTCCTGCTATTAGGAGATATTAATTTGGATATGGACATAGCTGAAGACACTCATTAGACATCTGCAGAAACACTAACATCTCTGAATCTCTCTTTGACTCTCTCTGGTCCAACTCATGAGGCTGGACACACTATTGAGTAAATATTCTCAAACATGCCTGTTGTTCCGGATGCCCCTAAGAAAGTGGTATGGTCCGACCACTTTATTTTACCATTTTTCTGGACTCTCTTCATTCATGAAATAGAGTCCAGTAAGGCAACAAATGGCCTTGCTCATGCTTGGAACAAAATTGCTATCCCAAAGCTAAAAGGAGTACTTACTTAGTGGCCGATTACAACTTTGGACGACCCTCCGCCAGCCTCCAGCAGCGGCAAGTGGGAGAATGACAGCGGCATCCCGACCGCCGCATTACGACATTATTTCAGGGCTGGCGGTGTGTTGGCAGCACATTCAAGGCAGCAGCATGCTTCAGCTCTAGGAGAGAGTCCAAAGCCAATGCTGGCTGCAGTGCTGCTCCTCCAGCAAGTAGGGTGCACTGTTTCCATGCACCATGCTGTGCATGGCAAACAGTGCACGCACCAACATTGCAGGAATGGGGGGGGTATCGGCGGGCCCAGGCCACAATGCACATGGGCTAAATCACCCTGGGCCCTTTTTGTGGCCCTTTACCTGCCTTTCCGTCGACCTTTTCATGGCGGTGTTGTTAGGTTTTAAAATCCCGTCCCTGCAATGTACTCCTTTCACGTTATATTAGGTTAGCAATGTGTGGCTAAAAAGATGCCAGTTGTATTTACATTATGCAACCCACTGAGTTATCCCCGTAATGTGCAGGCTTCAGTTAGCGAGTGCGACTCCATTTTGTTTTTCGCAATCCTTATTAGGCTGCTTAGAATGTGCTTGAGTTAGGCCTCATGGCTCGTAATGCTTGCCTCAGCAGAACACTGTATTTCGTTATTATTTTTGCCTTCCTGCTCAAGGCTGTTTCCCGACCTGCTAATAAGGAGACAATTCAGCTCTCACATACCAATTTAAGTGTGTAGTTCTGCTCCCTCGTTAGGAGACGCTGAGACCCGGCGCAGTGGCCTTGGGTTTCTGATAACATGTACCCATCTGGCAGGTGGTAGCTCATCTCCCTTAGCCTCCTTTGTTCATGTCCGGCTCATGCCGGTAGTTTTCCATGGTGGGCGGGGTTGGAGGCTCCGGGGGAAGAATGATTACTCACTGTAGATTGTTGGGGAGTCAGTCCCTCGGCAGACATCTTAGGGTGCAGGTCATGATGGACTCCTCTGCAGAGCATTTCTAATAAACATTTAAGTTTGTATTCTCTACTGTCTGACCGACTCTTCATTCTTGGGAAGGCATAGCAGGTGGTTGTGAGAAAACCCGAGTGGCCCTAGCGGGCCACTTCCTTCAGTTGGCGCCCGAACAGGGACCTCGCAAGGTGATCCGACTCGCCCGTAATCGGGTTGTAGGGTCGGGGGTGCGTTTGGTCAGATGGGTGGATCGGGGTACCCCACACAAGGCCGAGCTTGGTTCTCGCAGCTGCCCCGCCCGGCTGATCGGGCGCCCCCTCGTCTAGTGATCACCAGCTGGGCTCCTGTAAAGGCGAAACCTTGGAGTTGACCGTTTGGTCCGAAGAGTCGGCAGTGGAGAATAGCTTGACTCGACCTGTGTGCACCAGGTGAGTGATTTGATTCTTAGGAAATATGGCGCCATTCTTGGACGACATGAGCCTGCGGGCTGTGTCTTGATGCAGTCTCCGGACTGTCTTGTTTGCAGTTTTTGAACTGCCTTGCTTGAATGACACGATTTGACGGGCTGTGTCTTGGTACGGTCTCTGGACTGTCTTGTCTTGAACTGGGTGGGTCTGCGGACCCTTGGAAAGGCACAGAGTGTTTGCGAGCAGTTCATCGGACCGCCTGGAAATTTGGCCATGCTTGAAAAGGCCCGGGACTGCCCACGAACAATCTGCCAGACCAACTGGTAATTTGGCTAATGCTCGAAAAAGGTCTGGGGCTGGAGCCTGTCTTCTTGGATTTGATACAGCCTCCGGACTGTAGGGAGTGGTCCCTGGACTGTTTTTGTTTGGCTCCGTGACTAATATTTGTTACTTTATTTTGTCTTTGTCTGTCGATTGTTGGTGTTATACTTGTCCGTTAGGGACAGTGCCTGAGTCTTATATTAAGATGCCTTGTTTCAGCAAATTGGGGTGTTTTGGATGTCGATGTTGTTCTACTGATGCTCGACTGGAAGAGAGCCAGCCTGCACCTCCGGAGGGTTCTCCAAATTTTGACATTTATGTGAAACATGGTATTGGCCCTGTTATGTTTAGCACATTGTGGCATAAATATACGAGGGACAATGCTGAGTTACAGTGGCCACTTACTGGCTCATTTGATGAACAGAAATTGAATTTCTTGCAGGACAAGTTGTTTGCTAGGAGGAGCAGACATCGATGTTTGATTCTCTGAGAGTATGGCAGAAAGAAGCAAAGCAGCGACGCATGAGGGCAGAGAAAGAGGCCCGGAAGAGGCAGACGCAAACGATAACACAGAAAGCAGTAGCTTATGAAAGAGGAAAGGTAGAGAAGGGTATAGAATGTGCAGATAGAAAGGTTCGGTTACAGCAGATAAGTGCTATGTTGCTAGGGAGTAAGGTGATGATTTCGTCGAAGAACTATTGGATTCTCGTCCTCCTCCTCTTTATGCCCCTGAACGGATATACCCAGCAGTCCCAACCTCTCAGTGCCTGGCCCCTAGTGCCGCCCCTTCTAGCATCCCTGTTTATGGTACTACCGCTTCAGCCCCGGCCCCTCTTGCTTCTCTTCTATTCACACCAACCACCGGGGCGGGTGCTGTTAGCTCCCCTGCCCAGTCTGTTAGTTCTGTGTCGACTGCTACTCCCCCTTTCACCCCTACTGCCCTGTCTCCCTACCTGATGGTACCTGTCTCTGCGTCCGCTCCCTCCCCCATGAGTGTGACACACCAGGCAAAGTTGAATGTGGAAACTCCCGCGCGTGGAGTGCGTGATGTGAACTGGACAGCAGCGCGAGATCGAATGGATAAAGTGTTGGTGCGTTCTGCGGTGGGTGATGAGGAAAAGACAATGGTGGTGAATCAGGCAGCTCAGTGGGCTCGGCACCCGATCTATAGCGTGGAAGATGTGTGGAGTGTGATGAAAGATTACGAGCCATTTATACAGCAGCATGCCCTTAAGCACATGTCGGCGATGCTGATAGAGTTGTGGGAACAGTGTTTTCAAGGTGTTGCACCGCAAATTATATATGACATACGGGATAGGGTATATGCTGCAGGTATGGCTCCTAATGAGGTTTTTAGCAATATAACAACATTAGTGGGTTACCGAGGTAGATTGCTCCAGAAGATTCCGACAATGAGGGCACAGCATCCCATGAGGGAAGTTCATCCCATTTACCACCCTGAAATTCCAGAACTGCACGATTCCACCAATGCTGTGATTAGACAACGGGTCGACGCTCGGTTTCAGGAGCAATGGATTTATTCTCCCTGGGAGAGGAGTGCGGTCCTATCCTTAAAGGGCCAGCTGCCGGACCCCCGAAAAAACCCTACTGCATATTATAAGGAATTGACGGAGGCGGCCTCCTCTACAGTAATGACGTTAGCGGGTATAGAGTTGTTTTTCGGCTTGTTGATACCAGTGGACATATGGAGGCAAGTCCATACGCAGCACCATGCACTAGAGTTGGGGGGAACATGGGATGAGATCAGGGCTTGGTATAAGGAGCGTAAGCCTGGAGACAAGCCAAAAGCGGAGCTCCTCGCTTTGCCAGGGCGTATTATCACATACATGAATTCACTTATCCCACCAAAGAGGGTGGATTGGGATAAGTTAACTGCGTGTCGCCAGAAGAAGGATGAAAGTGTGTCAGATTTCTTAACTAGATTTGAAGGGGTGTTCTTAAATTTTAGCGGACAGGACCTGTCACAGGAGGGTGGTGTTCGTTTATTTGTCAACAGATTTGTCACTAACTTGCTTCCTGAGATTGCAACACGGTTGCAGGCTTCGGAAAGTACTTAGACGACATCATCCCCGTCCGTGATATTGAGTATGGCACAATATTACGAACATAGAGAGAATGAGGACAAGGAAAGAGTGGAGAAAAAGTCAAAGGATTTGAAGACGAGGTTATTGATGCAGCAGGTTGCAAGGGGAAATGGACGAGGTAGAGGTTCGGGTTCGGTCCAGCAGCAGTCTGGCAGAGGTGGCGCATCAAACGCGCCCCTTGGGCTCAACCAATGTGTGTACTGAAAAAAGGAGGGACATTGGCGGAGTGTCCGGAGTTGTTACAGAAGGGTGAGGCCCCAAGGGGTCGAAGTTTTCGAGGACGCGGGTGAGGAACAGGAGGTAGAGGGGGAATGCAGTCAGAAGATACGTCACACAATAGGCAGAGCAGGAATTATTTTGATGACCCCAGAGGACGGCAGTACTATCATGACGATTATGACATGGACGAAGTGACGGGTTGTCTCATAGCTAGGACAGCCGAGGACAGGGAGAGGGACCAGTTCCTGTGCCTATAGATCAGAATGGACCTTATGTCACTGCTGATTTACAGGGTACTACTGAATTATTTTTAGTTGATACAGGGGCTATGAATAGCTCTGTTTCTCGTTCACTGGTCCTGGGGGCAGCTCTCTCTGGCCAAAATAATGTTTCGGTGGGTTTCTCAGGCGTGCCGATCATTAGCCCCATTTGCAAGCCTCTTGCTTTGACCATTGGCTCCTTTACGGTCGATTCCCCATTTTTACTGACGTCAAATTGCGGGAAAAATTTATTAGGACTCGATTTATTGAAACAGTTGCATGCGACAATTTTCTGTTCTCCAGACGGTGTTTATATGAATATTGGACCGCAAGTTGCTCGTGCCAAACAGTGCTTTGCGAAAGATGCCCCCCTTCCAGCTGAGTTCAGAGATGTACCACGTACGTTATGGGCTACAGGAGACACAGTTGTCGGGTTACTCCAGATCCCGCCTGTTTCTATCCAGATCAGAGACAATGCTAAATTGCCACGTATTCCCCAGTACAAGATATCCCAGGCAGGTGAAAAGGCCCTCTTGCAAATAATACAGGATTTGATTGAGTCTGGTGTGATTGAGGAGACTATGGCGAATGTGTGTAATAGCCATATTCTTCCTATCCTTAAAAAGGCCCCCTTGGATTCTCCTGATGCCCACCCTGATGTTTACCGCTTTGTGATTGACCTCAGAGAGGTTAATAAGATCGGAGTTCCCCAATACCCTGTGGTTCTGGACATTACAGCGATCTTTACAATGATTCCCCCATCAGCAACATTTTTCTCTGTAATTGACTAGGAAAATGCTTTCTTCAGCATACCAATCCATACAGATAGCTGATATCTGTTCGGGTTCGTAATAGTTGGTCGGAGCTTTAGATTCTGTCGTGCTCCACAAGGCTATACTGAAAGCCCTAGTATTTATAGCCAAGCCTTGAAAGCTCAATTGGATTCTTTGGAGCTTCCTCCTGGTAATGTGCTGTTGCAGTATGTTGATGACCTCCTTATTGCTTTGGACAACGAGGACGGTTGTAAAGACGCCACAGTTAAATTATTGTTGCATCTGGCGCATCATGGACACAAGGTGTTGCTTTCCAAATTCCAGTATTGTCGACAGGAGGTCACCTATTCAGGTCACCTACTGTCGAAGGAGGGCCGCAGACTAACACCTGAGCGCATAGCTATCATCACTAACATGTCTGTCCCTAGAACCCAACGCGAGGTACGCGCGTTTATAGGGATAACATCGTATTGTCGCATTGGATCCCTAATTACTCCTTACTAACAAAGCCCCTTCTTTACCTGGCCACAAAAGATGTGCATGAACCCCTGCCTTGGACACCTGCATGCCAGCAAGCTTTTGAGCAACTAAAGACTGCGCTTTGCTCTGCTCCTGTGCTTGGTACTCCTGATTACCAGAAGCCTTTTGTACTCTACGTGCATGAGGTGGACGGTTGCGCGCTTTCTGTTCTAACACAGGGTTTCGGTGGTAAGCAGAGACCCTGCGCCTACTTTTCTGCCATGCTTGACAATGTCGCCAGAGCGCTCCCGAGCTGTCTGAGAGGTGCCGCGGCGGTGGCAGTTTCTATCAGACAATCGGCAGGGCTCGTCCTTGATACTGCTCTCACAGTAATGGTACCCCATGCTGTGGATACACTATTGAATAAGACAATGACGCAGCATCTTACTAGTGCGCGTCTGACTGGCTATGAACTGACCCTGTTTGCTCTGCACATTACCATCATGTGCCACTCTGAACCCGGCCATGTTACTACCCCTCCCTTCGGAAGAAAGGGGCAATGATGTCCATGATTGCTTATTTCGGACTGAGAAAGAAAAAAGGGACGGGTAGACCTGACTGATATTCCCTTATCTGAACCCCAAGGGGAACTATATGTTGATGGTTCTTGTTTCAAGTTACCAGATGGCACCACCACTGCAGCCTATGCAATAACAATGTTACACACTGTAGTTGAGACATCCTGTATCCCACACCAATCGGCCCAAGCTGCGGAATTGGTTGCCCTTCTCAGGGCTTGTGAGTTAAGTGAGGGACTGGCTGTTAATATCTACACCGACAGCTAGTACGCATTTGGGGTGGCCCATAATTTTGGGTGCCTCTGGGCGGAGAGATGGTTCTTGACTTCGCATGGACTGCGGATTCAGAACGGGCCGTTGATACATAGATTGCTGTCTGCATTGACACTTCCCAGTAAGTTAGCAATAGTGAAATGTAGCGCTCATAAACCTATTACAGATGAAGTGGGGAGGGGAAATGCTTTTGCAGACCAGAGAGCTAAGGAGACAGCTCGATCAAAGATGGCACAGATGTTGGTGGCAGGTCCCGCTAGGTGGGTCCCAGACAATGGAATGTTCGAGGACACATTGGAGAATGTCAGGGAAATCCAGGGTGAGGCGACTTTAGATGAGTTAGCAATGTGGGAGGAGAGAACAGGTTGTTTGAATGAGGATGGGTGTTGGACTGACTTGTCAGGGAAGCAGCGATGGCTGCTGCCTAATTCATATGTGCTCCCTGTTGTTACCATGGCCCATGGCCCGGCGTACATTAGTGCCAAAGGAATATGCAAGTTGCTGGACCCAGTATGGCAGAATGATAATATCGCTACGACAGCCATGCATTTAGTGAAGCACTGCATCATTTGTTTGAGGCATAACCCTGGGAAAGGTACCCCTACACCCGCTGGTAATTTCACACCACCCTCTTTCCCTTTCGAGGTTCTCCAGATGGATTTCATCGAAATGGAACGAGTTAATAACCTCAAGTACGTGCTAGTAGTGATCTGCGCATTCAGTAAATGGATTGAGGCTTATCCCACCAAAGAGAATACAGCTATGGCGAAGGCACTTCTAAAAGAGTACTTCCCGCGCTATGGATTGCCACGCGTGATCTGGAGTGACAACGGAAGTCATTTTAATGCAAAAGTCATTGAATTGGTGTGCACAGGTTTGCATATTAAACAGAAGTTTCATGCAGCGAATCATCCCCAGTCGGCAGGCCTGGTTGAGAAGTACAATGGTACTCATTGCATACAGCCCGGTGATCAAGTGATGATAAAGAATTTCCAACGGAAGAGCAGCCTGGAGCCGAGGTGGAAGGGGCCAATACTCGTACTCCTTGCCACGAGAACGGCTGTTAAGGTGGATGGCAGAAAGCACTGGATTCATACATCTCATGTGAAAAGGGTGCCTCTCCCACTTCCGTACGACCGTTGGGTCAATGAAGGCATCGGTGATCAGGATTGTCAGATGGTGCCACGTTTCGTTCCCTTCTCTGACGCCCGAGTGAGGTGGGCTCAGACGAACGAAGAAAGTGATGCAGTTCTGACTGAGGCGATCCCACCAGAGATAAGGGCCGGCCCGGATAACACTGTCTCTAACACGCTGGAATCTGAGTCTCGATGCCTATCTGATCCTGAGTTTCTGCCCCTTTTTGTTGATGAAACAGTGCCTGGAGTTACCAAGTATAATTTGAGGCCCCGGAAAAAGGACGGTGCACCAGCCGAACAGTCTAGGAGTTAGGGAAGGACTTGAGCTTAGGGCGCAGGTGCTGTGCCTAAGGTGCCTGTATTGGTCTAGGGCGAACAACACTGGTGCACTGCCTTGGACACTGGACAGGATAGTTGAGGGTATTTGCCCAGGAGGGAGGGTGCCCTATCCTGAAAGAAGAAGTATTTGTTTGCTGCAACGGCTGCGATCACGCAGCTCCTCCGTGGGAGTGTTTCATAGCACTGTCGTTCATGAAAAATAGGGGCTCGCCAGCAGGGCTCTGAAAAGGACGCTGGTTGACTAGTGCCCCCCTGGTACTGTGGTTGCAATAAGTGGCTCTAGCCTGTGGACATTTCTTTCCCTCTTGACACCTATAAATTGCCCTTGAGGTTTCTCAAATGCATCCTTTTGGTCGTCCTATCCCTGACGAGGAGCAGCCCTTTGCGGCTCCGCGTCCCCCTCCAGATGGCCCCGTTTGGTCTTCTTGGTCTACTAAGAGTAAAATGGTGTTTGTTGTAATAATTTTGCCTTCTCTGATGATCGTATTTGGGGTGGTCTGGTACTCAGAGGAGCAACATCCTGTGCACACCTTGATAGGGACTACACCGGTTCCGGCAGAGCACTCATTTGTCACACTGGCCCCGCATAAGGAGAGACATAGACAGACTTATGCACAAAGTGCTTTTGTTCAAATGCTTCATCAGGTACACAGTACTACTAATGTCACCAATTGTTAGGTGTGTGGGCTACTTCCCTCAGTTATGCATAAAAACTATTTGCTGGTGTCATTGCTCCTGTCATATTTGGGTAGCTGTGAAGCCTGGTTCCAACTGCTCTCTATGGTATACATGCATTATCATGCTGATGCTATGAAAATGGTGCAAGCAGACTACGACGCAGTATTGGAGTATATAGTGGTACATCAGGGATATACACCCAGTATAGATTGCAAGGAGGGTACCCTGCATCCAGAGGCTTGTATGAATGTGTTCGCAGTTCACCAAAATGTCACTTGGTTACGAAATGAAATGTTAGATTTCCAAGGATTTAATGTCACTGAATACTTTAAATGTTTTCAGGAGCGCAATATCATTGAAGACAAAGCCATGCCTGTCCCTGTGATTAATGCAACAGCTAGTTTCTGTGTTGAAGGAATAGGGAACAGTTCAGTAGGACGGAGTCATTGTAACTACACATACATATTGAACACTACTAGTAGCCCACACTTGCTTACACCTCCGAATGTATACTTCATCTGTGGAGAACAGGCTTATACCTGGCTTCTGAGAGGGTGGTTTGGCCGGTGTTATGTATCCTTTCTCTTGCCCCCCCGTTTACATTGCACCGTCCAATTATCACAAGGATCATAGACTACAGCGTAGGGATCTACAGGTACACCGAGTTAGGAGAGTGGTTGATCCAGATGATATTGATCAGACAGATACCTCCCTGCAGCAATTTACTGACATAATGAAGGGCATTCTGCCGTTCTGGGGTCCCATGTTCAATAGTCGTAACATTCGTCGCCTTGCTAGGGTAGTTGAAGGAGTTATCAATACAACTGCTGGTATACTGACTAACATCACAGTCGAGCTTCAGGCTACGAGGATCGTTTCTCTTCAAAACCGGATGGTTTTAGACGTCATTCTGGCTGACAGGGGTGGAGCCTGTCGTGTCATCGGCAGCAGCAACTGTGTGTCCATTCCTGATAGTGCCCCTACTGTGTACTCCACAATACAGAAATTACACAGACTTGCATCAGATATCCATCAGGATAATGGTTCATGGTCCCTTACTGGGTGGCTCTGGGGTCTAGTGACATCATGGGGTTGGAAGATCTTACTTGTCCTAATAGCCATTGCAGGAGTCATCTTTACCTGTTGCTTATGCATTAACTGTCTCCCAGCCTGTTGCAACTATTGTATGAGTAAACTTACCCCTACTCCTACATTGCCAAGAAGTGACAACAAGATTCCTGTTATGATGATGCAGGAGATTCAGAATATGATGCTCATTGATGAGGGCATCTTCGAATATTAAATGATTTCAATGATCATGTGTTGCTTGTTTTTCCCTTGTTACCTGAGTGACTATGTAATTCCTTCCTCTCCTTAGAATTGTAAAGACCCTACCGGATAGCAATAAAGCATTTAGCCACCCATGCTAAAAGGAGGGTCTGTTAGGTTTTAAAATCCCGTCCCTGCAATGTACTCCTTTCACGTTATATTAGGTTAGCAATGTGTGGCTAAATAGATGCCAGTTGTATTTACATTATGCAACCCACTGAGTTATCCCCGTAATGTGCAGGCTTCAGTTAGCGAGTGCGACTCCATTTTGTTTTTCACAAATCTTATTAGGCTGCTTAGAATGTGCTTGAGTTAGGCCTCATGGCTCGTAATGCTTGCCTCAGCAGAACACTGTATTTCGTTATTATTTTTTCCTTCCTGCTCAAGGCTGTTTCCCGACCTGCTAATAAGGAGACAATTCAGCTCTCACATACCATTCTAAGTGTGTAGTTCTGCTCCCACGTTAGGAGACGCTGAGACCCGGCGCAGTGGCCTTGGGTTTCTGATAACATGTACCCATCTGGCAGGTGGTAGCACATCTCCCTGTGCCTCCTTTGTTCATGTCCGGCTCAGGCCGGTAGTTTTCCATGGTGGGCGGGGTTGGATGCTCCGGGGGAAAAATGATTACTCACTGTAGATTGTTGGGGAGTCAGTCCCTCGGCAGACATCTTAGGGTGCAGGTCATGATGGACTCCTCTGCAGAGCATTTCTAATAAACATGTAAGTTTGTATTCTCTACTGTCTGACCGACTCTTCATTCTTGGGAAGGCATAGCAGGTGGTTGTGAGAAAACCCGAATGGCCCTAGCGGGCCACTTCCTTCAGTGTCTCAACCATGAAAAGGTAGGCAAAAAGGCAGATTATAATACACACGGCAGTGTTCATGCCGTCACCTCCACCATTGACCCCTGTTGTTCCTACCACTGCCGCCACGGTAGCTCAAATATCAGCGGCGGTCTTGTGGTGGGCGGACCGTACAGCTCAAAATCGGGCGGTCGGACCACTAAGGAGGCAGCGGTCGGACCGCCAAAGACAGTATGGAGGTCCCAAGACCACCGAAGTCGTTATCAGCCCCTTAGTTTCTATGATGCCCTGCCTTTCAGGGGATGTGGCTGTAGATAATGTTGAAATGAAATGAAAGACACATTTATAAAGCGCATAGCTACCCGGAAGCATCCCAGCGCTGGAACTGACTACTGCCGGAGACAGGGAAATTATGCAGGCTGAGGGAACAGGAGAGTCTTAAGTTGTTTGCGGAAGGATCCGTGGTTTTGAACTAGGCGTAGCTGAGGTGGGAGCAAGTTCCAGAGTTTGGAGGCATTATATGAAAACAACCGTCCGCCCTTCCTGGCCCTCCTGATCTTAGGTACTTCGGCCAGGTAGAGATTATCAGATCGGAGGTTGCGTTTGGCTTTATAGGGACGAATCATGGCTGAGTTGATGGAGGGGCCAGTCCCCTGCATAGATTTATGTACTAGGCAAAGTGTCTTAAATCTAATGCGTTCCTGGATAGGGAGCCAGTGAAGGGATGCAAGTGCCGGTTTAGCCGAGTGTCGGTTGTTGGTTCCGGTTAAAAGTCTGGCAGCACTATTATAGTTGCAGTGGACAACTGGCTTACTGTGACAGCTGACAATGTTGCCCCTGAAAAGTTGCCCTTAAAAAAGACACGCTCCACTTCGGCTGCTTGGATTACAGCAGAGCTGGCTCTAGCATAACAATCCTGTACAAAGACTGGAACGAAGTTGGAGACGCCACTCCAAAAGTGAAGACAAAGATCTCAATAAGTCAGCACTGAAAATGTATCATAACAACATTAAATTGGGCAGAGGCAACTATTATTCTAAACTGATTAATGAGGCTAAGAACAGTCCTAAGGACATTTTTAAGATTGTGTCGCAGTTTTGTGATTCCTCTGTGTTTGCTCCACCTTGTGATACAGACGCAAACCTGTGTAGTAAGTAAAATAACTTTTTTGAAGAATTTGTTTTTAAAATTCAGCTGAACCGTAATGCTATAAGTGATGTGGGTGCTTTTGCATCAACTAACTACCCCTCACAATGTGGGATGGTGGATAAGCTTGCATGTTTTTTACCCCTTGCGGAAGACAAACTCATAGAATGTTTCCTGAGCTGCAAATCTGGCTCCGCCTTAGACCCATTTCCCCCCCATATTATGCATCAGATCACCAACATGATTTTTCCCATTTATCTGAAACCATTCACCGATTCCTTATGATCAGGATTATTGCGCAAATCCTGGAAAAAGCTAATATGGTTCCATTTCTAAAAAAAAACCAATGTAGACGCATCACTATTGTTCAATTTTTGTCCCATCTCCCTGCTCCCTCGAAATTTTAGGAGTCAATATTCAGCTCTCTGAATTTATTGAAACTTCTTATGTGCTACATCCCTCACAATCTGGCTTTAGAGACCGCTATAGCACTGACAAAGCACTGTTGGAGTTCTCTGAGCGAATAAAGTGGAACTTGGACCTCGGCTATAACGTTTCTCTGGTTCTACTGGATCTCTCGGCAGTGTTTGATACGGTCTCTCACAAGATTATATTGCATAGTCTCTCTGCAATTGGTGTGAATGGCTCAGTCCTTTGGTGTCTCTCCTAGTTTCTTGAGTCTAGAGAGCAAGCTGTCTGGATGAGACTGTTCCACTCAGAGGTGAATACCCTACATTGTGGGGTCCCTCAGGGTTCCGCAGTCAGTCCTACCCTTTTTAGGTCTCGCCTAGGCAGTGCGCATGCACTGCTCTAGCAGGGCCTTTAGCCTTTGGTCTTCACTTTTCAAGCACTGCACTCGTGCTTGTGGCGGCATCCACCTTGCGGGAGCGAGCAGCGGCGCGCCACAAACACAAGTGCAGTGCTTGAAAAGTGAAGACTGCTCTCCCAAGCGTGTGCGGGCTCACCTCCTGCTCCCCCTCTCTCTCACAACCTCTTCCTCGTCCTTAATCACTCCCTCCTCCTGGCACCCGACTTATTTCTCAGTTTCCCCAACCATGCACCCCTCCGCCTCTCTCTCCCCCTCTGACGTCCCTATTGCTGCAGCCTGCACTCGTCTCCCCTACCATTCAGGTATCCTCCTCTTTCACCCGTTGCTTTTTATTCTGATTTCTGCCTCTCTCGCTGAGCCTTTCTTCTGCACTCACCCATTCGCTCGCTGTGTGGCTGAAAGTGTAGAGCGCTACTTGGCTGGCTACGTCCAGAATTCCCCGAATATAGGGATCATGCCTGCGCAGAGCAGCCAGGCTAATGTCCAAGCCCTTGTCCAGGAGCCGTCCGCTCACTGCTACCCCAGAGGCAGCCATCTTCCCCTCTGCAGGCACCGGCGACTAAGGACCCCTTACCCTAGCAGTGCACAATACCCACGCAGAACTGGCCAAAAGTCATGCTGGCTCAGCAGTGGTGCACTATGCTGCAGTGACGAGAGGGCGGCCTGTGACGAGGATACAATATAGTGCATCATGGTCGGATGTTTACAACGCTCAGGCTGCTGCGCTGCGTTTGAGCCCCCACCCACCCAAAGATCCGCTCTTCTCCCTGCCTCTGGTTTCTGTCTCACAAGGCTGATGAATGACTGGGTCTTGTCAGCGCCTGAGCGCCGCAGGTCTTTAAAAGACCATTTGCTTGGCAATGAGGCTTTGCTGTTTTTCACCCCTTCTTAGAGCCCCTGCATCTCCACTCTGCCTATTGCTATGAAAACTAGCCCCCCGCCCCAATATTTGGCTCTAGTTGCGCCTCTGTAAACATCATACCACTTTCACCACCCCATCATCAGGGTTGCTGGCTGAATTACACAACTCCAAAAAAAAGACACAAGACATACACTGAGGAGTAACAAGAGTGCACGTGCATCAGTGGAGCTGGAGACTGTCAAGAGAATAGATGGACTTCAGTGGTCAGATATTGACTGGGGAAGCTTAACCCGCCGAACAAGCTTCAAACCGCACTCCCCAGCACTGTAACTTACAGGGTTTGTTATTAGTATGCCGTTTTAAAGGTACTCAATGTGTCTGCTTTCGCAAGAATGGAGTAAAACTCGAGACCTGGAATTCACCACATGTTTCAACAGCGAGTGTTTAACTCATCGAGCCAGCTGCAGCCTAGCGTAGGCACCTCTTTGAAGGATATTTTGTAATGCTCAGCTTAACTGTTTGGGGGTCTTCACAGCACAAATATGTTATCTTTTTCCACTGATTCCTGTTAAAAGGCACCACGTCCACATCTATAGAGTCGTTTAGCGTGTTGTTAAGTTAATTAGAATCGTGATTGTGTAGGGCTTATTGTACATATCATTATTGCATTATCACAGTTGTTATTTCTCTCCGCAGGGTGCACGTGATTGCAATATTTTTCGGCCTGCTTTTTCTGTTTTCTCTGTTTTCTAAGTGTTTAAGTGTCATCGAAGCATGGCACGTGTTATGCTGTTTTAATATTTTCTTTGGTTTTAGCCAGCCCAGTCCCAACTTGGTGAGTTTACAAATCTGCTTCATTTTCCGGTGTGTGTGTTTTTCTGCACAATAACAGGAGGGCGCTGTTTATTCAGGCTGCACAGCGGCTTTTCGTATATGTTATCTGCTGAGGCAAGCCCTTTTAGTATGCGGTACTTCGTGCATGCCTGCAGCAGGTGCCAGCACAGTGTTCTCAGGTAAGGCCTGATACCCATCTTGGAGTCTGTCAGTACCCGGGATAGAGTGTTTGAAACGTAGGAGCTGTCCATGCTTCCAGTGAAGTGATAAAAATGATGGGGCACAGAATGGCGTCCTTCCAGAAGCATACTCCAGATCTGAACAATACAAATCACGAGTGACTTCTACGTCCATATGAACACCAGTGCATACAGCGCGCGCTTGGCGACCCATGGTGTCTTGGAGTATTTCTTTTGTCAATGCTGGGAGATCGCCACAGCAAAATTGTAATCGTCACCCCCTTCTTTATCTCAACTTGCAAGCTCTGTGTTTAATTCCTCTCTCCTCAAACTTTCGTTGCATTTACACAGGGACACTGGAATCATGAAATTCTGAGGCCGGTGCATTTTTCGCATAATTATGGATTTGCTGCCTTTGCCGCTTAATTCACCACACGCTGCGTGATCTTGATCTGCAGATTGTAACTCCCAAAAATAGTTTCAAGCTCAAACGGGTCAAAAGAAACTTGGGTGCCCTCGGAATCTGGCATCTGTTGATTCTCCCTTAGCATCCGTCCGCTGCTAGTGTTGTTATACAGGTACTATTTCCCAACCTTCACCCTCCTATTATTTATGCCCCCCCATAACAAAAAAAACCATAACAAGCAACCATTGGGACAGGCAAATAGAAGTTGCCAGCATTGAAAGGACAAAAAAAAAATCAAGACATTATTTATTGTTAATACTTTTTTAATATGGTCGTTCAGTTGTACATAATACTTTTTTGGTGTTATATAAGGTAACAAAAATGCTTCTGACACTTCTTTATTATAACTTTTCAGCATGCTGCAGACTTCTGTACAGCACAGCTTAAAGACTTAGGCAAAGTCAATATCTCTGGCTAAACACTTATAAGGTCCCAAAGGCGAGACCTATTGGCTATGCCAATGCTTGTTAATATTTCTATGTCACCCTTTGCTGTCTTGGTCAAGTCTTTTGGTATCAAAATTATTTCATGTGCAGACGACACACAGTTGTTCTTGTGTAAAAGTAATTCGATGGAAGTTAAGATGTCTTTCACAGTTTGTATAAAAGCAGTCATTGGTTGGCTCAGGGTAAACAACGGCCAGTGTAATCGGGATAAAACTGAAATTCTACTGTTTGGCCCCTCTGTCTGGATGTATGGGCTGTTGGCCTGCAGACTACCCACCTCCCTCCCCCGACGAATGCAGCCAGGAATTTGGGGGTGCTATTTGAGGTCGGTCTGACTATGAAGAGACAGATTACCTCAATGGTCGTCATGTTTCTGAATTTTAAGAACACTGAAAAAATTCCTGCTTTTTCTACCTTGGGATGCTCTGAAAATTGTAGTTCAGCCATTGATCTTGTCCCGTCTTGACTATTCCAACGCTCTTTACCTCGGCCTGTCTGAATACTTGATACACTGCCTTCAAGTGGCTCAGAGAATACTGCGTTGCGACTACTGTCCAAATGGTTGCCAGTGACAGTTTTTCACAAACATCTGTACTGGCTTCCTGTTAACAAAAGTATAATCTTTAAAGCTTTAACTATCGCTCCTCGCGCTCTACATGGTACTGGTCCGGGGTGCCTGAACACTCAGAACCTGGAGTACTGTGCTCCAAGATCTCTGCGCTCCATGAATGCTTGACTTCTGGTTGTTCCATACTTTAAGAAAAAGAGGCAAGGGCGCTCTTGTTTCTCCTTTCTAGTAACCTCAATTTGGAATCAGCTCCCATTCTAATTAAGAAACACAACCTATGAAACTGTATTCAGGAAACTGTTAAAGACTCAGGGGCATATTAGCAAGGGCACTATCGCCGCTTTAGCGGCACTTTTTGCCGCTAAAGCGGCGATATTTATATCGCCCTATCAGCAAACTGTCTCTAACAGCAGTTAGCGACAGTTTGCGGGCATTAGCGCCCGTTTTTTACCGCTTTGCATGTCAGCGATATTTATCGCTAATGACATGCAAAGTGGGCGTTCCCGACGAACAAACCTGGGAAACACTCGCTAACAGGCCTATCGCCTATTAGCAAGGTGGCCATGGCCCCAGTTAGCGACATGAAAAGTCGCGCTAACCGGGGTCATCGCCATTTATTTAACACCTGCAATTAGCAGGTGTTAGCCATACCTAACATGGGGGGGTGGATTATGCTGATACGACCACAGGGTCGTAACAGCAAGGTGTTCTCCCTTCTCCATGCAACATCGCTGGTTTTTCAGCGATGTTGGCCCATTTCCCCTGCTATCGCTGGAATATTCATCGCCATAGCGCTAATCGTTGCTAATACAGCGTTAGCGTGGCGATATATTCCAGCGATAGCCGGCGATAAAAAAAATCACGCTAAGCAGGGTTAGCGATGATTATCGCCTCTTCTTGCTAATATGCCCCTCACTTATTTAGCGATTAAAGCTTCACCTTACCTGATATGCTATTCTCAGCGTCATGACACTCTTGAGTAGCCATGTGCTATAGAAGTGATTTAATTCATTCATTCATGAGAGATCAAACAAAACCAATTCTCTATCCACCAATCTCCCAAGGTTATCCAAAATGTCCAGTTAGTTGTTCCAGAATTCACACATTATGAGCTGAATACCTTGGCTGGAGTAACTTTAATTACTTTAATTACCACTACCAGGGTGAGAATGGTCAAATCAGAGTCTGGTCATGCTCACAAACATACCTGCTTGTGAGAACTCCTAAAACTCAGAGGCAAAAAACTTGGAATACCACATTTGAACCTCTTGAGTGAGATTTATAACTATGGGTTTCTCTCAACTTGTGAAAGTGAAATCCACAACGGTAAATCCATTTATGCCTACCAGGAATCAATGAGGTATTTTCATCCACAAACATATGTTTAGTGCTAAAAGTACCTTTGTGTGTAGGGCCCTATATGCATAGACACAAGCATACTCTTATGGGTAAGCATACATCTATACCTGCTCGCAATTCAGAATGGATTCTTTGTGACTCTGTAATTCAAAAACATAAGTATAAAGTTATGTATGTGAATATTTACACTTCTACTTAAATGAATTGTTTACCATATCAATCATGAATTTCCAAGCACTTTCATGCTGTGGTACACTTTTGCTAAATTGGTCTACAGCTGGGTCGTGTCACTTCTATGACATTATATTGAGGTTTAAAATATTACAATACAAATATATTGCAGCAAAAATATCAAGGAAAAAATATAGATTTTACATACTTACTATGCAAAATGCACTAATAAGGACAACAAGAATATCATGGACAAAAATATAAAAAATATACAGATAAATATAATAATGTACTGAAATAATATTTTTCGAAAATAATAATACAAAAAAGTAAAAATAAAATTTATAACTAAAGAAATATATAACTAAAAATTAAATGCAAAAAATACTACACTTAACAGCTAAATAAAAAATTTAATTAAATAAAAATGAAATCATTAAAAAGTTTTCTAAAAACTAATATAAAATATAATCAAAACTATATATATATGTATATATATATAAAATAAACATGTAAATGAAAGAATATATTTGTTAAATCATAATTAAATATTAAAATACATTCATTACTCTCACATTTCTTAAAAAATAAAACACTAGAAAACCTGACGCAAACATTAAATAAAAATATAAAATTAAAATAGATACTTTAAAAAATGTATTTTTTTTTTTTTTTTTTCCTCATTCGCCTCCAACCCCAGACAACCAGGAAACTGGGAGGCCACCACTGTTACTCAGTTATGAGACGTAGGCCCGCGAGGTGTATACCCCGTGTCTTTATCGCACGCCTACCAGTGGCAGACAAACCCCCTTCCTGTTGCTGACCTCTCGTTGTCAAGGAGAGGGTGGTCGTGCTCTCTTCTGATTACTTAAAACCGGCGACTGTTGCTGTGAGTCCTTTCAAAATCGAGCCTGAGGACCAAAAGAAAGAGGCAACACAGCCCAGCACAGTCTGAGAGCTTCCATGAGGCTTAATCATAGAATAAAAGATTATGTAGATGACCTTATCAACACAAGACAAATAGTTGGTGTTTAACCAGGAGACCAATTTACCAAGCAATCCCAAATGTCTTTCTTCCTACTATTTCCCAGTCTGACCAAATCAATTCTGGAGGTTTTGTACAAGGAGGACAGCCAGTCTGAATGCATGGGGGGTATGGCCTCAGCCCATCTCTTACATATTTCTCGTCTAGCCAGCAGAATGGCATAGAATAAAAAGCCTCTGCTCGAGCCTGTGATTTCACTTAATATGCCAAAGATGATGAGCCTGAGGGAAATAAGTACTGGACACCCTAAAATGTCTGTAAGAGTGTTCCCTACTCTCTCCCAGAATTCAGCATTAGCTGGGCAGTCCCAAAACATATGTGTGTCTGGGGCATTTTCCATATGGCATTTTTTGCAACTGACAGGAGGGCCCTTGGACATTTTGGAAAGTCTCGCCGGAGATAAGTAGGCCCTATGTGTGGTGAAATAATGGTTTCTTCTAAACCAGGCTGGTTTCACAACTGTAAACAAAGTGTTAAAAGAGGTTTGCCACAGTTCTACCAAGTCTATATTCGAAGTCGAATCTCTCTATAGTTCTTCGGCTAGTCTGAAATCTCCATCTATGGCCTCTTCAATAGCCCAATAGAAAAACGATACTTCTTTCTTTCCTACTGGCTTCCGTAGCAGATGTTCTTCCAAAATGTTTCCCACACCTATAGGTTTTTTAAGGCTCTGGGACCAACTCTTTAGTTGTAGATATTTAAATCTAGACATGCCACCCTCCACTTTATCGTCAAATAATGCCCAAGGCAAAAGTGATCCCTCAGTGGCCAAATCTCCCCACACCAGGAACCCAGCTGTTTTAAGAGGGGCTGCCAATTTATCCTTTAAACAACTTGGTGTCCCCGGGCTATCCCACAGTGGAGCCAGACTTGAGTAATACTCTAGGCCCGTTAATTTTTAATTCTGGCCCATATTTGAACAGCACACAATAATACCTTCAGTCTTACTTTCTTAAAAAACTTCTGGTCTCCATATTTAAAAAGAAAGCCCTCATGAGATAAACCTACTTGGTCTAACATAGCCAAAAACATTTTCCCCCTTTCTGATGAACCCGGGGATTTTAGCAGCATTCTTGAATGTGTTAACTGAAAGGCCCAAGCATAATACTGCATATCTGGGAGTGCAAGACCACCTTTTTCTCTCCTGCGTCTTAGTTTTTCCACGCTATCCTTCTTGCTTTGTAAGCCCACACAAATGAGTTAATAGATTGTTGAAACTTATCTATTACCTGCTTCTCAAAGTGTAAAGGGATGGTATTAAAAGAAAGGTGGCTTTTGGTAAGATTACCATCTTGATCAGATTAATTCTACCTAAGATGGTCAAAGGGAGATGGGCCCAGGACTTCATGAGTTTTTGACACTCTCTTAAGGTGTTCAAGAGATTAGTCTCCGCAATCTTATCTATATCCTGGACAATCTTCACTCCCAGATATCGCATCTCATGCTTAACTTGATATCGACACCCCGGTAAATTCCATGTCATGATTTCTGTTTTGTCTGCATTAATTTCGTAGCCCGAGACCCGACCAAAATCCTGCGCTAGACAGATGACATGAGGAAAAGATGACTCCAGATCCGATGATAAAATTAATATATCATCCGCATACAGGGCTAGCTTCCTCTCCCATACTCCACTTTTAAATGGTGTAATGTCTGTCTCTTCCCTGAGACGTTGAGCAAATGGTTCTATGTACATATCGAATAGGAGGGGGGAGAGGGGGCAGCCCTGTCTGGTTCCTCTTTTGATTTGAAAAGGTCTGGTTAATTTTCCATTAACCACAAGTTTCGCTGAGGGGTCACTATATATAAGACTAATAGTTCGACGGAATTTTGGCCCACAATTAAACTTCTCGAGCACGGCCCCTAGATAGTTCCAATTTACCCTATCAAATGCCTTAGTGGCATCCAATGTCATTGCTGCCAAAGGGAGTGAAAAAGTAGAGGCAAAGTCAATGGCACCTATAAAATCATGGGTAAGGTCATGGAGATTTCTACCTCTCAAAAAGCCCTTTTGGTCTGCATGTAACAGGCCTCCTGCTACCGCACCCAACCTATCTGCCAATATTCTGGAAAAAATCTTATAATCGTTGTTTAAAAGTGAGATAGGTCTGTATGACCCGCATTTAGTTGAAGATTAGCCTGGTTTTAAGATCAGTGTTATATTAGCTTCACTCCATGAGGTGGGGGGTCTAACTCCATCAACCAAAATTTTATTAAAGAGAGTTGTCATGAATGGAATTATCACCTCTCCTAGGCTTCTATATAATTCCATAGGAAGGCCATCCGGCCCGGCAGCCTTACCTGTCTTACAAGCTGAAAAAGCCTTCCTGACCTCCTGTTCTGAAATCTCAAGCTCTAAGTTCTCTCGCTGAGCGAGATTTAAGGGGGTAAGATTAATCTGGTTTAGCCATTCACGTGCACATGTGCTGTCTACATCATTATCTTCGTTATATAAATCTTTAAAAAAAGTGAAAAAGGCTTCTCCTATCTCTTCATCGTTAGTTATCGACGAATTAGTCTGCACATCATCGATTTGTTTAATAATGTTACAAACCCTATCAGTTTTAGCCTTCCATGCCAATAATTTGCCGGCCCCCTCACCATATTCAAAATGGGCAAGTTTACTAGCTTCCCATCGTTTAGAAATCCTGGCCTGAATAGTATTCTCTAGCAATTCTTTCAGAGTTTTTAATTTCTCCTCTAGTACTTGGCATGTAGCTTGGTCGACTTTGTTGTTAGACTTCCTTTCCACCTCCTTCATTTCCCACTCAATAGATGCCATTTCCTCTCTACACTGCCTATTCTTATAGGAGGTCCTATTTATTACTAAGCCTCTCAGGTATGATTTCAGGGTATCCCATACCACTGAAGGTTCTGCCGAACCTACATTTATGTTTAGGAAGTACTCTGTCTCCTGGGATAAGTACCCGGCTTCAGCCTCATCTAAGAGGAGTGTGCGGTCAAATGTCCACACTCTCCGCTGTTCTTTATCTAATATATTTAACTCCATCCATACCGCTGCATGGTCCGAAAGATGAGGGGTCAAATAACCTATATCTTTAACTTTACCCCTTAGATCATTACTGATCAAGATGTAGTCGATCCTTGATTTATGTCTGTATTTTTTGTTATAGAAGGACACACCTAGATGAACACCTGATCTTTCTCTCCAAATGTCAGATAGGGCATTCTGCCTCATCATCATCTTTAGATATGTCCTAGATTTAGACAAGACATTTGCCCTACTACTAGGGATTTATCCCTTTGAGGGTCCAAAACTATATTAAAATCCCGGCTAAAATGATCGGATCAGGAAACCCTAAAAGGTTTGCAAAGATGGTTTTAAGTATAGAAGGGTCATCCTGATTAGGTCCATAATAACCCACTACTGTTATGAGTGCGCCATTAACGGACAGCTTGCAATGACCCACCTGCCACTTGGGTCAGGCATAGCTCCTAGGAGACAGGCGTTGACTTGTTTTTTGACTAAGATGGCTACACCCCTAATATTGGCATTTTGACAGGAACTAACACAGTGCTCCACCCACCTGAGCTTTCCACAAATACCGCTAATCTCTTCTCTCAAGAGGTGTGTTTCCTGCAAGATTATTATCTGTGCCGGTGAATCTTTGAGATATTGAAGGATTTTTTCCCTCCTACTTTTGACCCGAAGACCATTTACATTCCAAGATAGATATTGTAACGTTCTCATGGTGGATTAAAAAACTGAACCCTAAGTATACACCATCTCCCTCTCCCTGAGTGTCGACACCGAGCCAAAAATAATAACCAATCAATGACAACAGGGTCGGAAAGCGAATGAGAATTTTTTTTTTTTTCCTTTTTACCCCTATGCTCCCCACCCGTGATTCCCTATCCCCACCCCTGATCCCCTCCCTGGAGAACCCAACCCCCATTTACCTGGACTTAGTCCAGATTTTACCTGCCGATGTGCCCCACTCTACCGTATATATTTAACTATTACCAATTGTTAGAAACTGCATGTAGCTAGGGCTCCCACTAAGGCCCCCACTATTTCTAATACTATTTCCAATATCATATTTTCGTATTTCCTACTGTAAATAGGTTTAGACTATAACCTTAATTATTTACAGATATGTACAGGTGTATGTGGGTCTATAAATACTTCCCATCATAATTCAATTAACTACCTCTTCAGATTCCCATAGGTATATGGAGTAGTCTCCCAACTAAGGTATTCTTCCAGGAATTATTTTAAGTTTCTCAAAAGCTCTTCTGCCTCCTGCACTGTTTTCAAGTTGTACATTTTATTATTGTACATAATTTTTAATTGTGCTGGAAACTTTAATTGGGCGGTGGCCCCCAATTTTTTTAAATCATCCATTTTTCTGCCCAACTCCCATTGTCGATCTAGAGTGGCACGAGAGAGATCTGATCGGATCTCGAAAGCGAAATCTCTAGGTTTCAATGATTTCTGCTTTAGGACAGCTGTTAGTATTCTTTCTTTCAAGGAAAAGGTCAGAAAATTAATTAAGATCTTCCTGGGCTTTGTTCGATTGGGATGCCTCCTGAAGGGGTCTCTATGAATCCTTTGTATGTCCCTCATCAAGTCTTCCTCTGAATCATCGATCTGAACTGATTCTTTGATGAGGGTTACAATGTACGCTCTAAGATCCTCTCCCTCCTTACCCTCCGGTACATTCAAGAGGCGTAGATTGTTGCGCCGGGAGTTATTCTCCTGTGATTCCAACCTGTCTCGGAGCATGGCCTCTTCCTTCTTAAGTATTATAATATCGGCTTTAGCTGCTCCCAAGTCTTCTTTAAGCCCCTCCACTGAGTCTTCTAAAACTACCATCCGAGAGTCTAAAAGATCGAACTTTTTCTCAAGTGATTCACAAAAAAATCTGATCTCTCCTTGGTTAGACTCCGAAACAGCAAACCCTTTCTTAATATCTGAAGACAGAGTGGAAAATAGAGTCTCTAAAGGAGTCACAGGAGTACCTTCCCTCCCTGGAGTCTTCTCCGTTTCTATATTACTCCTACTCACCCCATTGCTACTACTATTGCCATTACCATTTTCACTGACACTAGCTCCTGCACTTCCCACCACTAAATTTCCTCCTCCAACATGCTCGGTGGTTAAAACTACACTCATAACTGTACCTACTCCGGGGATCTCAGGGCTATTCAGTGGTTCAGGTTGCTTGGCAGATTGCTTGGTGGAATTGGGGGAGGGAACTAGTATAGTTGTAAATGCCGGGGGGAGGATGGAGGTAGAAGAGGAGATATTTCCTAGATCGATATCCTCCATAAATCTCAAAGGAGGCTGTCTTGCTATCTCTGTCGGCCCGGACTCTTTCCTGAGGGCTTCTCCCTGTTTAGCGATGTCCAAAACCTGTGGAAGAGCCTTAAAATAGGATCTTAACGATGGAGTGATTTTTATTTTAGCCTCCACCGGATGGCCCTTCTTTCTGTTTATTTTACCACCCTTGCATTTGTTTTTCCCAGATTGTGAGAAACTATTTTCAGGGCTACCTTCTGGCCTTATTGCCAAAGTATTGCCCCCTTTCTCATGTATATCTGGGGCAGTTTTACCTTCGAGGGGTGGCTTAGTAATGTCTTCACAGAGTTTCTCTTTTCCAGACCTCTGCACTATGGATTCCTGTACTGCGCCTCTTTTCCTGCCTCTCCTTGCAGATTTCGTTTTGGATTTGATTACCTGCGTGGTTTTTTTTAACTGCACTGGACTAGTTACCAGGTAACCCCTTTCCTGGCTCGTCGGTATAAGGGAACAGGGGGAGGAAAGCTTACCGGCTTCTGATGCCTCACATATACCCCCGTCTTTCTGGCACCCCAATGCCTCACACTCCTCTAACTTCTGCCTTGAGTCCCTCGAAACCGATCCACATGAGGGTGAGGGGGTCATCTGGGGAGAACATGGCGGCCGTGAGCTAAGCGGTCGCTGGCTGCCGGTGGTGCTCCCGCTCTGCTCGATGAAGGCATTCTGTAGCGGGGATTATTAAAACAAAATAAACCGCATTTTTTGCCCTCTTTTTTTACCCCCCTGGAGACTTACTTGCGGGATGTGTGTTGATGCGTCGCTGGACCTCCCCTGCTGGTTCCTAGCGGCCCTGGAGTTAAGGAGGAGCCAAAGGTTGGCGGCGCATGGTTTCCTTCGAGGCAGCTGCTTCCAAGGTGATTCCGGAGGAGCCAGGGGCAGAGGCAGCACAGGGAGAGCGGCTGCTGCCGCTGCATCCACGCTGGAAAAGTACACCAACACAGAGGGGACTGGAAGAGAGACGGAGAAGGAGACGCTGGACTGTGTATTGACGGCGGTGAGGTGTAGATACTTTAAAATTAACAAAAATATATCTAAGAAATAATAAAATAAATACAAAAACATAATCACAAATATCACTTTAAATGAAATCCCAAAAACATAAATAAAAACAAAGGAATAAATAATTACAATTCTAACCCAATTTATAACACAATTAATAATAACCATATCATTATACCTCCAAGCAAACCAAATGTATAAAAACATATAAAATAAAGAAAAGAAAATCTACTACTCAGACTCCAACCTAAGCAACAGTAGAAAAAGCATTTCACTTTGGAGGGGTCAGGTTTACTATTCCCACTCCAAACCGAGCAAAAGTAAGGAAGGTGTGGGACTTTAGAGGGGTTTGATTTACTATTCCTACACCCACATAAATAACAGTAGGGACGAGATCATATTAACTATTCCTATTCCAACTTGACCACATTTATTATTTCCACACCTAAATAATGGGGAAAAAGAAACTGCATAGAATAAAAATAAGAAATTCATAAATATATCTACACATATATAAAAAAAGTTAAAAAAAATGGCACCAGAGTAATATAACAAACAAAATATATTAGTTAATTAAAATAAATATAGATCAACTTAAGTTCAGTAAAAAAATTAAAATCATAACATTAAAAAATAATAAAATTCAATGAAAAATTAACAAAATACAAAAATCATAAACAATGCAGCATAATAAAAAATAATATGAATTAAACACAATTGAAATAATTATTAACCTATTGTACTAATGAATAAGAAATAAATAACATTTAAAATTAATAATGATATATTTAAATCCCTTCCACCCTACTTCCATACAAACCAACCAGAAATGAAACAATAAATAATGATATAATTTATCAAACATTAGAAAGGTAAGCAAAATATAACCAAATAAAAACTGAAATGAATATTAAAATACATACTAAACAATTTTAAAAAACATCCAATTTACCCCATTTAAAACAATATAATTAGCTAATTGATAAACTAATTAATGAATTCAAATTAATTCAGTCATTTAAAACATTTAAAATAAATAGTTAAAATACTTCCCATGCTACTCCTACAAACCTCAAAAATCCACCAATTAAATTTAAAAGAAAAGTATGTTTTAATATCTGATATATAAAACACACATAAAACATTATACGAATATAATAATTCATTTATTATATTAAAAAGCAAAAATACTGAAATGTGCATATAACCATTGATTAATTAATTAAAATAAACACTAATCTAATTAACCATTTATAATTTAATAGATTCTAAATTTACAAAGTATTATAAAATATATATTTTAAAAGCTTTGTAAACCTGTTCGCCTACAAATTCAAAAACCCCATTAAATGAAAATCAAAATTTAAATAAAAAAATCATTCTTTGAATATATTAACGAACCCCAAAAATTGGACTTTACTAACAAATAATTATGAATAAATAACATTCAAATAATAATAACTTATAACACTGAAGCTAGACAGAGGGGCAGTGCACTTCCGTCATGCACTGCTGAGAGTCCGCTTCCCGCTTTCACTCTGCTCTGTTCATCCTTGCCGCACACCACCGAAGTTGCTTCACATTGAAGATGGGGCTCAGCGTGGCTGAACAATTCCTAAATAACAATGCACAGCAGGCTATGAAAGTCAACCCTCATTATGGAAGGTGCCGGTAGCATTTTTCTGGCCGTCAGGCTGATCCATCCACAGATGAAGAAAGATAAGCGGGCAGCCTGATTGGCAGTGACTCGTGGTATTGGGGCGGCAGCTCCAAATATGCGGCGAGCATTTGAGTCTCTGGAGACTGTTTTCTATGGTTGACTGGGCGCTGATGGGGCCTCAGAAAGTGTTGTGAATGCTCGCTGGATGGCAACATAAGGCAATCATGAGCCGGAGCAGCCTAGGAGTCTCTGACTCTGACTGACTGAGGAATTCACATTTTTTGTGTGAGGCTTTTTACTCTACTGGGCAGATTGTGTTGATTGTGGGCTGCAGTTTAGATTAAGCCTCCCATTATCTCTCCATGGTGTCAGTCCTTGTGGGCTTCT
Organism: Calotriton arnoldi; assembly: GCA_963921515.1. Lineage (NCBI taxonomy): Eukaryota > Metazoa > Chordata > Amphibia > Caudata > Salamandridae > Calotriton > Calotriton arnoldi. The sequence continues at coordinate 1,059,133 of CAWUFW010002660.1, read as the reverse complement.
ATACTGTTCTAGCGGCACTCAGACTTGGCATCTCACATTATATGGAATTGGGGGGCATTGGTCACAAGTGTTAGGTGGACTCATGAAGGCCCATTCATATAGAGGCTCTCCTAGGAAGGGTAAACATCGGTCTGAGACCCAGCGTAAGAAGCGCTCAGCAATTTCACGGAGAATGAATCATGAGAAAGGCCCCATGAAGAGGCTGCCACCCTCTTGTTCTATAAGAGGGCTCCCTAGGAGATGCGGACATTATTTCTGATCATTTGTGGGTGTAAATGGTGACAGCCGCTTCTGATGTTCTTGAGGAGGGATGGAAAGAGGTTTCCTCTTTGGCTCCATTGGGAATGCAAGAATCCACTGACATTGGTACAGATCTCTGGTCTCCCCCTGTGGTGTTACCAGCCCAGGCTCAGGTGCAGCTTTGAGAGCCCAGCGAGGGTACTGCTGTAACTGTGTTGCATAGCCATCCAATATTAAAGCCTCCACAACTGCGGCATCAAATGGTAAATGCCCCTAAGGTGGGGAATGGGGGTACAGAGGGGTCTGTTAACACCAAGGATACCCAGCAAACATCTCACAGCAACCAAAATCTAAATCCAGGGCAGCTAGATAGGTCTGAAGCAGCTTCTATCAATTAGCAGGAGTCTGTTTTTGAGCCGCTGTATTCATCCCCGCTTTTCCCTTTGGGCCTGTTGGCATCTAGGATGGATACCCAGCCTACAACTCTTCTCCTAAACAATACAGCTGCCAATAACTGGTTTGCAATTCTTCTAGCCAAAATTGAAGATCTTTAAAACTCACAATTATTGGGCATTAAATCTTTACAGGACAGATAACTAAAATGGATGAGAAGCTAACTTGCTTTTCAGAACGACTTGGCCAGATTGAGAAAATAATTTCAGATTTAGTGGCTATTATAAACAAGCATCCGAAATCTGCACATGATGTGGGGAAGGAACTTTTCTCGCTTAGGGTAAAGTTGCATGAATTAGAATATCATCCAAGATGGTCAAATCTTAGATTTGTTAGTATTCCGGAGGGCAAAGAGGCCCAAGAGGGAGGGGTAAACACCTTGGTTGAGACTTTGATCAAAAAGCATGTACTCATCAACACTCCTATGGACCTGTCTATTAGGTGGGCCCATCGGGTCCCTTTTCATCTACCTCTGAATCTAAGGCAGTTATGGATCATATTAGTCAATTTTTCTGACTTTAGGATTAAGAAGCAGATTTTATCTAAGGCATGCCAACAAAGGGTGTTTGTACTGGAAAATGGTGCTAAGCTACAGATTTTTTCAGATATATCCGCTGCCGTGACTCGTCGCAATTAAGAATTTAAAGACATGATTGGTTTGTTTAAAGCGACTTGAGTTCAAGGACTTTTTAAAGGCCATTTTAAGATATAAGATATTAAGATATTTTCCACAGGTATAGAATGATTTTTTGAAGCAGATACAGATGAAGGCGATTTATGGAGTTATATTGTTTGCACTGTTATGACTCTATTTAATTGCTGAACTGAACTATATAGAGGCAAGGGTGGATTGGATCTGGGTGGGGTAGAGGGTTGGCAGAGTCTTGGTGCTAATTCAGGACACCTATATATCGTGGGGAAAAGGGGGCAGGAGATCGTTGGTGGGGGAGCCTACTTCTGGCAGGCCAGACCTTGGAGGTTCTTGGGTTTGAGTGTGGGTGGCGGTTGGGGTCTAGTAGATGGCTGGGACAGGGTCATCAGCAGGGGGGGTTGCACTTGGGTGGGTGATAGATAAAAATTATGGTACTATTTTACAGTATGAAATGGGGTCATTTAAGGTGTTTTCATACATTATAAATGTGCTAGCCAGTGAACGAAAATATATGGCTACTGTTAGTTGACTAAAAACGTTCAGCCCTAGTGCTTTTTTTTGGCAGGAAACACACTTAAAATCAAACACTCCTAAGCTGCCTATTCCCCCGTGGTTTCCCAAGCCCTTTTCTCATGTGCTGGGTTGGCGTGTAGTGGGGTAGCTATTTTTTTCCAGATCCCTCAATTGGGTAATAGAGAGTGTTAAGGTAGAAAGCAAGGGGCGCTGGCTCTGCGTCGCAGCACGTTTAGATTCTCAACGTATTCATTTTATTAATTATTACAGGCCAATAGAGAATGATGTCAATCTCTTAAACAAATATATACAGCTCTGCTGGATATAAAGGGGCTGGCTATCATGGGGGGTGATTTCAATTTACTCCAGAATTCCATGTTAGATGCTTCTCATAGAGATGAGAGACAATTAAAATACAAATCAGTGTCTTTGGTGGATCAATTTAAGCAAGATTATGGGCTGGTAGGCCCATGGCGCATTGTAAATTTTGATTCAAGGATTTTAAGTCTTCATCACAAATTTCTTTTTTTTAAGTTCTGCTCAGTCTAAGCTTAGATTCTCAAATTATGGGGAATAGTTTCTCAGATTAGTCAATTATCTCTCTTCAAGTTGAAACTAGGCTAATTAATCCTATAACTACTAGATGGAATTTTGATAGGTCTCTATTATTAGATGAAACTCGAAAAAACGATAGTTTTTTTAGGATTACTGTACTGTGAACACTGACTCTCTATTAACTCTCTATTAAGGCTTGTTTTCATGGCCAGGTTATATCACCTTTAAAGCAAACTTAATGAAGTCCCATAGAGCACTGATAGAGGAAATGAAAGGGGATATAGAAAAGGAAATTAGTACATGTGATAGCTCATCTTCTCCCTTTCCTAGTAAATCACTGATATCGGCGAAACAAAAGCTTCGCAAGTTCTTCTAAATGAAGAGATTGTTAACGAAAGGACTGTATTTCAGAAAGCTTATGAGGAGAGTGAACATGTAAGCCTGGTCTTGGATAGGTTGGTAAAATCTAGGCCAGTACTAATAGGATAGTAGAAGTGATTGAACCCGTAACTAAATCTGACAGTTCCAGAAGTGAAGATATATAGAATAATTTTTAAACATTATTCTACAATTGATACAACTTCATCAGAGGTATCAGTGGATGCTATTGGGGACTTCCTCGATCCAATTTCAATTCCTCAGCTTTCGACTGATCAGGAGGAAAGTTTAAAAACCGATAGAGACAGAATTTCGGATGACCTTGGCTCCCATGTCCAATGCTAAGGCAGCTGAATTGGATGGTATCCCAATTCAGCTATATAAAGAATTTGCTTTTTTGTTTCAAGATATTATGATAAATATTTTTAATGAAATAATTTCTGGTGGGATTATTTCTGTAACTTTTACTTAATCTGTTATTTTGAGTCTCTTTAAAAAGGATAACTCACTTCTTAATCCTAATTCTTACAGGCCAATTAGTCTTCTAAATGCAGACTATTAACTGTTGAAGATTTTAACCAATCGCTTATCTTCGGTCGACCAGAAACTTATTAATGATGACCAGAATGGTTTTCTCCTCTGTAGGTCCGTGGTAACAAACTAATTATCTGGTTCAGGCCATAGACTATTTCTCGACTGATAAGAGAAGAGCAGCCATAATTATGGTCGACGTGGAAAAAAACCTATGCTCTGGTCAGTTGGGCGCCCTTATTTCAGATTTTGAAGAAGTTTTGGCTTCCCTCCCCTATTTATTAATTTACTGAAGAATCTATCTTTGGGTGTAGTAGCATCAATTCATGTGATGCAGGTCAAGTTCACATCTCACATGGATTGCCTCAAGGATGCCCCCTTTCACCAGTTTCATTAATTTTTTTAGTGAACCTTTGGCTTTTCTGTTACATAAGGATGATTCTACTGTACCTCCAGTTGTAGGCATGGCAAAAGGGACATTTTATGCAGATGATATTATTCTATATTTGGATACTGTGGAAGCCTATATTCAAAGAGCCTTAGGGAGTTTTAATGATTTCTCTGCAATTGAGAGCTATAAGATTAATTACAACAAATCTGAAATGTTGCTTTTTAATGCTATAAAGGAGGACCTCCATATTTCAGTTAGGGATCAGTGGAAGTCTATTCATCCCATTCGTTATCTTGGGATGTTTCTTAACCTTCAAAATTCTAGATTTGCATGAGTTAAATTATCGTGCAACATTTTGTAAGGTTAAGAGATTGCTGGAGTGTTGATGTTTTTTACCTCTGTTAATCATAGGTCGAGTTGCTCTAATTAAAATGTCGATTCAACCTCTCTTTTTATTTTTGTTTTCCAATGTCCCTATAAGACTTAATAAAAATTATTTTGAGGAAGTAGGCAATTAAATAGGAAATTTATGTAGAAACCACAGCGTCCATGCAGTAATTTGACAGACGTCCATTTAGACAAGGAATAGGGAGGGCTGGCTTTACCTGATTTCTGCCATTACTATTAGGCAGCCTTCTTACATTACAATGCACGTTTATATGCTGACCCACTCTCACCGGATACTTTCTTTGTAAGAAAAATGGTTCAGGAGTAAGGATTGCAGTACTCAAGACTAGATGCACTACTTTAAAAGCAAACATTTCCGCCCGCCACCGTAGCGGTGAATAGGACCGTCTGCCATAGGAGCGGCGGTCCCACCGCGAGTATTAGGATGCCACCGCCATGGTGGTGGTGGCGGCATCCCCTATTCCCAACATTGTGGCGGGCGGTGTTCACAGCACCGACTGCCACAATGCTGGGAATGCACATCGTGCATTGGCATGCACAAGGTGACAGGCACCGCGCGCTACCTGCCACCTTGTCCATGCCAATGCAGGGGGGTTCCATAGGTACCCCCCATGTGCACCCCCCACCCCCTCAACATCCTGGGGGCCCGCTACGGGCCCCCAACTGCGAAGACTGTATGCCTTTCCATGGCGGCGTTGTGAATGCAAATGCATGACATGCATTCACAGCATAATGGTGGGCGGTGCTGTGAGCACCGCCCGCCACAATGCTGGGAATAGGGTGTCCCACCGCCACGGTGGCGGTGGCATCCTAATGTCAGGTGCAGGACCGCCGCACCCCTTGCGGACATTCCTGCATTCCGTTACGGTGGCGGGCAGACTTTGTCCGCCCGCCATCGTAATGGGCCCCTAAGTATTTTTTTTTTTATTGTGTTATATGTTGTTAAGTGTTATAATAATTGTTAAAAAAAATTTAAAAAATGGTATGATAATTTTTAGGAGCGGGATGTTGGGTTTATAGGGGATAAGGGTGGGCAGTGTTTTAAAAAAATTGTAAATATTTTAAAAATGTGTTTTATAATTTAAAATGAATTTACAATTTTTTTTAGGAGCGGGATGTTGCGTTAATAGGGGGTAAGGGTGGGGAGTGTTTTAAAAAAAATTGTAAAAATTATAAAAAATTATTTTATAATTTAAAATGAATGTACAATTTTTTTTAGGAGTGGGATATTGGGTTAATAGGGGATAAGGGTGGGGAGTGTTTTAAAAAATGTTGTTTAAATTTTAAATATTAATTCAAAATTCTAAATGAATGTATAATTTTTGGGGAGGATTGGGATGTTGGGTTAATAGGGGATAAGGGTGAAGAGTTTGAAAAAAAACAAAAAATTGAAAAAAAATTGAAAATTAAAAAAAATGTATAGAAATATTTTTATGAGTGTAATGTTGGGTTTATAGTGTTTAAGGGTGGTGAGTGTTTTTACATTTTTGAAAATTAAATTTTTTTAATTTCAAAATTTTAGATTACATTTTAAATATTGGAGTAGGATGTTGTGTTTATAGGGGATACATTAGAGTATTTTTTAAATTAAAAAAAATTTAAAATTTAAAAATGTTAAATAAATATTTATGATAATATTTTTATTTATTAATGAGAGTAAATTTTTTGGTTTTAGTCGATTATATATTATGATTTGGTAATAATAATAAAAACAAATTGAGAATTTAACTATAATAATTTGAATATTAATATTTATATGTGTCATATATTGTTAAATATATTTTGAAAATATTAATGTTTTACAATACAATGTATATTTAAAAATCGCAAATTAAATATGTTTGGTGTGTAGCATCTTACAAAAGTTTATATAATTGGTATTGGGAATAGTACATTATATATGTTTAGGGGCCGATTCCGATTCGGGTCGGAAATCTCTCCGACCGAGCCGGACCCGGAGAGATTTCCGACCGAATCGGACCCTAGCAGCCCGACCGAACGAGTACGATGCGCACGTATGCCATCGGACTCGAGTCGGTCGGACTCCCATTGAAGTCAATGGGAGCCTGTCGTACAACGCGTACGCGGGCTCCCATTTACTCAATGGGTGCGCGGCGAAGCGACTCGCGACGTACACGCACAGGTAGGGGGACCCATGGGTCCCCCTGTGTGCGACTCGCGTGGCTACGGCGTACAGGGGGTCCGACACGGACCCCCAGAAGTACGGCTCCGACTGCTTCTTCGGGCCGGACGGCGCGAGTCGGTCGGACTGCTCGCGGTGCGCATCGTACTTGCCCGGCTGGGGAACGTCTCCATTGGGAGGTGCGCTGCGCATCCGTGCGAGTCGGTCGGTGCGGTTGGGACGGGCGTACGAGTCGGTCGGCGAATTTGCACGCACTCGCATCGTACTCGTTCGGCCGGACGCACGTACGAATTGGTCGGGAATAAGGCCTCCGAATCAGATCCGGTTCAGCCGAATCCGATTCGGTGCCCTACCGGCCGAGATCGGAATCGGCCCCTCACCTTCCCTGACTTAATGTAGTTTGGAGTGGGAATAGTAAATTATATATGTTTAGTGTCCAGCGCCTTCCCTGACTTAATATAAATTGGAGTGGGAATAATTAATTTTAATTGTTATGGTCCTGATTCACAGAACTAACTAACTAACTAGGACTACTAACTTCTCTGAATACCGAAATGAGTAAGTTCATTCTGTGAATACCAAAATGAGTAAGTGTATTCTGTGAATACCTAAAAAGTACTAACTTTAAGTTTACGTTTACGTTTACGTTTTTGACGTAAGTTAGTTCTGTGAATCAGGCCCTTAGTGTCCAGCACCTTCCCTGATATAGGGGGTCAGTAGAATGGCGGACAGACTTGAGTCCGTCCGCCATCCTGTTGTAAACCGGGACCTTCCGCCATGCATGCGACGGTCCTGCACACCCGATCACGATGCGACCGCCACCTTGGTGGTCGGATCTTGATCATTAACATTGCAGCGGGTGCTGCCGAAAGCAGCACCCGCCGCAATGTCAATGTGCCATGTACTGCATTTTACAGCACTACGTGGCAGGCACCTCGCGGTGCCACACACTCACACACCCTCACCTGCACACCAACACACACATCACGCACCATCACCACCCATCACCATGCCCCCCAAGAAGAATCCCAAGTTCCTAGATAGTGAATTGGAAGTCATGGTAGACGAGATCCTCAGGGTGGAGCCACAGCTGTTTGGCACACTGGTCCAACAGACCCCCATGTCGCAGAAAACCAAGATGTGGGAGAGGATCATCAACAGGGTGAACGCACAATCACCATGTCGGCGCACAAAGACCGACATCCAGAACAGGTGGTATGACGTGCGCAGGAGGGTACGGGACATGCTGAAGAAAGACTACATCAACAGCCAATACACCGGCAGTGGCCCTCCTGCCAAGCCAATATACCTCAGGCCCTGGGAGGAGAAGGTGCGGGCCATCCTTCCGCCAGTGAGCGTATATGGACTAGAGGACATCCCAGAGCCTGGTGAGTACACAACAAATGTACACAATATACTGCCACGAAACACACACATCACTGTCAAGGGGAGAGTCAAACCATGGACTCATAGCAATTACACAGCAACCAGAACAGAATCATCCCAAAATGTGTATGTCAGTCAGATAAACACAACACATGCCATCCAAAAAGTCACATCCAACTGTGCCAACACATGTACAAACACAACTACAACTACAGCTAGGCAGTGGCACAAATAGAACTAACAAACACATCCACACATGTAGCCACCACAACAACACCAACACACAGTGAAGGCCACTCAAAGGAAGGAATTCTGTGTATGCTGGCCAAGTCAGTGTAGCCAATAGCATCATGGGAGTCGCAGTCACACATATTGCCCCCCACAACTGTCCCATCAACACCACCATGAACCATGCTCACATCACAGGGAGTGGAGAAGGACTCACAAGATGGCTGACACTGGCTACTGCTGTGGGGAGCACAAGGCCCTGCTGGCAACTGTGCACCAACAAACAGCAGGACACCACTGACTGACATCCTGAGAGACAACTTACACTACCTGCAATGCAAGCACGTTCCATGGTGAGATATCTGGCTAGCTGGGTGGGAAGGGGGACTTGCAGCACTGACCATAGTCACAAGCACCTCCCCTCACACACCCCCCAACACAAACTCCACAGAACCCACCTGGTAGAATGCAATGCCCCCATCCTAACACAAGATCCCACAAAGAACCACCACCCTGGGTTATGTTGTGTGAAGCACAGGGACACTCTTGGACTTCCAGCCAAACAACTGCCAGGACAACACTCCCAGCCATCCTGTCAGCACAGCCACCCCACCCCACAGGGAAGCAGAGTCAAAAGGAAGGAAGCATGGGCATGCTGGGAAGGGGGTGGAGGCAATAGCATGATGGGAGTCGTAGTCACTGATATTGGTCACCCCCACAACTGTCCCATCAACACCACCCTGAACCATGCTCACATCACAGGAAGTGGAGAAGGACTCACAAGATGGCTGACACTGGCTACTGCTGTGGGGAGCACAAGGCCCTGCTGGCAACTGTGCACCAACAAACAGCAGGACACCACTGACTGACATCCTGAGAGACAACTTACACTCCCTGCAATGCAAGCACGTTCCATGGTGGCATATCTGGCGAGCTGGGTGGGAAGGGGGACTTGCAGCACTGACCATAGTCACAAGCACCTCCCCTCACACCCCCCAACACAAACTCCACAGAACCCACCTGGTAGAATGCAATGCCCCCATCCTAACACAAGATCCCACAAAGAACCACCACCCTGGGTTATGTTGTGTGAAGCACAGGGACACTCTTGGGACCTCTAGCCAAACAACTGCCAGGACAACACTCCCAGCCATCCTGTCAGCACAGCCAGCCCACCCCACAGGGAAGCAGAGTCAAAAGGAAGGAAGCATGGGCATGCTGGGAAGGGGGAGGAGGCAATAGCATGATGGGAGTCGTAGTCACAGCTCTAAATCCCCCACCACATGGCCCAGCAAGCTCACACTCACGCATGCACATCCCACAGAGAGTGGAAAGGCCCATCAAAGATGTCTGACACTGTTGCTGTGTCGTGGGGAGCACAAGGGCATGCTGGGTACTGCACACCAACCAACAGCAGGACACCACTGTCAGCCATCTTGCCATTGCTCTCACACCCACACACACTGAACTCCACACAAAAGCAAGTAAGTATGGGAATGCTGGGAAGTGGGGTGGAGGCAATGGCATGATGGGAGTCATAGTCACTGATATTGGTCACCCCCACAACTGTCCCATCAACACCACCCTGAACCATGCTCACATCACATGAAGTGGAGAAGGACTCACAAGATGGCTGACACTGGCTACTGCTGTGGGGAGCACAAGGCCCTGCTGGCAACTGTGCACCAACAAACAGCAGGACACCACTGACTGACATCCTGAGAGACAACTTACACTCCCTGCAATGCAAGCACGTTCCATGGTGGGATAACTGACTGGCTGGGTGGGTGGGAAGGAGGGCCGGCTGTCAACCAAACACAACCAATGCAGACCATGTTCACACCCCAGAAAATACATAGACATGCCCAAATAATGCAGGACAATGTGCCACACCAATATCAACCCCTGACTGTGACAACTTAGGACAATGCAATGTACAGGTCCGCACCCAGAGGCACAGTCACAACTGTCATGTGTGTCAACCATTGATGCCTGCAGAAACATAACACACATTGTTTGTGTCTCCCAAAAACAGGTGATGATGGGGACACAGCAGCAGACGCTGAGGAGTCCCAGTCCCAGGCTCAAGAGGATGCCGAGCTCACTGGCGTCGTACAGCCTCTGTCCTCCTCGGACGATGAAGAATAACCTGGCACATCCGGTGCAAGTCAACATGCAGCACCAGCAGGACCACCAGCTGCAGCAGCAGCAGGACCACCAGCTGCACCCCCTGCACCCACCCCTCCAACGACTGTCACCACGAATACCATCCCTGCCGACATGGACAGAACAAGGAGCAACACCAGCACAGGGACCCTGGACCAACCTGGGGCCATGGACACCACCACCACCACCACTAACCCCCAAGGTGGACCAGGGTTATCTGTGCGTGCCACTGCACACACTGCACATGTCAGCAGGGGTGGTGGGAGGGGTGGGAGACAGAGGTCGCTGCTTGCAGACGTTGCTGGTGTGCATGATGACCCACAACTGGTACGCATAGCTGATGCATACCAGTCCAGCACCGGAGAGCTCAGCCAGGTAGTGGGGCTCCTCAGAGACATGAAACAGCAGCAGGCTGCCCATCATGCCCGCTTGGACTCCCACATGTCCCACGTGGAGTCACACATGTCCCGTGTGGACTCACACATGTCCCGCGTGGAGTCCAAGTGGGATGCACTGAATGGCGGTGCATAGGGACATTTTACAATGCCTCCGCCAGATGAACAGCAACCAGTCCACACCTCCCTGTGTGCCAACAACATCTGGTGCCGAACAAACTGCAACTGCCACAGGGAGGGAGGAGGACTCTGGCGGAGAGTCCCCTGCACCGCAGCAGCCTGTACTTGAGGGGCCCCCCCAAGAAGAGGGGTCGTCCGAGGAGGGAAAAGTGAGAGGCCGATGGCCAAGCGCAACTCCCAGGAAGCCTGAACCTGTTCTGGATGTTCGCCTTTGTGCACAGACTGTTCACCCTGTTGACGGCAACACTACTCCCACACATTGCATGGGGAGTACAAGTTGGACCAATGTGTCAGACAACTGTGGCCCCGATACTGGGGATCCTGTCTACCCGGACTTTCAATTCACCTAGGAACTTGGGATTGCAAGATTTATGTACAGCACTACCCATCCCATGCACTATTAACACAAATGTATCACAATAAACACACTAATACACCATACTTGCCTCTGTCGTGATTCCAACGTGGGTGCTGTTATGGGGATGATGAACTGCAAAATTACACTGTGTATGCGAACTGCAACAGCAAGGACAACACAGGCATGTGAGTACAGGCAACGTGACACACATGAGGGAGACACACCACCAGGGCTACACAACACATACACACCTAGGCCATCTGACTCATTGCCTACACTGATGTTGCCAGGGAAGACGGTGCAATGCACAGACACCACACCTATTCCCAGTTGTAGTCAAGTAGTCCACAGGTGCAGTAAGCAAATGGCAGTCAAATGTGTGACCATAGACAACGCACATCACAAAGTGGAGCACAGGTTTATTACACAGTTGCAACATGCCGTAACCACTACAGATGCAAGGTAATCCCACCTGGCAGCGGGCACACAGTCAACAACTGTAGACGGAAGGAAGTCCATGGGTGTGGCGCACATCACCTGTAGGGACACAACAGCTACCAGCCTGGATGTGCAATCACGTCGTCGGTGGACACAGTTGACCAAACGAATCTGAAAGTACCCTGTGAAGGACAGAAATGACACACAGTCAAAAGCAATGGAGTACAGGACAGAACAGCAAAACTCATGCACAATACATGTTACAAGATACCCACCCACAACCAAGTTAGCATGTCAACACTGTTGGGGAGTACAGCCCACCTGTCACCACACATCGCAACACACATCCAGTCAAGTAGCCCATGGACAAACTCCAACAGCACCAGAGCACCACCCACACATCATGCCAACTCACATCATTGACATGACACCTCAGGATACTCACATTCAGCTAAAGAAGTTGTTGATGAGCTGTGTGCGGACATCACCATCACCATCATCATCATCATCATCATCATCGTCACTGGCATCGTGGTCCAGGCCAGGATCCTCCACAGGTGGCGGATGTTGGTCATTGTCATCCTGGATGACAGGCAACTCCTTCCGCACTGCCAGGTTGTGGAGCATGCAGCAGACGATGATAATCTTGCACACTTTCGCAGGGGCATATGGGAGGGACCCTCCGGTCTTGTCCAGGCAGCGGAAGCGGCTCTTCAGGAGACCAAAGGTCCGCTCAATCACTCTCCTGGTCCGACCATGTGCCTCATTGTAGCGCATCTGGGCTGGTGTCACAGGGTTCCTGAGGGGTGTCAGCAACCACGGCATGTTGGGGTATCCCGAGTCACCTACGGACAGACAAGTGCACATTAGCTGACTTGGAAAAGTGGGCGGAATACTACAGATCAGATCACACACAATGGCACAAAGTCAGTACACACCGACAAGCCAGGCACGCTGGTTCTGCATCTGTGCCATCATCCTGGGGATGCGACTACTCCTCATCACAAAGGCATCGTGTGCTGAACCAGGGAAACGGGCACACACGTGTGTGATGGTCATGTCTGCAAGACACACCACCAGTGCATTGACCGAGTGGTAGTGCTTGCGGTTCCTGTAGGCCTGCTCCTGGGCCTGTGGTGGTACCAAAGCCACATGTGTCCCATCAATGGAGCCAATGACATGCGGCATCCTCCCCAGGGCATAAAAGTCACTCTTCACGTCAGTGAGTCGTCGCAGTCTAGGGAAATAGATGTACCGGTTCAGGAAGAGCAACATTGCTGCCAAAACATCGCGGAGCACACGGCTGAACATGGTCTGTGACATCCCACCAGCAGTCGCCACAGTATGTTGGAAGGTACCGGTGGCAAAGAAGTGTAGGGCTGCCATCACCTTCACCTTGGGGGTCAGCGCTGTAGGATACGGCCGGCCAGGCTGCAAATGTGGGGACAACTGCACTGCCAAATCCTCAATCAGCTGCCTGGTGAAGCGGTACCGTCGGATGCTGTCCCGTTCCACCATCGTTGCCAGGTCTGGGAATGGTCGATGGACAGCAGGAGCCCTGCAGTGCAGAGGAGAAGTAAGCAAGATTGTCAGTCACCCCACATATGCGGCATTGAACACACTCAAGATCCCAACATACATCATTATGAGGCACAACTACATGAAGTGTGCAGTACCGGAAGGACATGTATGGTACATACATGGCCAACATCTGTCAACACGGTCCAACAGGTGGCATCAATTAGTCCCAGGTTGGCCCATTGGATATCATGAGGCCGTGTCACAGTTCCCATCTCCTGCTGCCGTGTCACAATAACCCCCACAGTGACATGTGAGGACAGTTGTGCCCCAGGCACCACAGCTCAATGACAGGTACATTCCCAGGGACCCTGTAATGCCACATGGACACTGGCATTACATGGAGTATCATGTATACACCACAGCAAAACAACCATGACCCCCACAGGTAGTGGCCCCACTTGCCACGGCAGGACAGACATGGACGTCTGTGACACACACACGCACAACATCAGAGTCCATGCACACACAACGTGGATGTGGAGACTGTCTCCCATTGTGCACATGAAATCAGAGACATTGTAAACACTACATGCACAACGACTGTGGAGGACCATCACTATTGTGCCACTGGGACACCCTGGCTCAAACATACCGTCCCACATGGGACTCATGGGGTATGTGACATGACATACACATACACCACTGTGAAATGTGACCATGGCACATGCACAGATATGAACAGATGCACATCACAGTGGTCATGTACACGTAACACCCAGGATCCTGTCCCCATGAACACGTGCACAGCCTGGGGGTGGCTGCCCACAGGTGACACCCACAGGACAACATGTACACCAACATACACACAATAGGAAATGCAGCCTTACATGCCTTATGATAAAGTTTGGACAGGCTGTTTGGTGTGCCCCTCACTCCCTGGGAGCTATCTGTGGCTGGCATATGTCCATCTGAGACAGGCATGCTGACATATGCCAGTCACATGTACAGTGATGCGTTGTACTGCAATGGACCGATCGGTGCCTCCGGCCGGCCCATTGCATTCAATGTGTGCGGGTACGCGTTGTACCCCTGTGCGCGTTGAACTGCAATGGACCAATCGGTGCCTCCGGCCGGCCCATTGCATTCAATGTGTGCGGGTACGCATTGTACCCCTGTGCGCGTTGTACTGCAATGGACCGATCGGTGCCTCCGGCCGGCCCATTGCATTCAATGTGTGCGGGTACGCGTTGTACCCCTGTGCGCGTTGTACTGCAATGGACCGATCGGTGCCTCCGGCCGGCCCATTGCATTCAATGTGTGCGGGTACGCGTTGTACCCCTGTGCGCGTTGAACTGCAATGGACCGATCGGTGCCTCCGGCCGGCCCATTGCATTCAATGTGTGCGGGTACGCGTTGTACCCCTGTGCGCGTTGTACCGCAATGGACCGATCGGTGCGCACCCATTGACAATGGGCTTGCCTGGCAACGGACGCGTTTTCGAATTTCGAACGAGTCGGTTGCTGTAAATTCAGTTGGTCACCCACAACAATGTTGCAAAATCATGTATGTCATGAAGTTGAAGATTTGAAGGATGCTGTGTGCGTGTTTTGGTGCTGCTATTCCATGGATTGGCCAGATTCAGAAGATGCAAACGACTTGGACCTATCACTTTGGACACAAGGGACAGTATCTGCCTCTCCAGCACATATATATTGCTGGCTATTCCCCTGAGAGCTCACTTGCCTGCACTACATGCTCCAGGACGACATCTGCCACTGCACTGCTGCTGTCTCTGCCCCTCGGGACCCTGCAATGGCACGTACTGTGGAGAGAGCCCCAGCCTTCAGCCTTGAAGAGAACCAGGCCCTGCTGGACAGCCTACTTCCACAGTACAGCAAGCTGTATGGGACACCAGGGGAGCAGGTGAGTGTTCTGTGCACTGCCTTTCTGAATGTGCATTTTGTGTGACTAGCAAGGCTGAGAGTCTGCACGCCACTGGCTAGCAGGCTCATTGAGTAGTTGTCACCCCCCATAGTGTGTAGTGACTTGCACTGGACAGGTATGGTGCAGTGACAGTGCATTTGAACATGGTTTTACTTCCCATGCAATGATACCATGTAGTGACGTCTGGCAAACTGTCCATGGTCAGCTTTGCACTGCCTGTGTACATCATGTGCCCCTGTGATTGAGACATGTATATACAACTGTGTCATGCACGGATATGTTGCATGTGTGGTAATGGCCTTTTCACTTTGTCATCCTGACAGGTTAATGCCCATCGGAAGCAGGAAATCTGGAAGGACATCGTCCGGGCTGTCCGGTCCGTGGGGGTCTACAAGCGCCGGATCCGCAACTGCCAGAAGAGGTGGCAGGACCTTCGGGGCTGGACCCGGAGGATTGCACGGGTCCAGCTGAAGCTGTCGCCTCCTCGCAGGAGGGGCGGAACATGGACCCTGACCCCCCACATGCTCCAGATCCTGGCGGTGGTGTTTCCAGACCTGGATGGGCAGCTGAAGGCCAGACAGCAGCAAGGAGGGGGTGAGTCAAAGACTGCACTGTGAACTCTGTATTACATGCTTTGTGCCCTCCTCTGGCCTGGTTCAACTGCCACAGTGCAGCAGTCATGTTGACCAGGAGCCATGTCCCTCTATTGTGCACTGCCCACTGCTCATCTGATACCCAGGTGTGGCCCTTACATTCAGGGAATTGTGTCACTTGGGACTGTGTCCTTGCAGTTTGCTTCACTAAAGGTGGGGGACAGCATCTGTTTCCCTAACTCTGTTGTGGGCATCATGGGTGGGTCCATTGTTCACACAATGCCTGGGTTTGGACATGTGATCTGCGTGTTGCTTTGATATGCGGTCCACTTGCTGAGCTGAGCCACCACATGTGCCTGGGGTATGTAGCACACGCCCATGCAGCGGGTGGGAACAATGTTTGGGCCCCAGGAGTGTGCAGATTACGTGTGTCATACATACATGGCCAGCTATCCACTGTCCAGGGCACATCCCTCATTCATGTGGAGCAGGACAGTCATGCCTACTCCAGGCCATGCAATGCACTCTGTACTCCCACTCCCGTGTATCAGCTGACACATTGTGCACAGTGATTTGACCCCTCAGGTGTCTGCCTCTGTGTCAGTGTGCTGTGGATTAGTTGCCAGGACTGCTGGGGTGTTTCTTGGTAGGGGCTCAGCATGCCCCTGGAGATGTGACCATAGGAGACGATACTTGTGTGTCACATAGGTGTTTGATCAGCTGCCCGTGCAGACTGGGGTATGCAAATGTGAAGTTCAGGCAGCTGTTCCCCATTCACAGCAAATTGTGAGGGGCTCAGGTTCCAAGGGTAGTGTCACAGGTCTCCCATATGTCCAATAGGTGTGACCTGGACAGATGAGGGTTAAGATGATGTGTTGTGTGGGGGATGTACATGTGCACTTGTGCAGCTCCAGGACTTGCATTCCCCATGACCTACTATTGTGACACAGTGCATAGTGTTGTTGTCTGGCTGCCAAGTCATACATCACTGAGACAGTGATGTATGACTTAGCAGTCATGCCTCTGCCATGGCATGTGTCAACTTATTGGTGGTCCTGCAGGGGAGTGACATGTGCTACATGCACACCATAGTGGCGCTGGCTATCAGGACATGGGTGCATCATGGTGTCTGTCGCTGGTATGCATCACATGCATTTCCTATTTGACTCTGGGCATCCCTTTCATCCGGAAACCTGTACTGACTCAGTGGCAAGAGCTGTGATGTGTGCATGTCCACATGCTACACCGTGTCCTCTGCACTGTCCAACTACTGTGTACTAGGTGCATGTGTCCACACTGGGGTGTTGCAATCCAACAGACACCAGACAGATGGGTGCAAGGCCATGTGGGATGTGAGTGCCATGCTTGGCATCAGACTGACAATTGGCTTCTCCTGTTCAGTTAGGGCACTTTTAGCAATGTACAACTAATGATGCCAGGGCTTGCTCTGTAATGTGCTGTGCTCACAGTGGTGTGTGCGTTTGGTGCAGGTGACTGATGTCTGTCTGTTTCCCCATTGTTTGCAGATACATCCACGGCCACGGAAGGGGACAGCTCCACGGACCAGGAGGAGCCAGAGAGCCAGACTGGGTCAGCAGCCGAGGAGTGGTCGGAGGGACCCAGTGGCACGGAGGGCGAGGGAGCCACACCGAGGAGTCCTCAGCACCATCCACCTCAGCTGAGGACCAGAGCAACTCGGAGGATGACTCCCTTGTGGAGGCGGGTGTCAGCAGCCACCACACGCCAGCTAGTGTTGCTGTCCCCGCCACCACCAGCACCACCACCGCCCTCCCATCGGCTCCCATTCCCCAGGTCCGTGGAGGCTCCCATGTTCGGGAGCGTGTCTCCTTTGGCCCAGGCACCGCACCCCCTGCCCCTGTGTCCCCTGCTGCCCTGAGTGAGGAGTAGGGGTACCTCTTTCGCCAGCTCCATGTAGGGCAGACAGCCATGCTGAGTGTCCTCCATGCGCACACCGCACTGTTGACTCAGCTGGTGTCGTTCATGGAGGGCATCTCATCGGGCATGTCTGACCTACAGAGGGGCAACAGGTCCATGGACTCCTCCCTGACGGCAGCAGTGTCCCTCCTCAGACAGTCCCTCACCCCTCCTGCCTCTGCTCCATCCACACTCCCCAGCACCTTACCCGTCCCAAGCACACACACACCGGCACAGGCACACACCAGCACACACACGTCCAGCACACAGACACACACGCCACAAACTAAACGCACACGCACGCACAGTCAAGGGACTGAAACCAGACTCACAGGGGATGGGGCCCTGGTACACACAAACGCATCCACGGGCACTGCGCAGTCCTCAGTTGCCTCTCCCTCCAAAGCACCCTCCCTTGCCTCACCTGCAACCCCAAAGACCCAGCGCCTCTTCCTCAGTGACCTCGGCCTCTTTCCCTCCGATCCAGCTGCCCCAGCATCCAGGGGGAAGAGGAAGCCCCCCACACGGAGCAGAGTGCCCCTCGCCCCCGGACACCCTCCCCCAGGTGCAGACAGACTGAGGCCCCCACCCGCAAGTCCCCCGGAGTGCTAAGAGCAAGACCCCACCGCCGCCCTGCAGCTCAAGCACCAGGTCTCCTTCCTCCATCCCTCAGTCCCCCACTCCACAGGTGCCCCCACCACACCCTGCCCCAGGTTCCCCCACCCACAGATATACCATCCCCAAGAGGCTCCGGCCTTCTCCCCCTGCCACTTGCTCTCCCGGAACAACACCCCCCGCTGCGCTTGTCTGTGCCACTGATGTGGTGAGGGTGTCCTCCCCCTCTGTCCAGCCCACCTTGCCTGTTCCCCATTCTCCTCCCCTGGTGGTAGGCACTGCAGTGGAGTCCACTACCACCCTGTCTGACTTGGGCACTGCAGTGGCGGACCTGTCCACTCCATCTGCAGGGTCCACTGCAGTCGTGCCGGCACCCACAACATCTGAGCCATGCCCCCAGTTGTGCCGGCACACACCATGTCAGACACCTCCACTGCAGTTGTCAGTGGCTCTCCAGCACCCACCACCCCTTCCCTGCTTCCTCCTGGTGAGCCCTGATCCTGTCCCTGCGGTGCCTGGCCTACCCCCCGGTTGCCCCTCCTAGTGGATTGACCCTGGTTTTGTGCAGGCATGTGTAGGGTGGCATCTGCCTCTGTCACCCACTTGTGACTTTGTTGATGGACTGGCCATTGGCCTTTGTTTATGTTCTACTGGACTTCTCCTTTTAATGCCACATATGCTGAATAAAGCAACTTTCTGTTCTCTAGTGCTTTTGCTTCTGATGTACATGATGTTGATGATGCTAACCATGCCCTTGCTGCAGTGATGGTGACATTTGGTCTCATGATAATGAAGTGTTACTGTGCAGGAACCCATGTGGTCCAGGGGAATGTGTCCTATCCTGTGGTGTATCCATGTCATCCATAGCAGCATCTGAGGGTGTCATGTGTTCAGTATTTGGCAATGGGATTTCCTACTTAGATTGGCAATTTCACATCTGTGGCTTCCACCCCTGCACATCTGTTGTGCCTGCCATTGTTCAATTAGTCTACTTCCCTGACCGTGTGGCCATCTCCACTGGACATGCAGGTTTGGGCATCAATGGGGAAGGACTCATCTGTGTTGTCAGTGCAACATTGCTATACAAGTGTGTTGGATCTGTGCTGATGATTCCGTTGGCACTTCCATGACCAGGCTGATGTGACGGGAGCCCTCATTTGGTGCTAATTGTTGATTGTGTGACCAAGTGCTCAGCTGACATGGTGGGGCCCTACTGAGGCAACATATGGCACAGCTGTCCTGACACAGGAGTGGAGTCCCCTCATGGCAGTGTGTACTCCTGTGACATTGCCTGCGCCCAAGGTGTGTGTTGTATGTGCATGTCTGTGTGTTCACTTCCGTTTAGCTGTGCATGCTGTGATCCCTAGTGTTGTACCTGTTTGTGATGCTAGCTGAGTTGAGCTATGTTCCCCCAAAGTCTTATCCCTGGGTTCTCTGTGATGTGGGTGCATGGCACATTACTGGTCATCAGGGTGTCACCCATAGGTGTGCTTGCTGTCAGGGCTGAGTTTGTGTGCAGACGCAGCTGGGTCACAGTCAGGTTTCCCCTTGGCACTTGTTGTTTGCCCCTGTCATGTGATTTCCAGTTTGTGTAATCTTTCAGTGATTGTGACACGTTGTGTGTGTGACTGCTGGCACTCCTCAGGTTCCGGGCTGCAATGTTGGTTGTTGTCTATGTGTGTTCTTTGTGGGTGACCTTGGCTTCTTCATTGGTGTGTGACTGTGGCTGTGATCCCATTGGTTGGTGTGGTATTGCCGTCATGTCCATGTACGGCGTAGTGTGCAGTGTGTCAGACATTCAGGAGTCTTGTTTAGTGTCCATGTGTGATGTGTTTCTGCACCTTGGTTCCCACCCACCACCCTGGAATAGTCATGGGTGCATGTGCAATGTCACCAGTGCATGTGTGCTTCACTGCTGCACATTGTTGGAGGTCGAGGGGTGTGGTGTTGAGTGTGTGCAGATGAGAGTTGTTGCCCGGCTAGGCCCCTGCCTCCATGTTGGCCTTGGCTCACTGGCCATGCTGTTTGATTTGTGCTTGTGTAGGTGTGATGGTAGTTAGTTGCTCAGTACACATGACTGTGGTTCACAGTGTGAACCACATTTAGCTTTGTCATCACAGTGGGATTGTAATGCAGCCAAGGGTCACCACATTGTGGGGGTCCTGGGGGTGGTGCTGTGGTGTGTCTGTGTCTTGCTGTGTCAGTTGCTGTCCCTACGTGCCTGTGTGACATGTGTGATTTGTGCTCCCTCTCATCTGACAATGCCTGCTTGCCCACATAGGGAATTTGGATCCATGAGTTACCTTTGTGTGGCACTGTATGCACATCTGTATGATTGGTATTTGTTAGATTTGGGGGTCTCTAGTTGGCAGAGGTATGTACCTTTGTCCAAATAGGGACCCTTGAGTCTAGTCAGGGAAAGTAGGTACACTCCTGAAATAACCCCTGCTCACCCTCTTGGTAGCTTGGCACGAGCAGACAGGCTTAGTTCAGAGGCAGTGTGTAAAACATTTGTGAACACATACAGTAATCAAGTGACAACACTACAAACGGACACCACACAGGTTATATATTTATAAAAATAGGTATACTTTATATAGATTTATCACAAGACCATAAACGACAAAAATAATCCACAATACTGTTGAGAATACTTAGTTCTGATCAAAAAGGCTTAATTCAAGGTTCTGTGCGAGTCGGTAGCCTCCTCCGGCTACGGCGATGTCGAGAACAAACAGAGTCTAACAAATCCAGCTGACCGCGTCGAGACGGGCCAACACAGCGTAGACAGACTCGGTCACAGTACCTTTTACTTGAAGCGGCAGGCACGGGTGTGCGAGCCGGATGGCTGTTCGTCGCGGTCGCGATGCAAAAATGGAAGCGTTGCAGGACGCGTTGTCCCTCGATGCGGTGCAGGCAGCGGCTCGTTGGACGTCGTCGAGACGGAGTCGGTGAGACCAGGGCCGTGCGTTGCAGGGCGAGACGGTGCTTCGATTCGGTGCTGGCAGGTTGCGGTGCGGCGACGAAGCCGGATTCAGGAGCTGGCGTCGATCAGTCCGGACAGCGGTGCGAGTCGGGCGGTGCGTCGCAAAGCGTGCGGCGGTGCCCAACTCCGGTGCGGTCACAGGACTCGAACTCAGCAGCAGTGACCGTGTCGGTCGGACCAGTTCGATTCGGCGTAGCGAGCGTTGCAGGACGCGTTGTCCCTCGATGCGGTGCAGGCAGCGGCTCGTTGACGGAGTCGGTGAGACCAGGGCCGTGCATTGCAGGGCGAGACGGTGCTTCGATGCGGTGCTTACAGGACACCGAGTCGGTCGTGAGAGTCGGTCACAGCTCCCTACCTCTGCAGCCACTGAAACAGAGTTTCCAGCAGCAATTCACAAAGGGGTGAAGTCCAATGGTCCTGGGACTTCGGTCAGGGGCAAGCTCTCTTCCAAGCCCTTGGAGATCCTTCACAAGTTGATGAAAGTCACAGCAAAGCAAAAGTTCCTTTCTCCTTTCTTTGGCAGTCAGGCAAACCACTGCAGGCCAATCCCCCAAGCAGCACTTCAGCTTAGGGATAGTCTCTCCTCAGTTTCTTCTTGGTTCCGCTCCTCAGCAAAGGTTTCTTCTTGTTCCCAAAAGTGATCTAATTTTCCTGGGGTCTGGGTGCCCCTCTTATACCCTGATTCTCTTTGTTCTCTGGAGGCAGAGAGGCCTCTGCCTAGTCCAAAACCAGTTCTGGTCAGTCCTGGAGCACTTTGTTTTTCTGACTCCTTCTTTCCTTTCAGAATGTGGGGCAGAGTGCTCAGCCGCCCGGCAGGAGGTGGAGCCAGCATTGTGGAAGGCAGGCACAGCCCTATTCAGACCCAGGTGCAACTCCTCCCTCCACTCTGGATGCAGATCTTTCTATTCAGCCCTGCGCTGACTCACCCTGTCTCCTGTAGCCACCCCCAGCCCCTGTCACTCAATCTCCAGACAAGGAATACACAACCTAGCAGAGGCAGGCTTGGATAGTTAGGCAAGAAAATACCCACTTTCTAAAAGTGGTATTTTCAAACACAGAATGTTAAAACCAACTTCACTAAAAGATGTATTTTATCATCCTGAGTTCAGGCATACTAAATTCGTTTTTCTACCATGTTCCCTGGGTCAGTTCTGACTATAAGGTGTAATAGTCAGTCTGCCCATTCTGGCCTATGGGGAGCAGGTAGCCTTGCAATAGTGAAAAACGAAAATGGTTGTAATTCACTATTAGGACATGCCACACACACCAGGGCATGTCCTACCTTATACTTACAATGCACCCTGCCCTAGGGCCTACTTTAGGGGTGACCAACATGCAGTAAAGGGAAGGTTTAGGGACTGGTAAGTGGGTGTACTCACCAAGTCGACATGGCAGCCCTGGGCTGCACCCAGGCTCTGCGATGGCAGGCCTGAGACACATTTTACAGGCCGCTTCTGTGGGTGGCACAACCAGTGCTGCGAGCCCACCAGCGGCATTGGATTTACAAGCCCTGGGCACACTGAGTGCACTGTACTAGGGACTGACAAGTAAACCAATCATCCAATCATGGAGTCACTAATACATATGTCAATTAACGATAGGGAGCACTTGCACTTTGGCACTGATTAGCAGCGGCAAAGTGCCCATGAGCATCTAGTCCAGCAAAAACATATTGGCAACAGTGGAGGCATTACGAAAAAATGGAAGGGAGACCCACGCCAAGGATGCCAGGTCTAACACGTGTCCCCTCCAGCTGAAATGTGGGGAGAACTATCCTACCCCTAGGGAGTTCTCATCGCTAAGGCGGAAAAATCTGAACAGACCATCAGCATTGGCGTGTTCTGTACCAGGGCGGTGTTCCACCGTAAAGTCCATCCCCTGTAGGGAAATGGACCACCTCAACAGCTTTGGATTCTCACCCCTCATCTGCATCAACCATCTGAGGGGCCTGTGGTCTGTCTGAACCCGGAAGTGAGTCCCAAACAGGTATGGTCTCAGCTTCTTCAGTGCCCAGACCACAACAAATGCCTCCCGCTCAATAGCACTCCATCTCTGTTCCCGGGAAGTAACCTCCTACTGATGAAGGCTACAGGTTGGTCTAGGCCCTCCTCATTGATCTGTGATAGAACAGCCCCTACACCATGCTCTGAAGCGTCGGTCTGAACGATGAACTCATTGGAGAAGTTGGGTGCCTGGAGCACAGGCGCCGTGCACATGGCAGTCTTCAAGGTGTCAAAAGCTTTTTGACAGGCGTCAGTCCAAATCACTTTCCTGGGCTGCTTCTTGGAAGTCAGCTCTGTCAAGGGGGCAACAATGCTGCCATACCCCTTGACGAATCTCCGGTAATACCCGGTGAGTCCTAGGAAGGCTCTCACCTCTGTCTGGGTCTTGGGGGCTCCCAAGCCAGAATGGTATCAATTTTCAGTTGGAGGGGCGCCACCTGGCCGCTCCCAACCTGGTGTCCCAAGTACACCACAGAACCCTGCCCAATCTGGCACTTACTCGCCTTGATTGTGAGGCCTGCCCTCCGCAGCGCCATCAACACTTCCCAGAGGTGACGCAGATGTTCTTCCCAACTGGCACTGAACTCTGCGATGTCATCCAGGTAGGCGGCACTGAAATCCTCCAGTCCAACCAACACCTGGTTGACCAACCTCTGAAAGGTGGCAGGGGCATTCTTCATCCCAAAGGGCATCACCCGGAACTGGTAGTGCCCATCTGGGGTGGAGAATGCTGACCTCTCTTTGCCCCATCAGTCAAGGCGATCTGCCAGTACCCAGACGTTAAGTCAAACGTGCTGAGGTACCGCGCAGCCCCTAACCGATCTATGAGCTCATCAGCTCTGGGGATGGGGTGGGCGTCAGTCCTGGTGACGGAATTGAGTCCCCTGTAGTCCACACAGAACCGGAGTTCTGGTGTGGCACCAGGCGCGGCAGCCTTTGGAACCAAGACCACTGGGCTGGCCCAAGGGCTGTTAGAGGACTCAATGACCCCTAGCGCAAACATCTTGGAGACCTCCTCCTTGATGCAGGCTCTGACCCTGTCAGTCACCCTGTAAGCCTTGTGCTTCACAGGAAGACTGTCCCCAGTGTCCACATCATGGACGCACCAATGAGTGACACTGGGAACCAGGGAGAACAGGTCAGGGAACTGTCCCAACAGTTGGCGACAGTCACCCTGCTGCTCAGGTGTCAGGGAGGTAGAGAGGTTTACTCCCTCCACTGATCCATCTTGCTCTCGGGCTGACAGGAGGTCAGGAAGAGGCTCGGTCTCCTCCTCCATTCCATCATCTGTAGCTAAGAGCATGCCCACTTGGGACCTCTCCAAGTGGGGCTTCAGGCGGTTCACATGCAGGACCCGCAAGGGGTTCCTGGGAGACTGCAAGTCCACCAAATAGGTAACTGGACTCTTGCGCTCCACCACCGTAAAAGGGCCGGTCCACCTGTCCTGGAGCGCACAGGGCTCCACAGGGGCCATGACCCACACTTTCTGACCAGGCTGAAGCTCTACCAGAGTGGCATTCTGGTCGTACCACCGCTTCATCTCCTCCTGGCTGGCTTCCAGATTTGCCTCAGCAAGCTCTCTGAAACGCCTAGTCTGGTTCCTGAAGGCCAGCATGTAACTGTATACATCCTGGGGAGGTTTCCTGGGAGATTGCTCCCAGCCTTCCTTGACCAAACTCAGAGGTCCTCGCACCGGGTGTCCATAGAGGAGCTCAAAGGGACTGAACCCTAGAGACTTCTGTGGCACCTCCCGGTATGCAAACAACAGGCATGGTAAGAGGACGTCCCATTTACGCCTCATGGGTTCTTCCAGACCCATAATCATGCCCTTGAGGGTCCGGTTGAATCTCTCAACCAGACCATTTCCTTGAGGGTGGTAAGGAGTGGTGAACTTGTAAGTTACACCGCACTCCTGCCACAGGGACTTCATGTACTTGGACACGAAGTTGGTACCTCTGTCAGACACCACCTCTTGAGGGAATCCCACACGTGAGAAAATCCCCATCAGTGCCCGTCCCACCACGGGGGCCGTCACTGTCCTCAGAGGGATGGCTTCAGGGTACCGGGTGGCATGGTCCACCAAGACCAGGATAAACCTGTTGCCCATGGCTGTCTTGGGGTCCAGTGGCCCCACAATGTCAATACCCACCCGTTCAAAGGGGGTGCTGACCACAGGGAATGGCTGGAGAGGAGCCTTGTGCTTCCTCCCACTCTTTCCACTTGCCTGGCAAGTCTGGCATGTCCTGCAGTGAGTGGCGGCACTCCTGCGCATCTGGGGCCAATAGAAATGGGTAACAAGCCTGTCAAAGGTCTTGTCCTGCCCCAGATGTCCCGCTAACGGTACATCATGAGCCAACCCCAGTAGGAAGGCTCTGAAGCGCTGGGGTACCACCAGCACACGGGCTGACCCAGGCTCAGCAACCGTAGGCTCTGAATACAGGAGACCATTCTCCCAGTAAACCCAATGTGATCCAGACTGATCACCTGCTGCCTGGTCTGTGGCCTGTTGCCTCAGACCCACGAGAGAAGGGGCATGCGTTCTGCTCCTCGCAGAACTCTTCCCTGGAGGGTCCTCCTTCTTGCTGCCAATGGGTCAGCTCAGGTAGGTCCCCCAATTCAGCTACCTGTTCCCCTGTAGGCTCCAGGGCATCCCCCTCTGGGTCTGCCTCCTCCTGGACCGTGGGAACTTCGGGGGCCGGTTTCCCGCGCCCCTGCCTCCTCTCTCTTCGGCAGGCACCTGGGCCTCCCTCTCAGGCTCCAGGTCCTCTTGAACACCTTTAGCTGCCATTGACCGGGTGGTCACACATGCCCAATCAGGCAAGCCCAACATTTCTAAATGCGCACTCCGCTCCACCTTAGCCCAAGGTGAGCTCTCCAAATCGTTCCCTAACAAACAGTCAACAGGCATGGCTGGCCTCACAGCTACTTGAAGAGTACCCGAGACCCCCACTCAAAGGGAACCTGAGCCACCTTGCAGTGACTCTCTGTGTTGTCAGTGGCAACAACCGGATAGAATGCATCAGGGATAACCTGCTCTTTAGACACCAGGTGACACTTGACAGCTGTCACACTGGCTCCTGTGTCTCTCAGAGCCTCCACCCTATGGCCATTGATGGTCACCCACTGCCTGTATTTCTTAGTGTTCTCAGGCAGCGGGGTCCTAGGGACCATCTCAGAGTCTCCTAATGAGACAAGGGAAAACACTGTGGGATCCCCCACCTTGGGCACCCAACT
The DNA here is from genome assembly GCA_963921515.1 of Calotriton arnoldi. Classification (NCBI taxonomy): domain Eukaryota; kingdom Metazoa; phylum Chordata; class Amphibia; order Caudata; family Salamandridae; genus Calotriton; species Calotriton arnoldi. The sequence continues at coordinate 1,032,887 of CAWUFW010002660.1, read as the reverse complement.
CCTCCCCCAGGGCTACACTAGCCAACTGCCGGGGGACTGCACTGGTGGGTGCTGGTTTTCCATGCAAAGGGCAACGAGGATCGTTTGCCTTGTGGCCAGGGGCGCCACACTTGTAACATACCAGTGGTCCTTGGTGAACAGGGGGCCTGTCAGGGCCACTGGCTTCTTCTCAGGGGAGGCTGGGAACCTTTCCCTTGGTTCCCTTGGGGTCTACTTTGGGGCCCTTTATGGAACTCCTTCTGTTTACCCTTGTCCCCCCACTCTTCTGCTGGGGACCCTGCCCACCCTTGGCGGAGTCTCCCACGTGACCCTTGTGGACCCGGGTACTCACCCAGCGGTCCGCCTCCTCAGCAAGCTGCCTAGGGTTAGTCAGCTTACTATCAATCAGGTGCTGGCGTAGCTCAGGAAAACAATTACCGGACAAGTGCTCCCAGGCAATCAAATCAAAGAGCGCCTGAAAATCAGTCGCTTTGCTACCCTTTACCCAACCATCCAAGGCTCTGCAAAAGAAGGTCACATATTCAACCCAGGTACTGCTTTCAATCTTACTACAGTTCCTGAACCTTTGCCTATAAAGCTCAGGGGTCAAACCATACCTAGTCATTAAGGCATCCTTCATGTGGCTGTACGAATTATAGACTTCAGAGGGCAAATCCAACAAGGTATCCCGCCCTTCACTGAGGAACCGTCCCCACAACCCCGCTCCCCAATCCTTCTCAGGGACCCGGTGGGAAGACATGGCTACCTCATAGGCTTTGAACCACTGCCCAATGTCATCATTTTTAAAAAATTCCTTAACCACATCTTTTGGAATATACACCCTAGCTTCAACAGGCACAGGCGGTACACTGCCACCAGAGGGAGTAATCTCTAAGCTCTTGGCCTTCAATTCCAACTCCCTCAAAACTTTCTCATGTTCAAACTGCATTTTCTTTTCCTCTAGGGCTAATTTCCTAGTTTGCATTTCGAATTCTAACTGCCCATTCAGCTTGAGCTTGGTCAGCTGCATTTCGTGCATCCTACTCTCCTTCCTGTCCTCCAACTCCTCTGGAGACAGTCCTCTGGCAGAAACACTGCTACCTACTGGGGAAGGTGGTCTTCTAGCCCCTAGACCCAATAGCCCCTCCAGCTGCCCTTCTGCATTCTCAGCCCCCTCCACAGGGGCACTCCTTGATTCGACCCAGGCCCTTAGCGCCTTTTGAAGGTCCTCCTTCCTGGAGAGTCCGGTCATGGACACTTTAAATTGTTTGCAGAATTGCTTGAGCTGTTTGAGGGTGTAGCACTCCAGCCTCTCTTCTTCCCAATCACACTCGACAGAGGCTACTGATGCTGGTTTCTCCATAGTGACTGAACTTGGCATTAGCAAAAATAGGAAATCCCAGAAAAAATGCTATAAAAGTATGTGGTTGCGTTTTGGTCTGCACTCACTAAGTAGTGTTCACCAATCACTGTACATGAGTCACAAATGCAAGTCCAGAATCCTCACCGCTGACCACCAATGTTAGATTTGGGGGTCTCTAGTTGGCAGAGGTATGTACCTTTGTCCAAATAGGGACCCTTGAGTCTAGTCAGGGAAAGTAGGTACACTCCTGAAATAACCCCTGCTCACCCTCTTGGTAGCTTGGCACGAGCAGACAGGCTTAGTTCAGAGGCAGTGTGTAAAACATTTGTGAACACATACAGTAATCAAGTGACAACACTACAAACGGACACCACACAGGTTATATATTTATAAAAATAGGTATACTTTATATAGATTTATCACAAGACCATAAACGACAAAAATAATCCACAATACTGTTAAGAATACTTAGTTCTGATCAAAAGGCTTAATTCAAGGTTCTGTGCGAGTCGGTAGCCTCCTCCGGCTACGGCGATGTCGAGAACAAACAGAGTCTAACAAATCCAGCTGACCGCGTCGAGACGGGCCAACACAGCGTAGACAGACTCGGTCACAGTACCTTTTACTTGAAGCGGCAGGCACGGGTGTGCGAGCCGGATGGCTGTTCGTCGCGGTCGCGATGCAAAAATGGAAGCGTTGCAGGACGCGTTGTCCCTCGATGCGGTGCAGGCAGCGGCTCGTTGACGTCGTCGAGACGGAGTCGGTGAGACCAGGGCCGTGCGTTGCAGGGCGAGACGGTGCTTCGATGCGGTGCTGGCAGGTTGCGGTGCGGCGACGAAGCCGGATTCAGGAGCTGGCGTCGATCAGTCCGGACAGCGGTGCGAGTCGGGCGGTGCGTCGCAAAGCGTGCGAGCGGTGCCCAACTCCGGTGCGGTCACAGGACTCGAACTCAGCAGCAGTGACCGTGTCGGTCGGACCAGTTCGATTCGGCGTAGCGAAGCGTTGCAGGACGCGTTGTCCCTCGATGCGGTGCAGGCAGCGGCTCGTTGACGGAGTCGGTGAGACCAGGGCCGTGCGTTGCAGGGCGAGACGGTGCTTCGATGCGGTGCTTACAGGACACCGAGTCGGTCGTGAGAGTCGGTCACAGCTCCCTACCTCTGCAGCCACTGAAACAGAGTTTCCAGCAGCAATTCACAAAGGGGGTGAAGTCCAATGGTCCTGGGACTTCGGTCAGAGGGCAAGCTCTCTTCCAAGCCCTTGGAGATCCTTCACAAGTTGATGAAAGTCACAGCAAAGCAAAAGTTCCTTTCTCCTTTCTTTGGCAGTCAGGCAAACCACTGCAGGCCAATCCCCCAAGCAGCACTTCAGCTTAGGGATAGTCTCTCCTCAGTTTCTTCTTGGTTCCGCTCCTCAGCAAAGGTTTCTTCTTGCTCCCAAAAGTGATCTAATTTTCCTGGGGTCTGGGTGCCCCTCTTATACCCTGATTCTCTTTGTTCTCTGGAGGCAGAGAGGCCTCTGCCTAGTCCAAAACCAGTTCTGGTCAGTCCTGGAGCACTTTGTTTTTCTGACTCCTTCTTTCCTTTCAGAATGTGGGGCAGAGTGCTCAGCCGCCTGGCAGGAGGTGGAGCCAGCATTGTGGAAGGCAGGCACAGCCCTATTCAGACCCAGGTGCAACTCCTCCCTCCACTCTGGATGCAGATCTTTCTATTCAGCCCTGCGCTGACTCACCCTGTCTCCTGTAGCCACCCCCAGCCCCTGTCACTCAATCTCCAGACAAGGAATACACAACCTAGCAGAGGCAGGCTTGGATAGTTAGGCAAGAAAATACCCACTTTCTAAAAGTGGTATTTTCAAACACAGAATGTTAAAACCAACTTCACTAAAAGATGTATTTTATCTAACCCTGGGCGAAGTGCTACGCTACGCTCGCGTAGTTTGCGAAGTTTGCGCTACTTCGCACAACGCGAATTGCACGTAGCACAGTGCGAACACGCGTAGCGTAGCGTAGCGTAGTGCCGCGGTCATTTTTGCTTGCTCGCGGTCCTCAACGTCAAGTTGGCGACCGCGAGCAAGCAAAATGACTATCCCGGCGAGACTTTTTCCTCGTTCGCGATCAGCAACATCAAGTTGCCGATCGCGAGCGTGGAAAATAAACCTCCGGCGAGATTCTCAACGCGGGAGGTCAGGTTTCTCATTGCGAGTGGTCGCGTATGCTTGCGACCGCTCGCGATGAGAAACTACCAGTCCGCGTTGAGAAAGCTGCCGCTCGAGTAAAAATCTACTCGAGCGGCAGTAAAAGACAGCTCGCACTGTGCAAGTTGCCGTTTTCAATGATTGCACAGTGCGGACAAGCATCCGGCACTGTGCAATCATTGCGAACAGTGCGCTACGCAGTTCGCGTAGTGCTACGCGAAGCTTGCGTAGCGCGAACTGCACTTTGCGTAGCTTCGCGAAGCATTACTTCGCGAACTACGCCCACCCTTAATTTTATCATCCTGAGTTCAGGCATACTAAATTCGTTTTTCTACCATGTTCCCTGGGTCAGTTCTGACTATAAGGTGTAATAGTCAGTCTGCCCATTCTGGCCTATGGGGAGCAGGTAGCCTTGCAATAGTGAAAACGAAAATGGTTGTAATTCACTATTAGGACATGCCACACACACCAGGGCATGTCCTACCTTATACTTACAATGCACCCTGCCCTAGGGCCTACTTTAGGGGTGACCAACATGCAGTAAAGGGAAGGTTTAGGGACTGGTAAGTGGGTGTACTCACCAAGTCGACATGGCAGCCCTGGGCTGCACCCAGGCTCTGCGATGGCAGGCCTGAGACACATTTTACAGGCCGCTTCTGTGGGTGGCACAACCAGTGCTGCGAGCCCACCAGCGGCATTGGATTTACAAGCCCTGGGCACACTGAGTGCACTGTACTAGGGACTGACAAGTAAACCAATCATCCAATCATGGAGTCACTAATACATATGTCAATTAACGATAGGGAGCACTTGCACTTTGGCACTGATTAGCAGCGGCAAAGTGCCCATGAGCATCTAGTCCAGCAAAAACATATCGGCAACAGTGGAGGCATTACGAAAAAATGGAAGGGAGACCCACGCCAAGGATGCCAGGTCTAACAGTATTCATGTCTCCTCATGTGTTGTGTGGTTGCCTGGGGACACTGGCACCCCCCACCCTCACCTGTTGTGTATGATGTGCAGGGTGGGTCTGCCTGTTTGTGTTTGTGCATCTGCACCACTGCATTGGCATATCTTGGGTGTGCCATTGGCTGTATGTAGTTTGGTGGGTTTCCCCTGCTGTCCCTGGGACTCCTAGGTCATCGGTCAGCACAATGATCATGGTTTGTGTGTCCCATTGCTGCCATGGTATGGTATCTGTTCACCTCACATCTGCAGTCTCCACAGGGTATCTGCATGTGTGTGCCCATTGGTGCAAATATGTGGGTCTGCATTCGGATGGTCACTTCTGTCATTGTGTCATTGATGATTGTTGACGGTGTCAGCCCCCATGGGTGTTGTTTGTCTGCACATGGCCAAAGTTATGTCTTATTTGCACTGCAGGATTTGGCTCCCCCAATTTATGTTGCAATGGGACACATACACTACTTTGCCACTGATGTGTTTGTTGTTCTGTGACCAGGAATCATCCATGCAGTTTGGCAGTTGCACCTCTTACTTTGTCAACACTTACCTTTTGGTCACTGTGATGATGGGGGTTTGGACCCCATTGCCACAATGTTCAAAATGTGCTTCAGCTATGGACCCCACACTTACCTTTTGGTCACTGTGATGATGGGGGTTTGGACCCCATTGCCACAATGTTCAAAATGTGCTTCAGCTATGGACCCCACACTTACCTTTTGGTCACTGTGATGATGGGGGTTTGGACCCCATTGCCACAATGTTCAAAATGTGCTTCAGCTATGGACCCCACACTTACCTTTTGGTCACTGTGATGATGGGGGTTTGGACCCCATTGCCACAATGTTCAAAATGTGCTTCAGCTATGGACCCCACACTTACCTTTTGGTCACTGTGATGATGGGGGTTTGGACCCCATTGCCACAATGTTCAAAATGTGCTGCAGCTATGGACCCCACACTTACCTTTTGGTCACTGTGATGATGGGGGTTTGGACCCCATTGCCACAATGTTCAAAATGTGCTGCAGCTATGGACCCCACACTTACCTTTTGGTCACTGTGATGATGGGGGTTTGGACCCCATTGCCACAATGTTCAAAATGTGCTGCAGCTATGGACCCCACACTTACATTTTGGTCACTGTGATGATGGGGGTTTGGACCCCATTGCCACAATGTTCAAAATGTGCTGCAGCTATGGACCCCACACTTACCTTTTGGTCACTGTGATGATGGGGGTTTGGACCCCATTGCCACAATGTTCAAAATGTGCTGCAGCTATGGACCCCACACTTACCTTTTGGTCACTGTGATGATGGGGGTTTGGACCCCATTGCCACAATGTTCAAAATGTGCTGCAGCTATGGACCCCACACTTACATTTTGGTCACTGTGATGATGGGGGTTTGGACCACATTGCCACAATGGTCATGGCCTGCTTGCATTGTGGGTGCCACACACATATTTGTGTGGAACATGTGCTAGGGGTCACATTGTATGTTCAAAGTCATGTTCGGTGTTGTAGGCATTTGACACAGTCTACACACGCTTGTCATGGTGTTGGGGGGATGTCTTCTTCTTGCATTCCCTAGGTTGTGGTGTGCTGGTTGTGTCATGCATTGTCCATCCTATGGGTGGGGGTGGTAGTGGTGGTAGGCATCCTGCCCCCCTGGGTGAGGGTGGTAGTAGTGGTAGGCATCCTGCCCCCCTGGCTAAGGGTGGTAGTAGTGGTAGGCATGCTGCCCCCCTGGGTGAGGGTGGTAGTAGTGGTAGGCATCCTGCCCCCCTGGGTGAGGGTGGTAGTAGTGGTAGGCATCCTGCCCCCCTGGCTAAGGGTGGTAGTAGTGGTAGGCATCCTGCCCCCCTGGCTAAGGGTGGTAGTAGTGGTAGGCATCCTGCCCCCCTGGGTGAGGGTGGTAGTAGTGGTAGGCATCCTGCCCCCCTGGGTGAGGGTGGTAGTAGTGGTAGGCATCCTGCCCCCCTGGGTGAGGGTGGTAGTAGTGGTAGGCATCCTGCCCCCCTGGGTGAGGGTGGTGGTGCGCATTCAGGCCCCTGTGTGCATATGTGGCATTGGTGATGGGCATCCCGCCCCTATGGTACTGCTGTTGCTGGTGTAAGTATATTCTGCATCCCTCTGTGTGTGTGTGATGTGTCGTGTATGTGTTGTATGTGTTTCGTGGTTGGTGTCTGGCTTACCTTCTGCACCGTACGCGTCCGTGCCTGTTCCGGTAGTAAATGTAGAATATTGGTATGATCGGGACGAAGGGATTCATGGTTGGTTCGTGTCGTTCGTCCTTCTCGTTGCTTCGCGTCGTCCTCGTCGCTTCGCCTCGTCGCTTCGCCTCGTCCTCGTCGCTTCGCCTCGTCCTCGTCGCTGCCGTGTTCGTCTCGGAGCCGTGGATCGTGTTGTGGCGCGAATCGGAGCTTATGTGTGCCTCTCCCGGATGCTTTGACATGCCGTGCGTAGCGACGGGTTCGGCGCATACGGAAAGCGCATCGTACTTGTCCGGCCGGACAGGGCTGCATTTTTCCTTCCGTGCGACTCGATTCGGCGTTTCCGGATTCGCCTCGGTCGGGGAACAGGACCTGGTTTGGGTGAGTACGGCTCGGCCGGATTCTTTGCTGTTGTGCGCATCGTACTTACTCGTTCGGTGTGCTGTACGGATCGGTCGGGAAACAGGCTTTCGCATGGCTTTTTTCCCGACCGAATGGTGTTGGGTACGCCTCCGACCGAGATCGGAATCGGCCCCATAGTGTCCAGCACCTTCCCTGACTTAGAGCCCGATTCCGATCTCGCTCGGAAGGTCCTACGGCCGACTCGGTCCCGTAGAGCTTTCCGACCGACTCCTGCTCCAGGGCTCCGAACACCCGAGTACGATGCAAGTACACGCTGACGGACTCGGGTCGCTCGGAGCCCCATTGAAGTCAATGGGAGCCTGATGTACATTGTGTACATAGGCTTCCTTTGTGAAAAAAGTACATCGCGGAAAAGGGCACCCCCTGTCGTGGGGATGTGTTGGTGCCCCTTATTTAATATAAATTAGAGTGGGAATAGTTAATTATATATGTTTAGTGTCCAGCACCTTCCCTGACTTAATGTACTTTGGAGTGGGAATAGTAAGTTGTATATGTTTGGTGTCCAACATTTTCCCTGACTTAATATATATATTGGAGTCGGAATAGTAAAATATATATGTTTGGTATCCAGCACCTTCCCTGACTTAATAAAAATTGGAGTGGGAATAGTAAATTATATGGGGCCTATTAGGATGACGGGCGGACGAAAGTCCGCCCGCCACCCTAGCGGTGCTGGGACCGGCCACCAGTGGTGCGGCGGTCCGGCACAGGCGATTAGGATGCCACTGCCACCGTGGCGGTGGCATCCTCCATTCCCAGCATTGTGGCGGGCGGTGCACACAGCACCGCCCGCCACAATGCTGGGAATGCACTGTGTGCATTGGCATGCACAAGGTGGCAGGCACCGCACGGTGCCTGCCACCTTGTGCATGCCAATGTTGGGGGGTACCATGGGTACCCCCCAAGTGCAGCCTCCCACCCCCCAACCCCCAGGGGGCCCGCAACGGGTCCCCAAAGGCATTCTCCGCATGCCTTTCCATGGCGGAGTCTCCGCCATGGAAAGGCATGTGACCGCCATCATCCTAATATGGATGGCAGTGCCTGCAAGGCACCACCTCCATATTGCAGGCCTTTTCCGCCCGGTAGGCAATCGGGCGGATTGCCTACCGGCGGAAATCCGGCGGACGGTCTTTCCGTCCGCCGGGGTCCCCCCGCCATACTAATATGGTGGGGGGAAATGGGTGGCGGGCGGAGGGAAATGTAGGGCGGATCCCTACATCCTAATCACCCCCTATATGTTTAGTGTTCAACACCTTCTGTGAGTTAATGTAGTCTATAGTGGGAATAGTTAAGTTATAAAAATATATTATGGTGTAAGTATAATGATATAGTTGTAAATGTTTGTAAAAATATAATAGTTTTTAAAGTACATTGATGTAATATGTATATTTTAATATATATACAATTTTTCAAAAGAGGTAAAATAAATACAGAAACATATTTATATTTTATTTATAATTGTATTTATAATGCAAGATTGATAAAAAAAGAGAAAAAGTATTTTCGGTTGTTAACTATATTTAATATATATTGTTCAACACAGGAAAAAAATAAATATTTTACATTTTTGAAATATATATTTTGTACATATTTATACATTTATATATAATATTTTTGAAAAAAGGATTACACATTTTTATTGTATTACATTATAGTGTTGTATATTTTTATAAAAACAAAGAAGTAGTTATTAATTCCTTTTTGTACATTTTTCAAAACATATCATGTTTTTGGTAACAGTAGATACAATATTTATTAATATTGTACATATTTTTACATTAATACATATAGTGTACATTGTTAATAAAATATATGTTTTAACACATTTTTCTACAAAACATTTTTAGAATTATTTCACTTTTTTAACATATGGGGGCCGATTCCGATCTCGCTCGGACAGCTCTCCGAGAGCTGTCCGTTGCTTTACCTTGCGACCGATTCGTTCTGGGAGCCGGTCCGTCCGGACGATGAAGTACGATGCGCAAATGTGTAAAAATCCCGATCGGCACGTAGGCTCCGATTCCAGCAACATTTCCGTATGAGCCGGATCCATAAACGCCGATTCGAGTCGCACGGAAGCATTTTCACAGCAGTTTCCGGCTGGACAAGTATTTCAGGTCCGATTCGCGCCACAACACGATCCACGGCTACGAGACGGACCAACTATCAACGTGTACGAGACGGAGCAACAATCAGCAAGTACGAGACGAACCAATGATGAATCCCATCGCGCAGGTCATCCCAGTACTGTATATCTATGACCGGATCAGGAACAGACGCGTACGTTGCAGACGGTAAGTCAGACACCCACCACACAAACAAACGTCACGAACCCGCGAAATGCTAGACACACATACGGGGTGGATATCCCTTACACCAGCAACAGCCAAACCATTGGGGTTGTATGGTTATCACTACCAGCAGTCCCCACTCATAGGGGGGGGTGCTCATTACTACCAGCAGTCCCTACTAATAGGGGGGGTGTATGGCTATGACTACCAGCAGTCCCCACTCATAGGGGGGGTTTATCACTACCAGCAGTACCTACTCATAGGGGGCTGGATGCCCATCACTACCAGTACCCCCTACTCATAGGGGGCTGGATGCCTAGCACTACCAGCATTCACACACATAGGGTGTCTAAGCAAACCCCCCCTACCATCTTTGCAAGATAGTTTTTTTGTGTGTCAAATGCTTACAACACAGATTCTGACACTGAACATACAATGTGACTCCCATCACATGTGTGCCCAAAAGGTGATTGTGGGCTTCAAAAATTCAGCATTTTTGGATCATTGTGGTAATGGGGTCTAAACCCCCCATCACTGCAGTGATCAAAAGGTGATTGTGGGGTTCAAAACACCAGCATATCAGGAACATTGTGGTAATGGGGTCTAAACCCCACATCACTACAGTGACCAAAAGGTCATTGTGGGGTTCAAAACACCAGCATATCAGGGACATTGTGGTAATGGGGTCTAAACCCCCCATCACTACAGTGACCAAAAGGTTATTGTGGGGTTCAAAACACCAGCATATCAGGAACATTGTGGTAATGGGGTCTAAACCTCACATCACTACAGTGACCAAAAGGTGATTGTGGGGTTCAAAACACCAGCATATCAGGAACATTGTGGTAATGGGGTCTAAACCCCACATCACTGCAGTGACCAGAAGGTGAGTGTGGACATAAAAATAGCAGCATCTTCAAACCAGCATGTATGATTCCTGGTCCCAACACCACAAGCAATGTTGTGGCAATGTAGTGGTTGTGTCACATACAAACATAGATTTGGTGAGGCAAAGATTGCTGTGTATCACAAGAACACCCTCTGCCATGTGCAGACAAGCATCGGCCATGATCCCTGACAATGCCTCCAGTTCTATGTGAAGAGTGAGCATCATGATGCATAAACACTTATCTTTACGAACAGACACACAAACTAAGGAATCCTGTGGAGACTGTAGATGTTAGGTGACCAAGTCCCATACCATGGCGGCAATGGGACATACCAAACATGATGAATGTGCAGGCTGATGAGCTAGGAGACCCAGGGACACTAGGGATAAACCTCCAAACAACATCCAGCCAATGGACCGCAAAAGCCATACCAATGCAGTGGTGCAGATGCACAAACACAGACAGGCAGCCTCCATCTGCATATCAAACACAACATGTGTGTGTGTCTCAGTGTCCCCAGGCTAGTACACAACACATGATGGTGGGCTGAACTCCAATGACACAGATGTGTACACAGTGCCATACAAAAGTAACTCATGAACTGTGCACCCCTTTGGGGGCAAGCAGGAATTGTCAGATGAGTGGGATCACAACGGATCCATGTGACACAAGCTGGGCGGAACAGCAACCAACACAGCAAGAGACAGACCCACTACAGCACTACCCTCAGGGAACCTACATTGGGGTGACAGTAGCCTGTATGATAATCCCACTGTGATGACAAAGGTAGATGTTGCCCATACTGTGGAGAACAGTCACCTGTGCGCACTGGGTCATGTGTCCTGACCAACAAACTTCCATCACACCTACACAAACACAAATCACTGGCCATGGCCTGTAATCAATGGGCAAAATGTAGGTAGGGGCCTAGCCATGAGACAACTCACATTTGGCCACTCTCAACATCACACACCTTGATCTGCACCAATGTGCATCAGCTAAGCACACATGGACTAGTGACATTGCTCATGCACCCATGACAATCCCAGGGGTGGTGGGGGGATCCAAGGTACCCAAAAATCATCACACATGGCCAGTCAACAACCCTTGTGAATGTCTGCCACACTGCACAGTATGCGGTACATGGGCATGACGTGAAATCTACCAGAATCATTTGGATCCCTGCCACACTCCCACACCAATGAGGAACCAAAGGAGACCCACAAAGAACACATGTCGACACCTTCCAACATTGCAGCTCTGACCCTGATGAGTGGGAGTAGTCACACACACATACAAGTGACCCACTCACAGACAGATACCACATAGTGAAAACAACATGATGTTGGTAACACAGAAGTGCCAAGGGGAATCCGGAATGTGTCCCACGTGCGTTTGACAACATCCCCGGACCTTACAACTAAAACACCTAGGGATGACACCCTAATGACCAGTAGTTTGCCATGCACCTACATCCCAGAAAACCCAGGGCAAAGATGTTGGATGAACACAGGACAACTCAGCAAGCACCACAAACAGGAATATCTGTAGGGAACACAGGTTGTGTAGAAAAAGGGAAGGGAACACACCCAGACATGCTCACACAACACACACCATGGGCTCAGGAAATGCCACGGAATGACACACTGTAATGAGGGGACTCCACTCCTGGGGAAGGTCAGCTGTGCAAAACGTTGTCTGTGCAGGGCTCTGTCATGTCAGCATAACACTTGCTCAGTGAGCCAACAATTACAACACAATGAAAGCTCTGGTCACATCAGCCTGTGTACGGGAGTGTCCCTTAAGTCATCTGCACATACGCAATACACATGTATAGCAAGTTGCACTGATGACGCAGATCACTTGTGTACCATTGATGCACAAACCTGCCTGTCCAGTGGAGATGGGCCCAGTCAGCGAATCTTACAATGTGCACAAATGTAAGCCCAACATATGTGCAACAGTGTATGCCAAAGATGTGAAGTAGCAAACAAAAGGAGAAAATCCTGGTCCCAAAATGTTGCTATCATTACACCCTGAAATTGCAGCAAAGGATGTCATGGATACATACCAGAATAGTACACATATCCCATGGACCACATGGAGTCCATCACATCAACACATCAGTTTCTTATTCCTTTAAAACACCATTACAACAGCAAGTTCATGATACTCATCATCAACATCATGTACATTAGATGCAACACCACTGGATAACAACAATTGGCTTTATTCAGCACATAAATCCTTGTAACTGTTAAGTCCACAATGTCAAAAGGCCAATGGCCAGTCCATTTCAAGAGTCCTACCGGGGTGACATGTGACAAGTTGTCACCCATTGCTTGCCTGCACTGCTACGGCCAGGGGACATCTCCCCTTGGAGGGGCATACATAGGGGCAGGCCAGGCACCGCAGGGACAGGATCAGGGGTAGCAGAATGGGGCAGGGGAGGGTTGGTGGGTGCAGGAGTGTCACTGGCAACTGCAGTGGAGGTGTCTGACACAGTGGGCACCATCACCACTGCAGGGCTCAAGTCAGATGTGGTGGGTGCCGTCACCACTGCAGGGCTCAAGTCAGATGGGGTGGGTGCCATCACCACTGCAGGGCTCAAGTCAGATGGGGTGGTTGCCGGCACCACTGCAGTGGGCAGGTCAGATGGTGTGGACGGGGTCTCCACTGCAGTGCCCAAGTCAATGGGGTTCAGATGAGGTGGGCAGGACAGAGGGGGGGGGACACGGTCTCCACACCAGTGGCAGGAACAGGCTGAGTGTGTGAGGTGGGGGTGGAAGTGCATGTGGTAGGGGGGAGGGCCTAAGCATTTTGGGGATGCGGTATCGGTGTGTGGGGGAACCTGGGACAGGGTGTGGCTAGGGGACCTGTGGAGTGGTGGCCTGGGGGCTAGAGGACGGAGACTGTGTGGTGGAAGTGCGGGATGGTGGTGGGGTCTTGCCCTTCCTGGTCCGGAGGGATTTGCGGATGGGGGCCTCAGTGTTCCTGCACCTGGGGGAGGGTATCCGTGTGGCAGGGGAACTCCCCTTTGTGCGTGGTGACTTTCTCTTCAGATGGATCGGTGGGGAAGAGGACAAGGTCACAGAGGAAGAGCTGCTGGGAAGGGGGGGTTGCAGGTGAGGCAAGGGATGGGGTTTTGGAGGGAGAGGCATCTGAGGACTGCGGAGTGCTCGTGGATGCCTGTTTGTGTGTCTGTGATCCATCCCCTGTGTGTGTGCCATCAGTCCCCGGAGTGTGCGTGCTTGTGCTTCTGGATTTTTTGTCTTGCGTGGCTGTGTGCTGCTTGTGTCTGTTGTGCGTGTCTGTGCCGGTGTGTGTGTGACTTGGACAGGTAGGGTAGTGGGGATTGTGGATGGGGCAGAGGTAGGAGGGGTGAGGGACTGTTGGAGGAGGGACACTGTTGCCGTCTGTGAGGAGGAGGCCATGGACTGAATGGTCCGCTGTAGGGCAGACATGTTTGATAAAATGCCCTCCATGAAGGACACCAGTTGTGTCAACAGACTGGTGTGAGAATGGGGGACACTCAGCATCGCTGTCTGCCCTACATGGATCTGCTTAAGTAAGTCCACAGACTCCACACTCAGGGCAGCAGGGGAGACAGAGGCAGGTGGTGCGGTGCCTGGCACGAAGGAGACATGCTCCCTTACACGGGAGCCTCCATGGACATCTGGGATGGGAGCAGATGGGAGGGTGGAGATGGTGGTGGTGGCGGGGACAGACTCGCTAGGTGTTGTCTGGGGTCTGCTGACACCCGCCTCCACAAGGGAGTCATCACTTGAGCTGCTGTGTTCCTCAGCCGAGGTGGTTGTAGCTGAGGTCTCCTCAGTGTGGCTCCCCTCACCCTCCGTGCCACTGGGTCCCTCTGACTCCTCTGCACCGGACCCAGTCTGGCTCTGCGGCTCCTCTTGGTCCGTGGAGCTGTCTCCTCCAGTAGCCATAGATGTATCTGCAAACAATCAGGATAAACAGATCCACGTCAGTCACCTGTATTGGCCTGACACATCACAGTCAGTACAGCACATCACAGAGCACGCCTTGGCATCATTTGCAAAATATTGCTAAAAGTGCTGACACATATTTGAACAAGACACATCTCAGTCTGCCAGTCAACCATGCCCCTCATATCCTTCCCGTCTATGGACCCATCTGTCTGGTGCATGTAGTATGCCACTACTCATATGTGCACACATGCACCACATAGACAGTTGTCTGAACTGCAGGATTTGTGATTGAAATGTGTCAGTACACACATATCCCATCGCCTGCCACTGACTCAGTACATGTGTCAGGATAAGGGATGGCCAAAGTAATTGTCAGTAATATGGATATGCTTCCTTCACCAGACACTATGATGTGCTCATGTATTGATGGTCAATGCCACAATTGAGTGCATGCAGGACAACTGACATTACTGCAGGATACACATTTGCAAGTGGTATACCATGCTACAGGCCAGTCTGGCTAATCAGTCATTACTGGCTTCAGTCACAGGGGCAGTGCATCCAAAAACAAACAGTCTGCACTGTGTCACAATCATGTTTTTGTGGGGAATGTAAGCTCTGCAGCTGTCAAGTGCACATGTTCACCCACCGCTACCCACATCTTAAGGCATCTGATGATCCCACGTTATACAAATGCTACAGTTGAGTGACTGCAAGCACAAATCTGTAAACAAGATCACATCACAGTCTGATGAGAACGAATTAAAGCTGCCTGCACTTTAATGTAGAATACACCATTAGGCACAGTCAAGTGATTACACCCCTATGTTTTACCCCATGTGCTGATCCAACAGCCACATCTCAGCTGGCTGCCCACCACAAACTGTTTAACACCCCAGGAGTCTAAAAAGCTAGGCCACTCCACAATGACACAGAGGCAGACACCTGATTGCACATTTCACAATGCACAAAATGTAGGCTGACACACAGGAGTAGGAGAACAGAGTGTACTTTCATGTCCGGAGTAGGCATACCTGTCCTGGTCCATGTGGAACATGGGATTACCCTGAACACTAGGCATGTGTCTATGCATGTGTGACACACATGATGTACATTCTTCTGAGGCCCCAACATTGTCTCACCTGCTGCATGGGTGTGTGGTAAATACCCCAGACACATATGGTGAGCCAGAGCAGCAATTATAACACATATTAATGGCCCACACAGAGTACATGACAGATTTCTGGCAATGTGCAGACACATGTCAATCAATTGCCTCACTCATGAAGCCCAAAACAATGCACCGGTAGCAGATGCTGTTTCCAACCTTAACCTTGGACAACAGCAGGGACACACAACCCAAGTGACACAAGTCACAGACTGAAAGGGCCACACCTGTGTATCAGATGAGGATGGGCCATAATCTAATTTAGGCACATTACTCTTGTTCAAGCAGAAAGACGAACTGTGGGAGTGTAACCAGGCTGAAGGAGTGCAAATAGCATGTGAGACATAGTTCACAGAAAAGGCATGCACTTACCCCCTCCTTGCTGCTGTCTGGCCTTTAACTGCCCATCCAGGTCAGGGAAGACCACCGTTAGAATCCGGAGCATGTGGGGGGTCAGGATCCATCGTCCGCCCCTTCTGCGAGGAGGCGACAGCTTCAGCTGGACTCTTGCGATCCTCCGGGTCCAGCCACGAAGGTCCTGCCACCTCTTCTGGCAGTTGCGGATTCGGCGCTTGTAGACCCCCACAGATCGAACTGCCCGGACTATGGTCTTCCAGATCTCCTGTTTCTGATGGGCATCAACCTGTGAGGATGACAAAGTTAAAAGACCATTACTACACATGCAACATATTTATGCATCACACAGTTGGATATACATGTCGTTATCACAAGGGCATATGATGTACACAGGTAGTGCAACTATGGTAATGGACAGTTGTCCTGCATTAACAACATGGAAGCATTGCCTGGGTATTATAACCGTGTAAAAATGCACTTTTTCAGCACAGTACCTGTTCACTACAGGTACCTACACACTTTGGGGGTTACAACTACTCAGTGAGCATGCTAGCCACTGGTGTACACAATGCCATTAGTGCTAGTCAGACAACATGCACAATGAGAAAGGATGTGGACTGCACACTCACCTGCTCCCCTGGTTTCCCATACAGCTTGCTGTACTGTGGAAGGAGGCTGTCCAGCAGGGCCTGGTTCTCCTCCTCTGTGAAGGCTGGGCCCCTCTCCACAGTACGTGCCATTCTTGAAGCCAGAGGATGCAGAGACAGCAGCAGTGGTAGCAGAGATGTCAATCTGGAGCATGTAGTGCAGACAGCCTTATATCTGTGCTGCAGAGGTAGATTCTGTCCCATGCGTCCAAAGCGATAGGTCCGACACGTTTGCATCCTATGAATCTGGCCAATCCATCGCATTGCACGCCTCGTACACGCCTTACGCATCGTTCAAAAATTTCAACTTCATGACCCCAATGAGTTTGATACATTGTTGTAGGGAGCCAACGGATTTTTCAGCACACGAATCGTACAAGTATCAAATCCACGTCAGTCTCCATGGCAGTCAATAGCCAATGCGTGCGCACGCCTTGGTCCCTAGGTGTCCGACGCGTCTTTTGAAAACTCACACGCTTATGTCACCATTACATTCAGGGTCCAAGGCGTGCGCACAACTTGGTCCCTAGGTGTCCGACGCGTCTTTTGAAAACCCACCCGCGTATGTCACCATTACATTCAGGGTCCAAGGCGTGCGCCCGCCTTGGTCCCTTGGTGTCCGACGCGTCTTTTGTAAACTCACACGCGTATGTCACCATTACATTCAGGGTCCAAGGCATGCGCACACCTTGGTCCCTAGGTGTCCGACGCATCTTTTGAAAACCCACCCGCGTATGTCACCATTACATTCAGGGTCCAAGGCGTGCGCACGCCTTGGTCCCTAGGTGTCCAACGCGTCTTTTGTAAACTCACACCCGTATGTCACCATTACATTCAGGGTCCAAGTCGTGCGCACGCCCTGGTCCCTAGGTGTACGACGCGTTTTTTCAAAAGTCACCCGCGTCTGTCACCATTGCAGTCAATGGGCAAGGCGTGTGCACGGATCGCTCCCTAGGTGTCCGACGCGTCTTTTGAAAACCCACCCGCGTATGTCACCATTACATTCAGGGTCCAAGGCATGCGCACGCCTTGGTCCCTAGGTGTACGACGCGTTTTTTCAAAAGTCACCCACGTCTGTCACCATTGCAGTCAATGGGCAAGGCGTGTGCACGGTTGGCTCCCTAGGTGTACGACGCGTCTTTGAAAAAGTCACCCGCGCCGGTCACCATTGCAGTCAATGGGCAAAAGGATGTCACCCACCATAGCTTGCCAGGGACCCATGTGCACACCTACAACAATGCAGCCTGTGACACAGTATATCAAAAGGCATGTCAGGCTGCATTACCTGTGTGTGTATGTGGGTCAACATGTGATTTAGTATGTGGCACTTAGTGGCACCCACTCCCAGGCTGTGCAAGGTGTCATGGGGACAGGTACCTTTGTGTGTTGTGCACATAACCACTGTGATTGACAACTGTACAGTTCAGAGCACAAGGCATGAACACAGTTCCAGGGGTACATTGTGTATGACATGTGACATACAACCTGACTCTTAGGTGGAATGGTATGTGTGTCACAGGGTGTCCCAGTGCCACAAATGTGATGTTCATCCTCAGTATGTGTGCATTTTGCAACGCAGATGACTCTGATTTCATGTGCTCAATGTCAAACGGTTACCACATCCATGTGTTTTGTGAATGTGAGTTGATGTTGCGTCTGTGTGTCACAGACATCCATGTATGACCTGCAAACAAATCAGGTGGCACTTCATGTGGGTGTCATGTGTGCGTTGTGGCGTGTACATGAGACGCTACATCATGATAGTGTCCTTGTGGCAATACAAGGTCCCTGTGTGTGTGTCTGTCAAAAACCTGTGATGTGGGGAAGACATCTGTCCTCACTAGTCACTGTGGTGTGTGTTTGGTATGTGACACTCGTACTGATGTAGTGTGACAGAGCCCATAGATTTGTCACAGCACAACATGGACCTTGTTGTGTAGACATGTAGAGCTGAGATGTCAGATGATGGGCATGTAGCTGACATATGTGCCCATACCCAACAGCACACACATCAGGTATGATGTTTCATGTGCTATTTTCTGTGGACACTGGCACATAGGTAGGGGAACTGACAACCTTTCTTTGCTCATCTATGTACTGCAGGAGACCAGCTGTCCACAGACCGTTCCCTGACCTTGCAACCATGGTTGAACGTGACTGCATCCGACGGTACCGCTTCACTAGGCCACTGATTGATGATTTGGAGGAGCAGTTGGCCCCACACTTGTAACCTGGCCGGCCATACCCTACAGCGCTGACCCCCAAGGTGAAGGTGATGGCAGCCCTACACTTCTTTGCCACCGGTACCTTCCAATACACTGTGGCTACTGCTGGTGGAATGTCACAGACCATGTTCAGCCGTGTGCTTCGAGATGTGTTGGAGGCGATGTTGCATTTCCTCAACCACTACATCCATTTCCCAACCCCACAACAACTCACTGACATCAAGAGTGACTTCTATGCACTGGGAAGGATGCCACATGTCATTGGCTCCATTGATGGGACACATATGGCTTTGGTACCACCACAGGCACATGAGCAGACATACCGAAACAGGAAACATTTCCACTCAATCAATGCTCTTGTGGTATGTCTGCCGGACATGACCATTTCACATGTGTGTGCACGTTTCCCAGGTTCAGCGCACAACGCTTACATCATGAGGAGTAGTCGCATCCCGACGATGATGTCACAGATGCAGAACCAGCGTGCCTGGCTTGTCGGTGTGTACTGACTGTTTACCATTGTGTGTGTTTGGTAATGTTGTTTTCCACCCTCTTTTCAAACTCATCTAATGTGCAATTGTCTGTATGTAGGTGACTCCGGATACCCCAACATGCTGTGGTTGCTGACACCCCTCAGGCACCCTGTGACACCGGCGGAGATGCGCTACAATGAGGCACATGGTCGGACCAGGAGAGTGATCGAGCGGACATTTGGTCTCCTGAAAAGCAGATTCCGCTGCCTGGACAAGACAGGGGGGGCCCTCCCATATGCACCTGCTAAGGTGTGCAAAATCTTCATAGTGTGCTGCATGCTACACAACCTGGCAGTGAGGAAGGAGTTGCCTCTCATCCAAGATGACGATGGCCAACATCAGCCAGCCGTGGAGGATCCTGCCCTGGGGCATGATACCAGTGATGTTGAGGGTGAGGGTGATGTTGGGACCCAGCTGATCCACAACTTCTTCACATGAATGTCAGTATACAGTGATGTGTTGTCAAAGTTTTGTGTTTGCCTGATATATGTTGGTGGTGCACTGGTGCTGCTTGAGTGTGGCTGTGTGCTACTTGACAGGATGCTTGCAGTGATGTGTCATTTCAGGTAGTCTGTACTCCCAAACAGTGTTTCCCTGATTACTAGGTTGTGTTTACGTAGCTTGGGATTTGCTTTGGGCATGTATATTGTAGTTGTATGCTGTTAATCTGTGTTTTTGATTGTGTTTTTTGTCTATCCTTCACAGGGTACTTTGGCTGCTGTATGGTGAGGTCTGAACCCCGACACCCAGATTCCTGTTCCAGAGTGCAAGTAGTCGTTGTCCCAACCAATGATGTGCCACACACCCCTGGACTTTCATTGTTTACCACTTGGTTACTTTTTGATCACTGTCACGTGAGGTTACCTTGCATCAGTTGTGGAATTCTCAGGTTGTAAATCTTTTATAAACCTGTGCTTCACTTTGGGATGTGATTCGTCTGTATCCACACATCCGACAGTCATTTGCATTCTGTACCTGTGGGCTGATTGCCACTGACTCAGGATGGGTGTGGTGTATGTGTATTCCACTGTATTTCCTGTCAACATCAGGTTAGGCGATGAGTTAGATGGCCATGGTGAGTATGTGTTGTGTTGCCCTAGTGGTGTGTCTCCCTCATATGTGTCACATTACCATGACTCACATAACGGTGTTCACATTGCTGTAGTAGTTTGCACGCACAGTGTTCTTTAGCAGATTATCATCTCCATGACACAAACCAAGTTTAAATCACAACAGAGGCAAGTATTGTGTGATTGTGATTTTATTTACAAACATGTGTGAGGATAGTGAACATAATTGGAAGTGCTGTACAGTGTGATGGTAATCCAAATTTCACAGATGAGTTGGTAGTGTTGGAAGATGAAATGTCCAGAGTAAAGTCCACAGTAATTTGATGCATTGTTCCAACTTAGACTGTCCATGTCAAGTGGGTGAGTTGGGTGTCAGTCAACAAGGTTAAATGGTTTGCACACAAAGGACGATATCAAGAACAGGTGTTGAGTTCCTGGGGGATGTGCATGGCCATCAGCGTCTCACTTGCCCTTCTTCGGACGACCCCTCTTCTTTCTCGGGGGACCCTCAAGTGCAGGCTGCTGCGGTGCCGAGGACTCTCCACCAGAGTCCTCCTCCCTCCCTGTGGCAGTTGCGGATGTTGTGGCAACAGATGTCGTGGGCGCACAGGGAGGTGTAGTCATGTTGGTGCTGATCTGGCAGAAGCATGTCAGTATGTCCCTATGCACCGCTGTTAGATCATCCAATTTGTCCCACTTGGACTCCATGCGGGACATGTGTGTCTCCACCCGGGACATGTGGGAGTCCAAGCGGGCATGATGGGCAGCCTGCTGTTGTTTGAGGTCCTTGAGGATCCCCACTACCTGGCCAAAACCTCCGGTGCTTTCATGGTACGCATCTATGATGCGTCCCAGGTGTGGCTCATCATGCAGTCCAGCCCCCTCTGCAGGCCGTGTCTTATGCCTGCCCCCCCTCCCACCGCCCCTACCCACACGGGCAGGACCTGCCATGGCAGTCACAGGCGACACTGGGCCCCCTTGGGTGTTGGCACTGGTGGTGTTGTCCGTCGCTTCCAGGGTGCCCTGTGTACCTGTGTTGTCGGTGGTCTGTGGCCTTGGTCTGTCCGTGTTGGCAGAGGTACTCTGCCTGTTGTCAGATGTGGCAGGAGTGGTTGCAGGGGGTGCTGATGTTCCTACTGCTGGTGCTGCACGATGACTCACACCGGAGGTGCCAGGTTGTTCGTGGTCGTCGTCCGAAGAGGACAGAGACTGATCCACACCGGAGAGCTCAGGGTCCGCCAGAGTCTGGGACTCTTCTTCACTTCCTGCTGTGTCCCCAGCATCCACTATGGTTCGAAGAGACACACAATGTATGTTATGGTTCTACACACATCAACGTTTCTCACACATGACAGTTGCCACTGGACATCATTATGAGAGTCTGTACATTGCATTGCCCTAAGTTGTGACAGACAGAGGTTGATATTGTTGAAGCACTTTGTCATGGCAACCTGAAGCATTTCAATGTGCACGTCAAGCTGTGTGCATGACCAGCTCATGTATTGATCAATTGTCTGTACATGGCCATTGCTACTCAAGTGCCATCACATGCCTGACACAGCTGTATCCTCCCTGTCCACATTTGTGCTTTAACGATGACATACGTACAATTCCACTTAGGGTATGTTGCAAGCTTGGGGCATGTGTGGTAGCAGTTTTTGTTTGTCTTTGTGCGTCACATTGGTG
Organism: Calotriton arnoldi; assembly: GCA_963921515.1. Taxonomy (NCBI): domain Eukaryota; kingdom Metazoa; phylum Chordata; class Amphibia; order Caudata; family Salamandridae; genus Calotriton; species Calotriton arnoldi. The sequence continues at coordinate 1,010,935 of CAWUFW010002660.1, read as the reverse complement.
TGTCTGAACAACATGGTCACAGTCCGGTATGCCTGAGATCTAATGGGAGATACTATTTGGTTGTCTGTGTTCCTAGTTCACATCTCATTTCATACAAGTCATGGTGTTACCGTAGCTAATGATGTTGGTGCTGAGTTTTGTACATGCTAACGTCATTTATCTTGTCAATTTCCTCCATGGTGAGAGGGATTGAGCACAGCAGCTCTCTTGCTTTTCCATGCTCATGACAGTGGTGGCCAGAGGTGTGTGTGTTGCAGTTCTGCTGCTGTGAGTTGCATGCCTCCTCCAATGCAGTCCAGGTTAGTCATTGTGTTTGGAGTGTCTATGACAGTGAGTGATGTGTTGTGTGAATGATGCATACAACACAGAACGATGTGGGATTGAAATGCAGCTCACAACTGCACCTTTTGGGAATGACAACATGCTACAATGTCAGCTATATGGGTGTGTCCATTCTAGTCACTGTCAGGTGTCCCCTGTCAATAATGTATAGGTGACATTGTGTGTGCTTGGTGCTATGTACTATGTCTGCATCTCCCCAATTGTCATCTAAGAGACACACCTTCACAGCCAGGTCAGGGGACACCCCTGGGACACTGCATCCCCAGACAGTGAGAGGACACCTACAGTTCCAATGGCTGTGAGTATAAATGTGTTTGAGTTGGCCAGTACGTAGGTGTGACTTGCAGCCAATTCATACATCAGGACCATGTGTCAGCCATCTTGCCAGGGCATTTACTTTCGGAGTGACTGGTCCCAAGGGTGCTATTTGTTCTGACTGAGAATGTGTGTTTTGAGCCGGCCTTGATGGCATTTGGAGTCATTGCAGGACCTCCTTCACCCACAGAGGCCAGGTAATCCCCCATGTGGCATGCTTCCATTGCAGGGAGTCACAGTTTACGTTCAGGATGTCAGGCAGTTGTGTCCTATTGTTTGTTTGAGCACAAGTCCCAGCAGGGCCTTGTGCTTCCCACAGCAGGGCCTAGTGTCAGCCATCTTGTCAGTACTTTTGCACACCCTGTGAGGTGAGCATGGTTCAGGGTGGGCTTGATGGGCCATGTGGGAGGATGACTTTTGGCTGTGACTACAACTCCCATCATACTTTTGGCTACACCCCCCTTCCCAGCATACCCAACCTTCCTTCCTTTTGACTCTGCTTCCCTGTGAGGTACTGTGATGGTGCTACCAATAAGGTCCTCACGCACTATCATAGCGTGAGGAGGATTCCCTTATCCGGAGAACATGCTGCATTATTAAAAAATTATTATTTTTTTATCTGAGAAACGCTTAATGCATTGCGATTCATCTTCCACTATTGGTTTAACCTTGTTTCAAAGCATCCGTATGTCAACACTGTATCACGTTTGACGTACCTGCAATTCACATCTTTGTAATTGGCGCACACCCATTCAAGTTTACAACGATTACAGTTCTTAGCAGAGATTGCGCTGTACAAGTGACAGATACATTTTGGTGACCACCATCGTGAAAATAGGATATCATTGTTGTCTGATTGTGGCCTTTCCTGACGAAGGCACTCCTCCAGTGCCGAAACGCGCGTAGAATACAACAGTCAAATACTATTGTGCCACATTGTTTGTTTTTGAAAATGAATACTAAATATCAATCTCTATGAACAATTTTTTGTCATTTATATTGTTTTTAAATTGAGTGTAGATTGTATGAGATGTGTGATTGTAGACACGATTGGAATAGTATGATTGGATTTCCTTATTATTGAAATGATTACTAATAAAAGATATTTTGTACTTTTTGAAGATAAATAGTTTCGTTGGTTCTTTCTTCTAATTAATTCTGTTGTTTTTTGTTTTTTTTTATTGATCACTCAAATGGTTATTGTTCTGTATTATTATTGTTGCCTTAAATATTTACATTGACTCATGTAGCCCTGCCTTAAGGAACTTTTACCTCATTAGCAGGGGGCCTCTCTCTTTACATTAGCTACCAATATGGCTGACAGTGGTGTCCTGTTGTTTGTTTGAGCACAAGTCCCAGCGGGGCCTTATGCTCCCCACAGCAGAGCGCCATTGTCAGACATCTTGGAAGTGGCTTTTCACTCACTCTCTTGTGGAGCATGGTCCCAGGTGTGTATTTTGGTGTTGGTGGGAGGGGTGTGTGTGACAGGGGCTGCTGGTAGATGTAGTCAGAGCTAGCACTCCTCCTCCCCCCCAGGCCAGGTATCCCGCCATGAAGCATGCTGCCATTGCAGGGAGTGCAAGTTACCTTTCAGGCTGTCAGACATTGGTGTCCTGTTGTTTGTTTGAGCACAGGTCCCAGCAGGGCCTCGTGCTCCCCACAGCAGAACCCAGTGTCAGCCATCTTGTCAGTACATTTCCACTCCCTGTGAGGTGTGCATGGTTCAGTGTGAGCTTGCTGGGACATGTGGGTGGGGGATATTTAGCTGTGACTGCAACTCCCATCATGCTTTTGGCTACACCCACCTTCCCACGATACCTAACCTTCCTTCCTGTGATTCATTTTCCCTGTGTGGTGGTGTGCCTGTGCTGACAAGATGGCAGACAGTGGTGTCCTGGTGTTTGTTTGAACACAAGTCCCAACAAGCCCATGTGCTTCACATAGCAGAACCCAGTGTGGGAAATCTTTGTGAGATATTTTAATTGAGTGTGAAGGAATGCATTATTCCAGGTGAGTTGTGTGGAGTTTGTGTTAAGGGGTGTGTGTGTGCAAGAACCTGCTGGTAGATGTAGTCAGAGCTGGCAGTACTCCTTCCCACTAGGCCAGATATCCCACCATGAGGCATGCTTCCATTGCAGGGAGTGAAGATTAACGTTCAGGATGTCAGGCAGTGGTGTCCTGTTGTTTGGTTGAGCCCAAGTGCCACCAGGTCCTTGTGCTCCCCACAGCAGGGCCCAGTGTCAGGCATCTCGTCATTACTTTTGCACTGCCTGTGAGGTGAGCATGGTTCAGGGTGGGCTTGATGGACCATGTTGGATGGGGACTGTTGGCTGTGACTGCAACTCCCATCTTGCTTTTGGCTACACCCCCTTCCCAGCATATCCAACCTACCTTCCTTTTGACTCTGCTTCCCTGTGAGTGAGTGAGACAGCAATGGCAAGATGACTGACAGTGGTGTCCTCTTGTTTGTTTGAGCACAATTCCCAGCAGGGCCTTATGCTCCCCACAGCAGAGCCCATTGTCAGACATCTTGGAAGTGGCTTTTCACTCACTCTCTTGTGGAGCATGATCCCAGGTGTGTATTTTGGTATTGGTGGGAGGGGTGTGTGTGACAGGGGCTGCTGGTAGATGTAGTCAGAGCTGGCGGTCCTCCTCCCCCCCAGGCCGGATATCCCACCATGCAGCATGCTTCCATTGCAGGGAGTGGAGGTTAACACTCAGGATGTGAGGCTGTGGTGTCCTGTTGTTTGTTTGGGCACAAGTCTCACCAGGGCCTTGTGCTCCCCACAGCAGAACCCATTCTCAGCCATCTTGTCAGTTCTTTTCAACTCCATGTGAGATGTGCATGGTTTGAGGGTGGAGCTTGTGGGACCATGTGTGAGGGGGACTGTTGGCTGTGACTGCAACTGCCATCGTGCTTTCTGCTACAAGCACATTCCCAGAAGACCCAACCTTCCTTCCTTTTGACTCTGCTTCCCTGTGAGGTAGTGCGACAGCAATGGCAAGATGGCTGACAGTGGTGGCCTGGTGTTTGTTTGTGCATAGTTCCCAGCTGGGCCTTGTGCTCCCCACAGCAGAGCCCAGTGTCAGCCATCTTATCAGTACATTTCCACTGCCTGTGAGGTGTGCATGGTTCAGTGTGAGCTTGATGGTCCATGTGGGATGTGGACTATTGGCTGTGACAACCACTCCCATCATCGGATACACCTACCTTCCCAGATACCAAACCGTCCTTCCTGTGAATCAGCTTCCCTGTGAGGAAGTGTGACAGTGGTGGCAAAATGGCTGACAGTGTTTGTTGGTGATTTATGCCAATGCCTTGCTGTATTTGTTGTTAGGTTTGTACATGTTATGACATAGTTCCATATTACTATGAGATGGCAGGTATTGTGTTTGTGTAACTGGCATACACGTCACAGGATACTTGCCTTTCTGTTGCTATGGCTTTGCTAACAGTACTTGGTTTCACTGTCCCCTTGACAGTGATATATGTGTATTGCCGCACAATATTGGGTATATTGGTTGTGTACTCACCAGGCTCTGGTATTCCTGTTAATCCATGGATGCTCTCCGGTGGTAGGATGGCCCGCACCTTCTCCTCCCAGGACCTGAAGTGTGTTGGTTTGGCAGGAGGGCCACCGCCAGTCTACTTGCTCAAGGCGTGCTCCCTGTCAATGAGCTTCTTGACCCTCCTGCGCACATCATAGTACCTGTTCTGAATATCGTCCTTTGTGCGCAGACAAGGTGCTTGTGCGTTGACCTCGTTGACAATCCTCTCCCACATCTTTGTTTTCTGTGACATGGGGGTCTGTTGGACCAATGTGCCAAACAACTGTGGCTCTACTCTGAGGATTTCATCAATCATGACTTCCAACTCACTATCTGTGAACTTTGGATTCTTCTTGGGGGGCATGGTGCTGGGTGGTTGTGGGGATTGATGTGTGTGTGTGAGGGTGTAAGTGAGTGTGGTGGGTGTGAGTTTATCTGTGAATGTGTGATTGATTTTTTGAGAGGTGCAACTGGTGTAGATGTTGTGTGGTGTGTGAGTTGTGGTGTGTCTCTGCAGTGTGGTGGTGTTGTCTGCTGTCCTATGTCTGTAGTTTGCAAAGGATCATGGTAGGGCTTTCTGGCCTTTATGTAGGTGAAGTTGTGGGTGTGTCTTTGTTCCATGTTTTTTTATTTTTTTATTTATTGGCTTTGTCATTGCTTGTTTGGTCCTTTTTTTGTCTTTTTTCCTTTGGTTTTGTTGAGCATGATGGAGACGTTCATTTGACCGGGACGGACGCTGCCAGTGGCTCTTGCAGGGGAATCCGAGTCTGTCACACTGACATTCTGCTGTGTTTCTACGTTGGCGTATGCGTCGGTCGCAAAGGAGTCTATTGTTTGCTAGTCACTATTTTCTGTACGTCTCGGTCTTCCGTATTGTGCTCCGTGCGAGTCGGTTTCGTTTCACACGCATTGCATCGTACTACGCGGGTCGTACAGCGCGGGTACGTGTCGGTCGGGTCCATTCCTGATGCGTGTCGGTCGGTACGATTCCCGGTCCGTTTACGGGCGAATCACTGATTTCCGTACGGTTCGGTCGTGCGGCTTGTGTCCCGTACGAGTCGGTTGTAATTCACACGCATTGCATCGTACTACGCGGGTCGTAAAGCGCCGGTACGTGTCGGTCGGTCTCCATTCCCGGTCCGTGTCGGTCGGTACGTTTTACAACCGGAATCGGAATCGGCCCCATAATGTTATAATTTTGTTAATATTATTTATATTTCTAATATAAATAATATTAATTAGTACATAAGTCTTTTTGCAAACACAAACATTTTTCATGACATTAATAAAATTTTTCATATTAAAAATAGTACAGATTTTTAATGTACATTGTACATTACATGTATATTTTTTTAATTATATTAATAAATAATAATTTTTAATAATATTTATTAATATAATTTTACATTAGAAATAATATCTGAAACTTTTTTTATACATTACTATTATTTTGTAGTATTTTTACAGAAATTTACAGTACTGCATTTGTAATGTATAATAGTTTTAATAAAGAAAAATATCGCATCGGTTAAGGTAAGTTTACATTTCTTTATTTAAACTTTAATTTATGGTTAGTTTGAAGGTAGTGTCGTACTATATAGTGTATGTAGTGTTAGGTTTTTCAGTTTTTGGTGAGTTATATGTCTAAATTATAAGTGTGCGAAATGCGGTTAGTTTGTTTAACGGTCGGTGTTAGTGTTTGATAGATATGTGTAATTTTGTTTAAAGTTTGATGTTAGTGTTGTATTTATTTCTAATATGATATAACATATATGTGTATTTGTGCAGGAGGGATTGTTTTATTTCCTAACAGGTTTTTGTCGATTGGAAGTTATCGTGGGGAGAAGAATGCGTTTTTTTTTTAAGGAAGTGTGTATTAGTTTTAGTAAACTAATAATTATTTTACACTTCCTTAAGTTTTTCGAGTTTTCCTGGAGCGTTTCCTTTTTTAAATCTATTTTTCAGGATTTTTATGGTTTATCGTTGGTGGACCCATTGCTGATGGATTACTTTTTCTACAGTTGTATTTTTCCATTTTTGGGGGTTTATTTTTTCACTTATTGGGATTTTAACCAACTGTGGATTTGTTTATGGCAGTTTGGATTACCGTTCTTCAGCTACGAAAACAGTAAGTAATTTTAAATTATTTATAGTGGGAGGGAAATGTTTATAATGTAAATGTTATTGTTATTTATGTTATATAAAATATAATTATTATGTCAATATATTTTTTAAATATTAATTACAATATTTGACAACATAATTATATTTTTGGGAGTTAAAAACATATATTTATTTGACTGTTTGTTTTTAGATCACTTGTTTTGGGGGTTTTGAGGTACATTTATTTAAAGTAGGCTTTTAGCTATTGTTTCAAGATACTCTAGTCCTTTAGTTGTTGGGTAGAGTCTTACTTTGTATTGTAAGTACTCAAACATTTGTTTAGTTTACTTTGTTAGTTTTGGGCCTAGTTGTGTTATAGACTGTTCCATTCTTAGTTGTTGGTAGCTTTGTTCTTTTTGGATATATTGTAATAGTTTATGTAGAGTGGGTGTAGTTCTTCCTGTTGTGGCTTGGAAGGCGTTATGCCATCCTTCCACAGCATTATTAGTTTTGGCTTCTTTGTTTAGGGTACTGTTATATACATTCCACCATGGAATGTGGTATTTAGGCTGTCTTCCGTGTCCAGATCTGTGTAGCCTTCCTACCCAGGTACCTCAAAGTAGTCAAGTAGGGGACTTAGTTTTTGCTCATTTTGTTGGTAGTAGGGACTTTCAATTAATAAATTGTAGTGCTCGGCTATATCAGTAATTGGTACGTATGCTAGTGCTATTAGTTTTTTAATTTGATATGCAAAGCTGCTGTTTGTTGCATATTCTACACTTAGGGGCCCATTACGATGCCGGACGGAAGGCCATCCGTGCTGGTGGTGGTAGAAAACCGTCAAGTCTCCCGCCCCAGGTGCGGTCATTGCGACCAACAAATCACAATGGACACACAGAGGCTATTTCCCGTCTGCCGCAGCCTGTCAGGCTCCGCACGTTTTTTGCGTACGCAAGGGCGGAGCCAACAGGGCAGGTCCGGCGTGCGGAAACACGTTCCGTCCGCCAAGCAAATCACGATGTTGCAGACAGCCCTTCCCACCGCCGCGTAAAAACCACCACGTTGCGGATGGTGGAAATAAAACATCGGAGAGGAAGAGCCGATACTGTACCCATCCAAACCCCCGGACCCGCCATGGATCCTGCGCCACAGGCCTTCCCGCTGCACTACCGGCTGCACCTCTTGCAGACAAGACGCCGCCGCGCTCAACACCAGAGGTACGTACCAGACATCTCCACGCAAGCAACCCCTGAACAACTACAACTCCCAGCAAGCGTGGCGGCACCGCGATGAATGTGGCAACCTGCCAATTGCAAAGTGCGAGGCACACCCAATCCCCATGAGTGACCCTCGGTGCCCCCGAAGGCAATTGGAGCCAATGACGAGCCTCGCAGTTGCAGAGCACGCACACCGCAACATTTAAACATGTACGCCGAAGGCACCCATTGGCTGATGGCTCATCCGCATTGTGCGTGCCACACCGTGGTGGCCCGGAAGCTGCGACTGCAACCCTGCAACGTTTAAGTGTGGACAATGCGTGTCATCGCTGCGACTGCCAGCTACTGCGCATGTGAACACATACTGCATTTGCATTGGCGCCCTGACTATTACATCACACATCACAACTTATTTGCCTAAAGTGACTGGTGCACCCCATTGGCAATGTTGTGGGGCACGAGGCCCCCATGCATATCGAGTAACCACACAGACACCGTACAAGCATAGGAGAACTGGCCCAGGGCACGTGCGTCTGGATCCGTTTGTTGGCAGGGTCACAGGTCCAGTGACGCCTGTGCTGGGTGGCTGTGGGGTGGGGGGTAAGTCAGCCCTCTGGGAGTGGCTGGCACATCAGAACAACTATAACAGCGACCAGCTGGTCACTACACTGTGAAGGGATGAGAGAGTGTGACCCATGAACCAAGTCTACACACACATGGAATGTCCAAGGAAAGGAGAGTGAAATTATATACATAGCAATGCCCCGTGGCCAGCATGGACTTAAATGAGGGAAGGAGTCAAAAAGGGCAAAGGACTCCCGCACGGTACCAATGTTGTGTAATGAAACATCCAACCTGTGAACCACGCATGAATATCCCTTGACATCCGACTGGCGTCTCTTGGTCAGGGGTCGAATTGTGAAGGGTCAGTGGCGTAGGCAGACAATCAGAGGTGTCCATTGCCTGCTAATCAGACATACGTTTAATTCCTAGCACACCGAACACACGTACTGGTGTGGCGTGCAGTGTGCCTAGCTGCCACTGCCTGTAAATGTCCCCACACACGTCCTGAGTCAGTGCTTCTCCAGACCAAACGCCCTAAAAAATCCTGCCCACCAGTATGGATGACATGTGATTACCACACCTTGCAATCCTCATTGGCTCACGTGACATTCCCTGTTGACTGATGTACTTACACACTTGCATGACTGATTGTCTCTGTATAATGTGTGCATGATGTAAAGCACTGTCACACCCCACACTCATATCAGTAGCGCCATACAACAAATGAAATCCACATGAGCGAGCAGACATGGAGAGATGATGGGTGATGGACTAGGAGGTCCTTTCAAGGAAAAAACACACTTCTTGAGACTGACAACATCAAGCAAGAGAATTAGGAAGGACAGAATGCGTCTCTCTGGCCCTTGTGAAACTGAGGAGAGACCAAGTGGGGCCCTGAAGCAGACCTGGCGAGAGACATAAGTGACAACTCGGGCATGCAGTGGCCCACCCGAATGCATCGTTGAACCACACAAATAAAGATTCCTGGAGCCAGCCCTGCCTGGGAGGCATCCCAAATGTTGATGGCAGCCATTGATGGCACACATTGGCCTCGTACCACCACAGGCAAGTGAACCCGTCCCTAGGATCCGCAAACACTACCACTCCATCAACGTGCCAGTGGTATGACAGGCGGAGCAGATCATCTCACACGTGTGTGCAGAGTAACCGAGGTCGGCACATGACAGCTACATCTGGCGGAACAGCACCATCACCCCTGTGCCCAACCCACACATACCCAGTGATGATGACAGTGGTGAGGAAGAAGGCCTTGACCAGTGTCTACAGCTCATCATCAACTACTTCCATTGAGTGTGATGCAACAATGAGTGACCATGACTGTGTCTGTGTGCCTTGCTGTCATCTCACAGACTCAGACACATTTCCCTGAGATTTCGTACACATACCAGACTATGCGCCGGAGTTGAAAACACATGCATGCAGGGACTGAGCACCCAAAAGCACCACTACGCACAGGACACCATTGCAATACTGCCTCACTTGCTCCCCTACTCACGCTGAGGCATCCAAGCGCATGTACACAAGCAGACAATTGGAAGACAAGAAACGTTTCCAAATGTGAAGTTTTTACTAGAGTGTCAAAGCATGCTAAATACATTCCACAACAGGTTGAAAATGCATGAGTACTGGACAAGTAACCACAGTGACATATCCATTTCACATGAAGCAAGATGTGGCATCAATAACCCCTCTGGACGTCGAATCACGAGCATATCCCCCCACCCCTTGCAGGAAGGAGTCGTATGGGATGTCCCTGGTCTATGGCCTTTGTCAGCAGAACCCATTACCCAGACTATACATGGTGAGATTACACAACATTGGCTGTGTCACACTCATCACTGGATGGATGACCCTCCAAGTGTGGGCTGTCTGGCCCGCATTCCCATGTCAATAAAAGGGAATCTGTGTCATCTAGCAGCTGTGAGACCTTATTGATTTTGGGTGCTATGGCCTGAACAGAACCGAATGACAAGGGACAGGCTTCTGCGACCACAGACAGAATGTTCAGACAGTACTCCTGGACCGCGCAGTGAACAAGCTCTGCGGACACCTCTCAAGTCCTAAACAATGAAGTGGGGGGACTGACCAAGTAAGACAAAACACACTTGACCTCACAACGCCCCGACGTAGCGCTATGAGAGAAGGAAAATCGTGCGACTAACATGATTTGTGCAAATACTGGGACAATACTGGGACAGACTAACCCATCTGACAGTCTTACAGTGTCAGTATTGATATACAGGGACAGAACAAAGACAAAAGCATGCGTCCCTTAAGTACCTGTGTAGAGATGGCAAACTGTGTGCACAGGTTCCCCTCTGTGGCACCTACATTCAAATGTAAGGTTCAAGGCGGACCCCAGTCAGCATGTACAAACAAAGGGATGCCAGATAGCCCCTTTACTTAGGCCTGGCTGGAGGTGAAAAAAGGCACACTCGCTGCATGCACGTTGCTGCTGGGAATGGACTGCAGACAACGTGCAGGTGCTGCAGAACGTTTACCGGTATCTGGATGGCACACCAGGACAAGTTAAGCATATCCCTGTGGGGACCAACGCCCTTGTAGAGGGGACGGCGTCAAACCCGGCCAAAGAGGGTGGGGGGCACTGTGTACCTGCGTGTACCCCCGACTCGAGCCCTGGGTACTTGCAAAACAACAATGCCATGTCTTCTTCATGCGCTACAGCTGCATAATGGAAGCCGGGTTCATGCCAGACGACAAAGTCCACGACAGTCAGATGACAGCCTCCACTTGCCCTGGTGTGTGGTACCAAGCGCAATAGACCGCAGAGCACAGCACAGTCCAAGCCAATGCAGACAGGGCCATAGTCAGAGAGCTGGATGCCACATCTTGCCAGGTGACGTGCAGAAAGGGAGACGATGATTGAATTAGTCACCGACAGTTCCTGTTGCTGTGAAGTAGTTACGAATCCAAGAAGGCACAGGCAGCTTCGAAGGCAATCATTTCCAAGAGACGATCAAGTTCATCTTCAGCTAAGAGGACCGCCATCCAATCCAGCAGTATGAAGGAACAGATGTGCTCCTCGCACCACAAGGTTGAAAGGGGCATCCCATCGCAACCTGGGAGAGGTTTGATGTAGGCATGGCACAGGAGCCATTGCGCAAATGCACAGGCGCAGCTGTCAGCCTACCTGACACATTGAAAGGCATCACATAAACGTGTCTCACCAAAGCAGTCTTGCACGTGGACCAACAAAGGAGTCACCCACAGCTCATGATCCAGGTCAGCGAGGTATGTGTTTGAAAGGCAGACATCCATGGCCCACTGAAACAGACATCTTCTGCAGGAAAAGACGGGTTGCACGCAGGTGAAGTAGGCATAGCGGAACGTCAGCCTGTAACTGATGCCCAGCACAGCCAGTGGGACACATCCAAATAGAAGCTGCATGCGGGCATGGTACAGTTGCAACAGACCGGGCTTGGCCTGGCCCACTGGACGGTCAGACATGGCGTGAGAGCAATCTCAGAACCAGCGCTCAGCTGTACAGCCAAGGTAATGGTCGGAAAGCGCGAAATGCAGTGTGGAAATTGGGGGACTGACACCCGGTGATACTTACGGAAAAGCATGGAAGGGAGGGACAAGGCCAGAGCCCACAAGTCTGATAAAAGTGTGCAACGGCCTTCAGTATCAGACTCTGTGTGTCAGTTCACCGCGAAAATAGTGGGAGAGCCGTGTCCAGCACTGAGTGAATCGCGCGAGACTGTCAAGACACCTGGTATCCAAAGGTCTTTGGACTGGTGTGGGAGCAACTAGTTGTCCAATCAGAGGTCTATTGTGCCTGCACACTCATTGAAGTATGCTTTCACTGTGGGAATGTGAGGCCACGATTGACTATCCACAATCACTTATGGGGGAGTTAGCAGAACATTGGCACAGAAAGGAGACGTTGTGCAACTGTTACCATATGCGTAATGCCTGGCCTGTGCACGCAGGATGGCCCATGTAGGTCCTCATCACCTGAACGGACCAGGGACTCTGCATCCGAGGCTTCACCTTCCGGGCGGGGGGCTGGCTGGGCTCGTCCATGGCACGCTCGCCTTCTGTTGCTATCGAGTCACCTTTTGGAGTTAGGTCACTTTTGTCAGCATGTTCTGCACACAGCACAACTTAGCTGTTCGTGTTTGCCACATTTGAATTGAGGTGACATGGCTTTTGCCTTGGCTTTACTAGGCATTCATGTCAGAATGTCATCAGTCGCACATGGTGTTGGTGTACCTACAGGGCTTTCAGGGGGCCGGTTCTCAATGGTGCTGTGCACCGTCCCTTTTTCTGAGTGGGCCTCGGTACGGGTTTCTTTCGTGCTCTGTTTTGTGCCCTGCCACAGGCGGTCCCTTTGTCCTGCTGGCATGCATAGCCAGCAGGCACATCGATGTGCGCATGGTCACACTCCTCACTTCTCATTGGTGGAGTAGTTACGGCATGACGTCATGCCAGATGAACGTTGTGGGGAAGTGAAGTCCTTTGTGGATTCATTTTGTGTTGGGAAATCACTCCTTTGGAGACTCATGAGCAGCAACATCCTTGTGGGGGTCATTTGGCTCCATGATGCTTGTGAGGGGAGACAGAGAGCCATGTGGGAGTTGTGGTGTTGCAGTCAGGGCTCGACATCCCCCTCCCCAGTGAGATGGCTAGCTACCTATTGGTGGGCACAGTCGACGGCGTTAGCTGCCACATGGCTGTGGGGTGGGGAGGGTGAGCCATGCTGTTCGGGAGGAAGGCCAGGGTGCATGAGCTGCCACCTGCCTGTGAGGTTGAGCTGATTAAGGAGATGCTGTCCTTGTGATCCATTCGTGTTGTGAGCGTGCATTTCACATGAGTTTGATGTGGGCGGGCAATTGGGGCTCACTTGTTGTGCACAACGGTGTATTGTAGTGTGATGTGATCATTTTGTTGGTACTTACCAGCCTCCAGTCCCCCCCGATTCCTGTAAGACTCTCTGGATGCATTATGGCAGGCACCTTCTCCTCCCATTCGGTGAAGGTTGGTGGTGGAATGGGAGGGGCGCCACCAGTACTCTGGGCCTCCATGTTGTTACTCTGGGCCGGATGCTTGTCCCGGCCCTTGGGGTCGCACCACCGCTTCCTGATATCACGCACAGTGCGTAGGGTGGTCCCTACGGCATTGACTTGGCTGTGGATCCTTGCCCACATCTGATTCTTGCGCACAAGTGGGGTGTGTTGGACCAGGTGCCCAGACAAATGTGGTTCTGCCCTGATTGTCTCGTCTGGCATCACGTTCAACTCTGAGTCGGTGATGTTGGGCATGTTCTTGGGGAGCATGGTACAAATGAATGAGGGGTGCAGGGTGCACGGTAATGGTGGAGATATGTGTAGTGTGTGAGGTGTGTGGGTGTGAGTGGTGTTGTGTGGAGATAGGTGGGTGTGATGTTGTGCAGTGTGAGTCAATGGTGTCCTGTCTCTCTGTCTCGGCTTGTGGTGTGCAAGGGCTGCTGGCCCAGGTAGGGGTTGGTTTCCATCTGCGGTATGTGGGTGTGTCCACATGGGTGATGACCTTCAGATGTCTCTTCCATGCTGCGCATGGCTTTCCCTACCAGGAGCAGGTTGGGGTGTGTCATTGTGGCGTGTGTGTTGTGATTGAGGGCGGCAGGGAGTACAGGCACACTTCGGCGTTATTGTGGGCTGGTTCCGCACGCCCTTCATTTTGCCTGTGTGCGTGCGAGGTGGTCGGATGGCAGTTCTCGGTCCACCAGCTCCGCGTTCTCATCGTAATTGGCTGTGCGGTCATGCCACGGCAGGAGCAGTCTTTTCGAGCCGGTACAGCTTTCCCCGTCCGCCGCGGTCAGGTTTGCTGCTTTTCCGACCATGGCGAACGGTGTTTTATGACATCCGTCCGCCGCAGTCTGATTTTGCGTATGTTGCATCATAATTTGACCGACGGAAATGCCGCGGGCCATGTGGGGGGATTTTTTCTGACACCATGGCGGTCGGAGGGCTTTTCCGTCCGGCATCGTAATGACCCCCTTAGGGTAGATTTTTGGAGGTGCCTCCAAATGCATTAGTTAAAGTAATAATAGCAACCTTTGATTGCTGTGTGAGGGTACTGTTTTAGTATAGCTTTTATCATTGACTGTCCAAAGTCAACGATAACTTTTTGGGGAAAGTAATTATTGGTTTCTTGTTTTACTTTGGTTAAAAGTTCAACATAGGTGGTGGTTTGCTTGTTTGGTAATAGAGCATATATGAAGGGGATGTTTATATGTTGATAAAGTCCACGTATTGTATATAACTGATAAAATGGTTTGGGACATATTTTAAAAGTCCCATCCATCATCCATGTTTCACAGTTTTGTAATTTTAGTAAATTTGTCGGAGTCTCAAACATTATTATTCTTTTGTCAGCTGATTTATTGTCATAAAGAAGAAATTGTTCTTCAGTATGAGTAACTGTGAGGTCAGGTGGTATTTCTACTTCAGCAAATATTTTGGGGATAGGTGTGGTGGTAGCAGTAGCTTTTTTAGTTCTAGCTATTGTTCTTTTTAGTGAGGATATTGAGGGCATTTGGCCAGTTGCATGCTCTGGGACTCTGGTGAGCATGTGTTTAAGTATTTCTGTTGTGGGCTTTTGAGATGCAGTGCTAATTTCTTTTATATTTTCTAAGGCATTTCTAACTTCAATTTCAGCTACGTTAGGGGGTGGTTATGCTCTCTAACATATAATACAGTTGTTTCCTTTGTTGCAGCCCTTCCATAACATTTGTTAGAATAATATTTGCAACATTTCCAGTTAACTTTGTCCCCTGTTTGCTTTTCTTGGGTGTACACATACCCCATATAACATAATAATTTTCCTTTCTGGGAAGTAGTAAATTGGGCCCCTTCAGTCATGGTGATGCTTCAAATGGTAAGAGAAATGTATATATAAATAAATAAAAGTATTCCTGTTCTGTTTTATTTTCTAAAACATGTACATTGTCAATTTTATACTTACAAAGTTGAATTTTGAAGATTGTTTTCAATCTTCATGCTTTTTCTTTGCTGTTTGCTTTTGGTATTTCTTTAGAAATTGCTATAGCAAAAAGAGTAATATTAATTAATTTGTTTAGTTGCGTTCTTTGGGGGGAGTTGTGGTTAGCTAGTACTTCTGTTCTTGCATTTTAAAAAATTGATTTAGTTAATCTGAGAGTAATACTTGCCTTATTTGTAAATTGACTTTTCACACTGTTCTGCAGTTCTTTGACTCTGTTCAGAATTATCTGTAGAGGAGATATAATGTAAAAAATACATATTAAATATTTGGTTCATACAAAATTGTTTTGAGAACATTTTTAGTAGCAGTAGTTTTAAAATGCTATTTTACTTACTTTGTGGAGCTGTAATTAGAGTTTTCTATAATGCAGTTCAATGTTGTGTCAGCATTCCGGCAGAGTTTCTCCTTTTTGTTGCTTTTTTGGTTGCAAGGTAAAATAATGTTGATTTTGCGTGTGCTTATATAGTGTTTTATTGATTGTTGTTTCAATCTTATTGGGTAATTTCAATTGTTTGTGAATTTCATTGGTTGTTACTCCTTGTTTCGTAGTTGTTTTCTATATATGGAAAACGCTAATTAAGTTTCAGTTACTTTTTTTTAATAAAAAATGGTGTAGTATATTATTTGTCATTTATAATCTTTTAAATGTTAAATAATTATATTTTATTTTATATATAATGGTTGAAGTAGTAAATAATATTTGTGTATTTATAAATTTATATGACATTGTTTTTAATTTTTTTTTAAATATGTGTTAAGTGATTTATAATGTATGTTGTGTGTGTTATTGCTATTTTTATATTTTTGGGGGTATGTTTTGAGGTATTATAAATTATTTTTACATGTCGATATATTTGTTGTTCGATAATTTTGTTGTATATGCTTTTTTAATCGATATTTTTGTCAGTTTGTATGCTTTTTTAATGTATTCGATATTATTTATCACAATATTTTTGACTTCGATAATGTTGAAATCGATGTAAATGTTTTACGATATTTTGTAGTCGATATTTGTGTATTTTTTTAAATAAGTATAGGATGTCGATATTAGTGTAATCGATATTTTTGTCCCGATATTTTGGTAGGTCGATATTGTGCCTGTCGATATTATGTCAGTGATCCGTGAGGTTCCTTTGTGTTTGCTGTAGCCAAGGCCCTTTGAAGGGTAAATACGGCTGGGTACAACCCCTCCCCAGTCATTCTGCCAGGATGACCCATCCTGCCCACACCTAAGCCCACTTTGTGTCACTGTCTGGAAGGCAATTCACAAACCCCAGAGCCATTTAACAGTCATGTGAACCAGGAGACAGAAGGCACAGTTGGTTGGGACAAGAAAATACCAATTTCTTAAAGGGGCATTTTCAGAATTCTAATTTAGAATCCAATTATACATTAAAGAGGATTTAAAATTGAAATTCATTTGAGTGATAACAGCATATCTCTACCTGCTCTCAATCTAAAATGAACACTTATTAAATGTAATAACGTAACCCATTGTTAGTCAATGTGAGAGAGAGGCCTTACAACAGTGGAAAAAACTTTAGGAAATTTTCGCTGCCAGGAAAATTAAAACTTAAGTACACATGTCCAAGTTTTTTAATTCAATGCCCTCTTCCCTATGAGCCCTTAGGGCCCACCTTAGGAGTGATTTATAAGTATTAAAAAGGAAGGCTTAGACCTGGCAAAATGTTTATTCTGCCAGGTTGAAAATACAGTGTAAAACCGCACTACAGGCTGCAGTGGCAGGCCTCAAGGCATGTCTTTTAGAGGGTTACTTAATGGGGGCACAATGAATGCACAGGCCCAGTAGTAGCATTTAATTTACAGGCCCTGGGTACATGTAGCACCATTTACTAGTGACGTACAAGTAAATTAAATGTGCAATAAGGTGTAGGCTAATTTTACCATGTATGAAGGAGAGAGCGGAAGTTTGTTAGCACTGGTTAACAGTGGTAAAATGCACAGAGCCTTAAGGCCAACAAAAACAAATTCAGCAAACATGAGGTGTGAAGGCACAAAGGATGAGGGAATACCACACCAAAGATGTCAGGTCTAACAGGTGGGGTATAAGCGCCTCATGGCAAGGTGTGCTCAATCAGTGATGGTAGTATTTAACTCTCTTGGCTTGCCTGAGTTACTGCACTGCGTCCAAGAAATAACATAGCATGCATCTTATGGTTTGAATGGGCTTTACAAAATGCCTTGTGAATGGTTGTGAATCACAAAGCTGATCACTAATAGCCCTTTGAAAGAAACTTGTGGCATAATGTCTAAATGCATAATAATTTCATCCCAGCAGACATGGCACTTTGTGATTTGTTGGGCTATTTAAGTTCATTTGATTTCATGTAGTATGTTTACAATGAGATTTGCATTATTTAAATATATGGAACAGCTCCCCTCACAGGGAATAATCTGTGTGTAAATATTCTACTGGTACATTCTGCCCTTTTCTTTTAAATGGGTTTACACAGGTAGGTATGTTCAACTAGGCATGCGTGGCGATGAAATGCCACAGTGTGATAACATGACTGAAGACATTTTTGGCATGGGGCAAAACAAAAGCTATTTTCAGTATGCAAGGAAGGATTTGGCTTTCCTATGAGGAAAACTAGAGTGCATATTAAAATATTAGTTCTGCTATCTCTGGTTTGGGACCAGCTAGAGAAATAGTTCAACCACTATTTTTAATAGTTATGAAAAATCCAATTTAATGGTAAGGTTACATGTATATATGAATGTATATTGTATTTATGTAGGGCACATCACACCAAAAGGTGATGTAGACGGTCAAAGGCAAGTTTAAAGTCAACAAGTAAGCTTGGTTATGAACTGTTAATGCACCGTGAAGTAGCATTTTTTAAAGAGGTGAGTTTTCAACTCTTTCCTAAATTGGAGCACCATTGCAGCAGTCCTGATGGGTACAGGGATCTTGTTGCAGATCCTGGGTGTATAGATGGAAAAGGCTGTTGTCTTGGTTTTTCTTTTTTACACTTCTTTGTCTGCAGTCTGATGATGTTTTGGCTGAGACCTGAAGGGCTGGACCTGCTCCCACTTGTGACAAAGGGTCAGTTGTCTGACATCCTGAGTGGCTACAGGGAAACAACAAGTTGCAAGAGACATTTTCCTGAAGTACCCTCAGGACCAGTTAATACTGAACCTGGATTGAACATGCTGGTGGCCTCTTCTGGAGTGTGTTCTGGCCCCTTTGCACTGTCCCCGAGATTCTGGTACCCTTGGCTGTGTGTAACTGACTTGTCTTACAGTCTCTGAAACGTTGTGGAAATTGTAACCTCCAGCCACTGGAGGACAGGGAACCAACCACTTCATCTGATCAAGCCAAGGCACTATGTCATTAAGCTGAAGAAACAGATTTGTCCTGCTTGGAACAGCAAATCATTTTCAGTGGGCCCTGTGGCAAGATATCCGGCATTGTGGAACTCATTGTTGGATATAGCTATCAGCCTTGCTTCACTGTAGGATTTTTGAGCTAAAACAAATAGACTAATAAGTCCAAACTTAGGGGCCTATTACGATGGCGGTCGGAAAACCTCCCCGACCGCCATGGTAGTGGGAAAAGACCGCCCTCATGGACCGCGACATCACCGCTGGTCGAATTACGATGACCCGCGGTCGAAATCCGACTGCGGCGGTCGGATCGCGGGCCTTAACATTGCGGCTGTTGCTGCTGCTGCCCGCAGCACCGCCGCGATGTCCAAAGGAGCATGTCCTGCATGTCCCTGCACTGCGTGGCAGGCACTGTGCAGTGCCTGCCACATGGTACAAGGACATGTAGGGGGGACCATGGGTACCCCCCCTGTGCACCCACACCCCCCCAAAACATTGGGGGCCAGCAACAGGCCCCCGAAAGACAATCTCCGCATGCCTCTCCATGGCGGTGTGACCGCTGAGGAAAGGCAGGCTACCGCCGGCATCATAATCGTGCCGGCGGAGCCTGCTCTGCACCGCCACCATTATCCCGGTCCTGCTCCGTCCACCAGGCAGGAGTTCGGATGGCAACTGGCGGAAAAGCGGCAGAAAAGCGGCGGTCGGAATTTCCCACCGCCGCGGTTACCACAGCCATCCTAATTTGACCGGCGGTTTCCTTGGTTGCGATCGCGGGTGGATTGTCACCGCCAGCCCGGCGGTGGACATCCGACCACCATCGTAATGGACCCCTTAGTAATCTTGGCCAACCAAAGGCGCCAAAGGTATGAGACCGAGTCTGCTTGGAGTATAAAATTTCACACTCCATCGTCACTGGCCTGAAATCACACTTAGATCTCGGTCATGCATGAACAGAAATCACTGATTGGCGTTTTACTTTTTCTTGCTGCTTTTCCTCTTAAATCTTTAAAAATTCATATTTCTGGTTTCCATATTTGATTTATGTCATTGTGTTGTCATTTGCATATTAAGTTGTTCTCTAGTGCTATAAATTTGAGTGGGATTTTAATTGTGCTGCGTTTTTTACTTTTTAACTGTTTTGGTACCTATAAATACTTTACACATTTTCTCTAAATTACGCCATTCTGCTCTGTGCCATAGTTTCCAGGGGTCGTGCTCAGATTTAAATTACTGAGCCCTTTGTCTTCACCAAGCAGGTTAGTGACACTATTGCTTGTGGTAGGCTAGCAGCCACCCAAATTAATAACTAAGGGCCAGATGTACTAAGGCTTCTTATGGTTGCAAAGGATTTGATTTGCAAAATTGTACCATTTGCCACCTCTGAATGGCCTTTTGATATGTATGACAAGTGCTGCATTTGTTAAAGTATTCCTTCCTTGCACCTAAGCCCGATGCCCGGTTCTTTTCTAATTATGTACCTTTCCCTAAGTTTCTGTCTCTGTCTCTGGGTCATTAAAATGTTATGGGCAGAAGAAGAGGTGAATTGCCCAGTTTCCATTGTCCACCCATACCTTTTACCTTCATCCAGTGCAATCCCATCATGGCATGTGGCACATTTTTCCCACAACTTCCTCCTACATTTCTTCTTATGCCACCTATTACATCAGTCTGTCTTCTACCTCCATTAGCCACCCAATCTGTCCACAACAAACCTGAACCTATCCCAACCCCTAAACTAAAATGTTAAATTTACCTAACTCCTATTCGCTCCCTAACATAATAGTAATATGTGTTGAATATATAATGAGTTATTGGGGAGGGTGTGTTGTGAGGGAGTGAGAGTCTGGGCAGAACTCAGGAGTAGGGAAAGAGCAGGAACACTGCATTTTTTGTGATTGTGCACCAATAATTGTCCAAACATCATGCCACCCACCAGGTTAGCTGAATAGCTGAATGATTGTGCATGATATATAGTCATATAAATTGTGCAGAATCAATCTAAAGTGCTATATGTTTCATGGGCAATATATATATATATATAGCTTTGCTGCTTATTCATGTTTTGAGCACATGTTAAGAGTCCGGTGAAAATGTTACCACATGAATTCATTACTTTAAACTTTTTATAAATTTGAGCATAAAAAACCTTTTCATTATACAGGCGGTTGTCAATTAATGAATGCAAAGCACTGTAAATAGTAATTATGTGAATTAAGTGTAAAAACAAAGTTACAGGGACAAAGAGCCACATACAAAAATTCCATTGACCCTGGAGACCCAGCAACACAGTGTCACCATATGACTATGCAAACATGCTTGCTGTGGGTACTGCTGCTCTTTTCTTCTTTATGCTGTTCCCTCCAGAGGTCCTGGCCCAGACCAGGAAGGCTTCTTTGAGTCCCGAGGTAAGGTGCCCATGGGAGATACCCGCTCAGCTGCACTTCCAGAAGTTGGAGGCCAATGCGATGGTCTTCCATCAGTTGGTAGATGGAGGAGGAATTCAAGAAGGCAGTGAACGCAGCTTTCTCCATTACCTAGCCGGCAGCACCCAGGGCAAGTAATCACCATTGTGGCAGACAGCTGAGCTCACTGTCTCTTGCAGCAGCCAATCCTCTCTCCTCTCAACAGGTGACACCCTTCTCTAGGATGTGTTAAAAGGCCTTAAAGAAGTTAATGAGGCCCAGAGAGACATTAAAGGAGACTGGATGTGTTAGAGGTGCATTTTCATTAGGAAGGGAGTTGTCCTGTTGCCCATGGTGTGGGTGGGAACAGTTGTGGAAGGAGTCGTTTCATATTAGTTTTGTGGTTGCCTTGGGTCCAGGGGAGGAAGTGGACCTGTTGCCCGTGGTGCAGTGGGAACAGAGGGGGTGGGTCTGTTGTGGGTGGTGTGTGTTGGGTAAGCGGTAGGATTAGTGTTCTTTAGGGTTTAGGGAGGGAGTAATTCTGTTGTGGGAGAAGTGGGTGGATATTTTATGTTTATACATTTATACTTTTATGTTAATTATATGATCTTGAATAGATTATTCTTATTATTATTTGTTTGCTTTACTATTTCCTATAGCTTCCACATTAAAAGCCAGAAACTCCATCTACGTACCAACAGAGAATCAGCCCTGAACCTGGCACATCACAAGGAAATTGCCCAATTGTCCATCCCCGTCATTCTCTCTTTTAACTCTATCTACCTGAGATACCTTACTAGGATACCCCCAATGCGGGCCTCCAGTCTAACCTCCTTCATTCAGTATTGGTAAACTGACCATGCCCAACCTTTGCCCCCTTCATGGTTTCATGTTACACTTCATGTCACATTATGCAGACTGCCAACCCTGAACCCAACCACTCCCTCCTTCCAGTTCTTATTTGAGAAGAAATGTATTGGCATCTACCCCAATACCTGTGAATATCTGTTGTTGCAGAGGTGTTGCAAAGAGGTCTAACTGCTGGTGGCACTAGCAAGCCCAAACAGAGAACATGTGATAGTAAAAACAAGGTTCGTCTTATTCTGAATGGAGCAGGTGAACCAGCAAAAGGATTCTCATTCTAAATTATGTACACCCAAAAAAGACACAGTGGGTGGACCAAGACTGGCAAACATCAACATAGTGTACAGTCATTTACTACAGCAAGTGTGATCAACATTTAGGTCTTGGATTACTTATGCAAAATCAGCAGGTAGATTGATTCTCTGTGAGCTGGTGATTTGGAAAGTGCACCTACCATTGTTGTCATTTATTTTCTACACTATGATGCACCTTTCTGGCCGGTGTAAGAGGGAAAGTGTGGGCAATTCTGAAATTAGTTTTTAACCCCTCCCCAGTAAGTCTTTAGCATTGCTTACATCACATTGGCCCCACCAAGAGTAAGATGTGTTCATGGTGGAAATAGATAACAGCACAACAGATCCCACAACTTGAGAGATTAGAATTAGGGATAGGATGAATTAGGGAAAAATTGGGAGAGAGAGAGAGACAAACACAGCATTCAGCAACTCCATGAGCACATCACATCTGTTATAGAAGAAAGATGACAGTTAACTTAGCATATTCAGACAGACTTAGCCGCTCACAGATTCCCAAATTAGTTAATCACCTAGGCTGGAATGCAAAATAGAAAGGAGAGACACAGTTCAAAAATATTTATAATAACATTCAAAAGAGGGTACTGTATACAAATTATGCAATTATATTCTTTTGGCATTTTCCATCTTGGAAACAGGCCACAAACTGCAGAGCAGCAGGAACACCATGGAGGTTCAGTGGAACGAGAAAAGAAAAATGGCAATATTTGAAAATCAAGGTTAGCATGGTGCATGAGAAGTCAGATTGTGGAGCACAGCTGGCATATCATTAACTAAGAGCCACATGTGGAAGATTTCATCCAGAATGATAATTCAAACATTAATTACCAAGTTTAACTAAGCACCTCCCATCCATCAGATGAATCACCAATTAGCATTCATTCATGCAAGTCATCTGTTTCAAGTGTGGTATCCATCTACCTATCTATGCATCGCCAGGTTACCAGTGTGTAATTGTATCTAAAAGGCACACCCTCATGAAACCTGTGGAGCAAGAGATGTCCATAATCAGGTGCCTATGTAAAAAAAAAAAAGCAGAAGGTGGTTATATTCAAAATTTTAACCCAGCAAACTTTTTTTCTCATCCTATTATAAATATGGATATTGAGGATTTACATGAAGGCAATTAGCTGATAGACCATAGATACCCGCCTTGCCTATATAGGAGGTAAGAGGGACATGGCAACTTTGCCTTTTTTTGTTCACTATAACTAAATTCAATTTCAAGTCAGATTTCTATCCAGGACTGCATATATGATGGGCTCCCTTAGAAATAGCATGATCCTTTCCTTCCTTTCAGTGACTAAGCATGTGTCGAGAATGTTATTCAGCTTAAACAACTCATCTAAAAAAGTGACACAGTTTCTTCCAGAAAGCAACTTCAGAACTGCTCTCCAAGCCCTTATGCTCTTGCATCTGGATAATGAAACATCATGGCCTTTCAGATGCCACACTGGCAGTCCTCAAGGGAATCCTACACACTGCAGCAAAACTCATCCAGGCCCTGAAGACTTATAATTACATCACCCTCATCTTGAAGGAACTCTATTGGCATCACAACCATCATGCCTGCTTAACTTGCAGATAAGCTCACCATCTCTGGTGGCTCTTGGAACACGTGCAGCCATCAGACTGCAGACTAAGAAGTGTTAAAAATAAAGAGACAAGGCAGCATGTCTTTTCAATGTATGCACTCAGGGTCGGGAACAACATCCTAATATCCATCAAGTCTTCCCCAACACTGCTCCACTTTACGAAAGAGTTGAAGACTCAGTTCTTTAAATAATACTACATAACAACGCACTAACTGTCCACATTCCAGCTACCTCTCCTATCACTTGCTGGCTTAATTCTCATTTTCATCCTGTATAGTGCTAATGTAGACTAGTCCCAGAACACTAATACAACACAGGATGACAATTTTCAGAAAACACAAAGAGGAAATATATATAAACCCAGACCTCCATCATCCCAAAATGTCCATTGCCCTTACCTGCTGTATCCAATCTTATGTGAGCCTGCCTGCAACCCCATCTCCAAACTGCAGGTCATCCAGCAACAAACAAAATGAAAAACAAACAAAAAAGGAAGAATAATAGTGGTGGCTACCAGGACTGAAACAACAAACATTTTCCTGACTACTGCACTGAATTTACTAGATTAAAAAAAATATCTAATATTACAAAGCTTGATGATGCATCACAGATTACAGACAAAGTATGAATGATGCTTTCCCTCCAGAACCCAAATCGAAAATGACCAGGGTCTGAACAAAGAACAGGGTGGTGTCTTCAGGACAGAAGGAGGAAGATGATACTGTATTAGAGTAGACTCAGGTTATATAACACTTCCTCTGTAAAGAAAGACAAAATAAAAAGAAGCATTTTGTGCTACAAAATTTACCCAAATGGTCCCCTCAGGTGAAAAATAAATTAAAAATGAATTTTGGATCAGATTTTATTGGTGCCCACGATAAACAACTTCCACTTGCATTTGGTTCGATTACATTGATACCATGATCCCGCAAAGGAATTGCACCCAAACAGCAATCCCATTTACACATTACGTGTCACTCCCGCCATACATTTTATTCCAAAGAGGGTATATAAATCCTAAGTGAGTCAGTATTATGAATAGCATCCCGTGTTAGTTTCACATCTCAGTATCGATTCCCAGAATCGAGAATCATTGTTTATGAGATTAGGACACACCAAGGCAGGAGAAAGGTGAGAGGACAGCAGGAAGAGTGAGGGGGCATAACAATGGTAGTCCACAAATGAGAGGAAAGAATAGGCTGGTAATATTGTTGACATTCACAGCCATTACCATGCTGTATATTTTAGGCTCATCAAATTGCATGGAAGTATTAAAGTTACTTAGAGGTATGTTCCTTGCTATGTTTTGTTTGAAAACTCTAGATACTGGGCAGAGGATCCTAAAGATGCCAAAAAGAACATATTTGAGTTGTTGACCCATATTTTCAAGAAGCACTAATACAAAATATATCTTGCCAATACAATGTAGAGTATCAATGTATCTTTTTGATAATTGGATTATTTAAGTAGCCAATTACCTAGTCCCAGTACAGAACAAATGTATTAAATAATGAAGACAATTCAGCGCCCTGGTACTCCATAATAGTGAAACTTGCTCAAACAAAGTTAAGACAATATTAACATCAGAGGAGATGTAATTACGTTGGAGCATTTAGAGCAACCTATAAAAGGCTACTGTAGACTATAAAGGCATATTAAGATCAACCAAACAAACTTTTTATTGTGTAAAGAATACTACATCTATAATCCTCAGGATCTGTTTTCAGATTAAACAGAAGATCGAAAATTAGACTTTTCCTCCAACTGGTACGAAATAATTTTTTCATATTTAAATCCTTTTACCACTAGGGATTTCTAGGAAGATCTAACCAAATTAAAATCCAGCGTTGCCTCAGATTCTTTGCTTAAAGACTGCCCAGTTTTCAAGATTCATCCATTTAGAGAGAAATCAAAAACATGGTAGAGGAAGCTGAAGTGGAGGGCAGGATATCAAACAAATGAAGCAGAATTCTAAGCAAATTCAAATCTAGAGAGCCTGTACTTCTGTACCCTCCCCAAAATACACAAAAATAAAATCCCCCCCACGGAATGTCCAATTGTTTCAGGCATTGAGTCTGTTCTGGAACCATTATCACATTTTTGTGATCACTTTCTGTGCCCTTTAGTACAAAGGATGCCGACATATTTGAAGGACACTAAAGATCTTCTTGGTCTACTGAAATATATGAGTTTTGACCCCATGAACAACTTGCTAATAAGTCTCGACATATAGAGTTTAGAAGTCCACCCCAAGAAGACACTCTTATGGTTCTAGAAAAACTTCTTTTTGTTGTGAATTGTGAATATACCAGTGGCGGGCGGTAAGTTTAGGAGGGCGAACGGGATACATATGCACACATACACACTAACAGCAATGCATTCACACATGCGCACACACACACAAACACATCCATTCACAACACTCATTACCAAACATTCATACACACATGCACGCACCAAACATTAATTAAACAAAACACACACATACCTGCAGCTCTGCCTCACAGGTCCCAGGAGGCTTGGGACTGCTTCCTTCTCTCATTGACTGACCCTAAGAAAGGCAGCAGTCCCAATGTCATCACAGAGTGGGATGGGGTCAGTGAGACTGCTGACCCCACCCCACTCTGTGATGAAATGTCACTGATTGACACTCGACCCTGGGTGCTTCAGGGCTTAAAACTGAAGTGCCCTGGTGCAAGGCAATGATTGACTCTTCCCCTCGTAACTGAGGGGAGGGCCTCAGGGACCTTCGCTGAGCTGAGGAGGTCATGCCAACAGGAGTTTTGACTTCTTCAGCCCAGCAAAGTTCAGCTCAGGCAGCCAAGAGACTGCACATTTAGCGCATGTCTGGCTCCTGGCTGCAAGACCTGAAAATGAACAGTGTCTGTCAGGTTGACTTTTTTTCAGCCTGACAGACACTGTTCGCAAGGAGCAAAAGGTGGGGGGGGGTGGCCTCTCAGCCCCAATTGACCAGCCGCGGCTGGAATATACTACCCCATGGCATTTTGTTTTAGAGTGTGCCAGAGTATCATTTACAAAGAACCTTTTTGAGTTTAAAGACACACTGTATTTACAGGTCCACTGAACATCAACGGGCAGCACCTGAGTCTGGCCTGTCTCTACCTGTACAACACAGACCGAAAACACGTGCTCAGTTCTACCAGTTCCTTCGTCGATCAAATAAAACTATGGAAGAGATACATAGACGACATCCTGATTGTGTGGGAAAGAAATCGAGACTCAGTGGAACCCTTCTACCTGTTGTTAAATTCCCTTGACCACAATGTTAAGTTTATACATACTGTTAGTGACAAGTATATGGTTTTCCTAAATGCCAGGATCATAGCAGATCAGGGTGCACTGAGAACTGAAACATGCCAAAAAATGACAGATAAAAACAATCTACTCAAATTTTACAGTTTCCACCCCAAACCACTAAGAGAAATCTAGTCCTCTGGCCAATTTCAGTGCCTTAGAAGAAACTGTAGCAGAATGGGGGGTTTAAAAAATAAGCAAATGCATTAACCAGAATATTTAAAGAAAGAAGCTACTCTGAGAGAATTATCCAGAGGTCAACAGAAAGAGCTAGAAATTAGAACAGGGAAGCTCTTTCAGAAAACATCCCGATAATTAGTGAGTACTACGTATAACATAGCTTCCAATCAGATCAAAATAATATTAACTGAAACCTCCTAAATACAGGGACACTCAAATTTGAAAACCCACTCTTTTCCCATAAGAGAAACACCAGTCTGAAATTCGAACAAAACAGAGTGAAGGAGACATAACCTCCCTTAGATGGAACCCCCATAAGGTAGTTGGTCCCTGCTCCTATGTACATTGCAGTGTGTGCAACCTGACAACTCAGACCAAAAGATTTCATCTGGGCATAATAAAAATATGGACATTAAGAGAACATACTAATTGTAACTCCACATGGGTGAGTTATCTAATCGTATGTAATACACAGGGGGGTTGCTGTTCCTAAGAAAATAGAGGGATGTGAAGGGAGAATACAGGAAGGATGCTAGAGAAGTGGGGGGTTTTCTTGTTAGGAGGTTTTGCCCTTACACACCCGTGAGGGTGTCATGCTTCATCATTGGGCGTTTTGCTCCTCGTGGGGTCGGCGCTGCAATACCCTATGGGCCCCCCGAGAGGGCTCTTTGGTGGAGATCTTTAAAGTTGAAATACGCCATAATGGTGAGTGCAAGCATGTGGAGCCGGTGAGACTGTGGATTAAAAATACCACGGTGGTACCCAAAGGGAGAAATTTATTCCTGGGTCCCTCTGGTAAGGTTAAAAAATAAAAGCCAAACTGTTACTTCCCAGCAATGAGGAAACACAATTTAGTCGTGAGTGCAAGTGATGTGGGTATGGTCGACATCCACGGCGTTTCATCAGGACCGAGTGATAGTGTAATAAAAATGAATATCTGTCCCTACCCAGATTCAGGAATGGGAAAGTAAAGTTGTGGGTATCTATGGATTACCCACCTGTATACTCGTCTGAGTGCAAGCAGGAAATTAGGTGCAAGAAAAAATATGGATGGTCAGTCACCTAAAAATATATATATCCAACCTGTAAGAGAGGGGAGTAAAAATGGGGTAAGAATAGAGTCACCGGAAATAATGTGCAGCGGCTAAAAATCCTGGGCATATCAGGTAGAGGAAATGCTAGAGGTGCAATAAGAAGATATATATCATTGCTGGGTGTCACTCATTCCAAAACCTAGAGTGAATTACATGCATTCACATGCTTTTAGAAAAATATAGTATATTCTTAGCAGGACCACAGGTTCACAACAGAAATGACACACATACACATAAAATCATAAGTAGATCATGCGTATTGACAAACGCCCATAACTGAAGAGGGATTCTAATAAACCCCTAATTGGTTATGTTGAATGGGCGAAAAGAGATGAGGAACAACACACAAAAGGTCTCACTCTTGTTCAGTCTCCCATATGGCCAACCTTAAAAAATATAGTGTAGAAGGCAGTAATCTGTACAACAGTGAACCACCTCTCCATGTGCATGATACTGTGTTGAACAGGCTGCAAGTGGCCCAGAACACGGCAGCGCCTCTGGCTCTTAATATGCCTCCTAGATCGGCATCTCTGCCATTATTGAGACGCCTCCATTGGCTCCCCATCTGTGAAAGAATCAAGTTTAAAATCTGCTGCTTGGTCCATAAAACAATCAATGATAGGGGGCCCTGATATCTGGCGGAAAAACTCGTCCATTACCTTCCTAGTAGATCTCTGCACTCTGGAGAGAAGACTTTGCTAGTTGTCCCTCGGTTTAATAAACTACGAGCCAGTGGCAAAACCTTTGCCTACCTTGCCCCATGTTTTTGGAACTCTCTTCCCGTCTCATTACGCAAGTGCCCGAATTTTCTTAAGTTCAGGAAACTTCTGAATACTGAACTTTTCAATAACTGATTGCCCCTCCCTCCTTTGTTCCTTCTGCTGTTAGTGCGGAGATACCCCTCCGGGGGTGATTCCAGCGCTCTACAAATCCCTCATTCATTCATTGCATATTGTTCAATAACAAGCATGCAAAGAGGGCCACCTTCTGGTGAAGGCGATTGGTTAATTGGAGTAAGTGGTGTGCCAAGTAAAAAAACTCAATATGTGAGAGCTTCAGTCCATCAAACATTGTGTGGGCATGCAATTTGAATCATTCTTTCACATACGTATGATTTAATGGCAAATGCAATCTGCACTAAAAATTATTTGTAGGCATGTAGTGGAAGGTTGATGAAGATGTAATTAAACTCAGGAGCCATGGTCGTCTTCACTGCTTGAACCCTACCCGGTATGAATAGATTCAATTGCAACTACTGCACAAAGTCGTTCTACAATTGTACAATTAGTAGTAATGGTTGTCCTCATCCATCACATTCGAGTCCTTTTATCACAGATCCTTATATATTTTAGTTCTTTAGGGACCTAGGTCATATAAACGCTGCAAAACTAGCTTGGTCACGCCAAAGAGCAAAGATAGTGTTCTCTATATTCCTCAGTTTATCTTATAACAGAGGAAGGATTGAATAATCAACATCAAAATAGGGAGGGATGTTTCAGTGTGAGTAAGCACCAACAGCATATCATTAGCATATAAAAAGTCTTTCATCGGGTTAGTTATCACAAGGGCATATTGGATGTTCTTAGATTTGCAAATTGGCCAATTGAAGAAGAAAAAGGTACAGTGTTCCGAGGGATTTCCATAGAGTAGAAAGTACTAACAAACTCCCTTTTTATTGTGATCTATCTGGATAGGAAGCCACCACAGTTAACAGGTGCCTTTGGGAAGTTGTACAACCAAAAGACTTTAGAAATAAAGTCCTGCCCCCTGGTCTGCTCCTTCAAGAGTTTGAAAAAAATATCATTTAATCAATCAATCAATCAGGGGTTTGTTAAGCACAGCTACTCACCTAGAAGGGTCTCAAGGCGCTGGGGGGAGGGGGGATACGCAGCTCCTAGGCACTCCCGGAGTGTCGTCGGAGGCCAAGAGGGTCAGAGGTCTTCCCTGGCCTTCAGGGTACGTGCGGTCCCGGAAGTTCATGGTGATTCGTCGAAGAGCCAGGTCTTGAGGCCCTTCAGGAACTTGGAGAGTGTAGGTGTCTGGCGGAGGTGGAGAGGGAGGATGTTCCATGTCTTTGCCGCGAGGAAGAAGGAACAACCTACTGTTCTGGCCTTCTTGATGCGTGGCACCTTGGCGATGGAGAGCCGGGCTGAGCGAAGGGATCTTTGGTGTGCGTGGAACGAGAGGCGGTGGTTCATGTAGGCAGGGCCGGTGTTGTAGAGGGCTTTGTGGGCATGGGTGAGAAGTTTGAAGGTGATTCTCTTCTTGATGGGGATCCAATGTAGAGTCTGCAGGTGTTGGGTGATGTGGCAATGGCGCGGTAGGTTGAGGACTAGTCTGGCTGCGGTGTTCTGGATGTTCTGGAGTTTGCGTGTGAGGTTCTTGTTGATCCTGGCGTAGAGTGCGTTGCCGTAGTCCAGTCTGCTGCTGATGAGGGCGTGGGTGACGGTTTTTCTGTGTTCGAGGGGAATCCAGTTGAACGTTTTTGGTAGGAGATGGAGGGTGTGAAAACAGAAAGAGGTGACGGCGTTGATCTGGTGGGGTGGTCCATTTTGAGTTCGGAGTCCAGGATGATTCCGAGGTTGCGTGCGTGGTCCGTGGGTGGGGCTGGGTTCCCGAGGGCTGGGGGCCACCAGGTGTCGTTCCAGGCATCGGAATGTGGGCCTATTATAAGTACTTCGGCTTTGTCTGTGTTCAGTTGTAGGCAGCTGTCCTTCATCCACCCGGCGACTGCTTCCATTCCTTCTTGAAAGTTGCGTTTCGAGATGTTGGGTTCGTTGGATAGTGAGAGGATGAGTTGCGTGTCGTCTGCGTATGATATGATGTTGAGTCCAATGTTGAATCATTCAACACAGTGAAAGGTCTTTTTGGTAGCTAAAGGGCCAATGCATCTATCAAGAGGTCTTTGGACCTCCACAGGAGATGTGCATAGTCTGAAGTGTTTCCAGGATAAACGTCCAAGACCATATTACACCAGCAATAAGTATATCAGTAAAATGAAAACTTTATTTAGCTAATTAGCCAGCATTTTGAGCTGGGTCTTGTCATTAAGGTTAATCAAGTATATAGACAATAGCGCAGGCATTTGCAAGAGCCTTTCACTGCCTTAAATGTAAGCCATATAATGGCATTGTTGGAAATGGATTCACCTTCCTTGAACAGATCATGAAGCATGGGAGCAAAGAGTGCCGAGCGAGTTTTGTAGGATTATTCAGGGAATCCGTTGACCCCCAGGGATTTACAGGCAGTGAGGTCGGGAATGGTAATTTCGCTGCCTAATAGAGCCTTGTCTTCAAGAGTCAGTGTCAGGACTCAGAGTCTCAAGAGGCCCACTCATTCAGTCTCGGTTCTGTCAAAGCTGCAGAGCTCATAATATGTGACAAATGTAGTCTCAGTACTATCAGTACTATAGAGCTCCTCATAATATGTGACAAATGCTGGTGCATTGTCAATCGAGTGCATCAAAAGTGACATTTCCTATCTTCTATGTTGGCGATAGACATCTAAAAGTCTCTTTGCTGTAACTCTAAGGGTAATAGTCTGCCTGCTAGAAATTCTCCCCATGGTCCCAGTGGCTTCTTCCAGTTTGACCAGTGCACTTTGGGCCTTTGTGGTACACAAAGGAATTAAGAGATAATTTTCAGATTACATACAGTGACATACATGGGGGGGAGTGGGGGGGTGTCAGCCTTAATATTCTTTTTTAAGCAATTGTATTGTCAACGTGGTGGGTAGAAGTTTATATGTGGTAGCCTGCACCCGCCAAAATACAGGAGGCAGAGGGTAATGTTCAAGGTCAAAACCTAAGCATATTGGGGAACGATGACTGTGTTTTTAACATAAGGTCAGTGCGGGACCTCTGGTGTAGAATGTGTGCCAATACATCATATAAACAGTATGGCCCGAATAACAGATATTACAAAGATGGGTTTAAGAATTCTAGATAATTGACTGCAGAAAACTGTCATCTTCAGACCATGCCCTTAAACTTTTGCAATCTCTCTTCAGTACTAAATTGAATTTTGCTGTGCATTTTTGTTACAGCAAAAATATTACATTAACTAAATGGACCATAACTTTTATCACAGACTGGATAATGGAAATGATAAAATGTGCTATGTATGAGAAAAGTGGAGATAAAGTGATCAGGGCTGGAGAAAAATGGATAAGTGCCTGTCATGTTATTAATCAGCTTTAAAACATAAGAACTAACGGAGGATTTATTCGGGTGGCTAATATATGCATGTTTTGCTTTTTTAGGACAGGAAACCAATGTGTTTAGAAAACAAATATAATGATTTATAATCAAAGTATAACTACCTGAAGCAAATAAAAAACACTAGCCTGTCTAAGTTTAAAGCTTGAAATGATCTGTGTTTGAACAGTAGTAATAATTGACGTCTTTAGTTTCACCGAATAAAAGGATTGATAAATTAATTTGCAAATCTAATTATTATTCACATTTTCATGCAACGTAGGACATACATTTTATCCTTCAGGGGCAACATGTTTGTTGAGGGTACTCCCACTGAGCAGGTCAAATGTTTGGACTACCAAGGCATCAGGCTAGCTGAGAATAGACCTTTGAGCCCTCAGGTCGAGAAAAGTATACCTATACTACTGCAGCATAGAGTGGCCGCTATTTTAGGGAAGTTTGAGGCTACCTCCAGCGGTGCGATTTCACCAGTGCTTAAAGTCTATAGGGCCACGGCCCTTGCTGGGGCAAGCTATGGGATAATGCTGATACATCCCCACTGGTGATTGCGGAGAACACATTTATCAGATCTATGTTCGATCTGCTCCTAAGCACCCCATTGGCCCCCATTCACTTTGATATAGCATTGAATAAGGTTGACTCTGTAGTATCCTTAAAGATGCTGAACTATTGGATATCTGGACAACACCGGAATTTCTCCCTTAATGTGACGCCTTAATCAAAGTAAATGAGCTAAACAGAAGGGCCCATACCTCTTGGCTTAGTAAGATTAAAACTCTTTGCACTTCCATTAAAATAGAAGAAATTTGGCACATTAGACAGGTAATATGCAAAGACACAGTGGATAGAGTAAAGAAATGCTTTTGGGGGTGCATCTTAGCTAAACTCTGGAGGGTCTTACTTCAAAATTTCTCCAGCATAAATGTACACCCAGTTTTGAGTCCTACTTTGGATAGGATCAGTCCTAGCTATGCTAGAAACCTATATATAGGTTTAGATTGGTCAATCTTTCTCTTAAATCATTTACATCAAAATGGGACAAGGCCTTTACACCTCTGCTGACTGTCCCATGATTTCGGAGTCAAAGGATCGTTTCAGGTTTTTTTTGTCCAGGATACCTGAACCCAAGGAAGAGGTGGATTGCCCCTATCTGTAGGCTATTAGGCAAAACTCACTTTGGGGAGGCTGCTAGGCTCATGAGGTGTAACACTACTGAACAACTTGTCTTTGCCTTTATTAGATACTTACTGTGGGCCTGGAGAAGTTTTTCTTTTCTTTTAAATATATACAGGAACTATCACACGCGGCCACAGTCTTTCACACAAGACCTTGGCATGTTATACAATATTTATTAATCACTGATAAATAACGTGTACTTTTTATGACTGTTCCTCAAGCACCTTCTGATTTTAATTGTTTTAAACTGGTAGCAAGAGCTATGAGGATGTATCCAAACTATAAACTATTTTTCAAATATCTCTGATATTCTATCAGAATAGTTGACATTTGTTGTTTATGTGTTCTTAAACATTGTTTTGCTTTATGTCTAGCTTTTATGCTTTTTAAACCGAAATAACGGAAATGATGATGACATACATTTTAACATTAACACACTTAAATAAATTAGGGGCTAAATAACTTACTAATAGAGAGTTTGGGCCATATTATCAAGAACGGGCGATAACATTATCGCCGCTTTAGCTGCAGGAAACTGCCACTAAAGCGGCGATAAGGGGCTTGATAATATGCCCTATAGAATTCCAATAGAAGCCCAGGTTCTGGTGTGAAGGACATCAAACCTGGGCTTCTATTGGAATTCTATAGGGCATATTATCAAGCCCCTTATCGCCGCTTTAGCGGCAGTTTCGATATGTTATCGCCCGTTCTTGATAATATGGCCCTTTGTGTCTAGTTCAGACCATATTTGGTGCAGTTGAGTGACATAGGCGGGATTCACAAAGGAACATGCACAGGTAAGAGAAAAGAAATGTCTGTACCTCCCTCTTTAGTTTGGTTTACTTATCTGTCAGGGGTACGGTTGTTCATCTATTCGCATGCTTATCATACTGTCTACTGAAGGGCACTCACCCAAAGTTCAGCCTAGTTGAAAAGCGAGATTTGCTATTTAATTTTTCTGGGGGGGGGGTTTCACCACAGGGAAATACTTTTCATTTTTCCTGCGGTGCATGACCACTCACACTGAGGTCGGGGTGACCTTTTCTACTTTAATGACCGCTATAAAGTTCTGACTTAGCATGGCGACATTTCACCCTAATCCTTCTTTGCCCACCTCTTTTCTAAAGCTACTCACGAGAATAGTATGCCACACTGGCAGACTTTTTCATTTGTGTGGCCTCCTCACAGAGAAGTCCAAATTCTTTTAATCATGATTTTCGATTTGTGTTCAGAGATGAGCCTATGTGAGCCTATTGATCTTCCTTAGGAATGAAAAGAAGTTGTGTGAACCTGGCCCGAAGTTGTTCGGTAAGAATATAGGAGATTGGATTCTAATAATCATTTCCCCACTTCTCGGCATTGTTTGATCCCGGGCAAATTCCTCATCCTATAAATTTGAGAGCTCAGAAATACGTAAAATCTTTATATAATGTACTTATTTACATCATCAACTTAAAGAGCATGGCAAATGGAGCATGCACAAAGATGAGAAGTTGGGACAAGCTCTAAAGGTGGAAAGTAGATGCTGAGGGCCCCATTCTGAAATGTGTTGGTTTACCAGGGCAACATGTATGTGGGCAGATACTTTTAATTGTGAGTGTAGACTTATGTCAGTGATTACTCAAACATAAATTTGCATAAATTAATATATTCACAAGTAAAAGGCAGCCATAATATTCCATGTGTGGGTTGTGGCTTTTGCAGCTCAGAGAATCCTACAAATGTAGGCAATCACTCACAAACCTATGAGTATGCAGGTGGTCACAAACCCTTTTCACAAGGGGTGTTTCTCACTTTAAAAATGTTTTTATATTTACTTCTGGGAAGAAAATGTTTTTATATTTACTTCTGTGAAGGTCAGAGTTAAATCTGTTTTCAGGGTAAGAAAGGGCTGTTATGGAGAAAGGGGTTTCTTCACAGGAAAAAATATTTTCCCCGTGAAGAAGCAAATATGTAAAAATTAGCAAGTACAAATGCAATGAAGCGTGATTTTGGGACATGCTGAAATGTGGCATTGCAACATTTGTGCATTAGTAAATGTGTAGACATATTATTGCTACTGGGAATCTGTAATAATGACAGGTTCCCGGGCGTACTCCTGGAATCCTTTAAAATACAAGGAAAAATAAGCATTTCTATAAATTGGAGTTTGTACCTTGGCAGATACAAACTATTCAGGCTGATTATTGTTGATACCAGGGTTAGAGATTTCAATAAGTTCTTCCGAGTAAAGGTTAAAAAATAAATAAATACATTAATTAGATAGTTTGGAGGCAAGGATTGTCGTCTTTCTCCGTCTCTTCTTCCTTGTAAGTTCTTCTCGAGGTAATCCTGCTGGCACCCACGGCGAAACCATAGCACCGGTAAGTCTGAATTTCTTTAGATTATCCTTCTTTTATTTAGTAATTCTAGCTTACATCTGTTTTTTCTGTCTGCTTTCTGTATTTAACTTGAATACCTCACCCTCTCTTCGTTCTCTTTCTCTTTTTCTGGTTGAGGTTTTCTCTATCTTATCAGTTACCAGGTGAGCATGATTAATACCTTTGGCGTTACCCTTTTACCGAGTGTCTCACCACCACGAAACCTGGGGGCTTATTTATGAGCCCTTGCGTCACTTTTGCACCTCCGGTGCGTCACTTTTTGTGACGCACCAGCGGTGTAAAAAATGCGTCTTGTTGCACCATATTTACAAAGTGACGCATCTAGGTAGATGCAACACTTTGTAAACCCCTGCGCCACATTATACCTGCGCCAGGTATAATGTATTCAGGGGGGGGCGTTCCGACGCAAGAACGGGTCGTAGAAGTGACGCAGTGAAATCTATAAGATTTCACTGCGCCACTTCTAGGACGCAAATGTGTCAATATCTTACGCCTGCCTCATGGCAGGCGTAAGACTGACGCAGGCACATATAACATGGGCCTTGCCCATGTGTAATGACCCATTGCTGGAGTTGCGTCACTTTTGTGACACACTCCAGCAATGCGTCATTTTTGCGCCTACAGATACGTCAGAAATACTGATGTATCTGTAACTCCTTGCGACATGATGAGTCATACTGTAAATGCCATTCTTTTACTGGAGCTTGTGTACGAATTACCTTTAGTTTTAAATTTAGAAAACTGACACAATCTTTTATTTTGTACTGAATTGAAAGCGCGCTGTTTTACCGTATTTTTGTTTGCACTACAGCACTTTCAGGCCACTCCCGCCCCGGTCCACCGCAGCTTGTTGCTGATTAAGTGGAGGGCGTCACGTGCAGATTACTGTTCTGCCGGCAGAGCACTTCCACCTGAGAGAGGGCGGAGTTACTCTCCCGGCGGTTTCCTATTTAACGCTATGTGCCAGCGTGCGCGCAGCGGACGCACGCAGCGGGCGCGCCTAAGGCAAGCCCATCTGCGCCCGTCCGCGCCCGGCCGGGTCCAGGGGCCAGGACCCCTGCTCCAATTAACCTGGTGCCGGCAAATAGACGGTCTTACTCCAGAGTCGCAATGTTGGCCGTTGCTAACCTTTCTTCCCCAATGCTCAGCGCCTGCGCAAAGATGTCTCCAGAACTTGCAGAAGGGCCATTCTCCTGCCTCAACTGCAAGTGGTGCAGCCTACCTAAGGCTGAGATTCCACATATTGATACGGGGGACCATGCTAAACTTAAATGTTTATACATGAATGCTAGATCAGTGCCCAAACATTCCTTTGAAATTTGGGACACTTTTAATGAGTCTCATCCCGACATGGTTTTTATTACTGAAACCTGGCTGGGAGATAACAACGGCCCGACATTGCCCACTCCCTACCCTCAGAGTATAAAATCCTGAGACAAGATAGGCAGGGGAGAAAGGGTGGGGGACTTGCTATCTTATTCAAAGACTACCTAACCTGCTCACAGTTCTCTGTAGCACAGCTAGGGGAGCATGAAATACTCCCTTTCCAAGTATCCAAAGGAAACCACATCATACTGGGAGGAGCTGTAATCTACAATCCCCCGAGCCAACATGTTGAATTAAGTGCGAATTTACTCACACAACTCTTCCCCGCCTGTCTAAAATATAGACATTTTTTAATGGTGGGAGATTTTAACGTGCACTTTGAAAAACTAGATCACACGGAGGTTAACCATCTATACAATGATATGCAGATTCTCCAACTTAGACAATGGATTGAGGGACCCACTCACTCTGCAGGCCACACTCTGGATCTTCTATTCTCCAATATAGCATCCATCACCATTGAGGAGATTAAAGCTGTCACTTGGACTGATCACTCTCTCATCACTTTTTCATTTACTCAACTGGCAGTTTCTGCCACCACTTATGCACCAACACATGAATTCTACCGCGTTTGGAAATCTATCACGCCCGACCTCTTCCGACTGCATTTCTCCCCTAACAGCCTGGAGGCGTTAGACTCACTCCCCACGGATGCGGGAGTAGCATGTCTCGAAAAAGAAATCTACAATTCCTTAGATCACTGCGCCCCCAAACGTAGGTCTAAGCCTACGGGAAGACGTGTATCAGAAAAATGGTATTCGACTGAACTTAAAGCATTTAAAAAGCAATGTAAAATACTGGAACATAACTGGAGAATGTCCAGATCTGAGACGGACAAACTTTTATTCAAATCCATGCTCAAGAAATACCACAATGCCATCAAAGGAACGAAACGTACCTACTTCGCACACAGAATAACTGAAAGCAAGAATTCAGCGAAAGAATTGTATAAAATCATACACGACTTATGCAAACCCGCATGCATGTCGCAAACTTTACATCCCTCCCCAGACTGCTGTGAAATGATCAGTGACTTCTTTATAGACAAAATAAACTCTATTTACTTATCTTTTAACACAAATGCCCCAACTGACTCCAACAGCTGGGTAAACACGGATCCTCTTCCTAATACCACAGCACAGTTGGGCAGTTTCATCCCTTTTCCCAAGATGAAGTAGCCAAAATTATGGGGAAGTCAAGTCTGGCTCTCCCTCGACCCTTGTCCTCACTTCATCTTTTCACAAATTATCCCCACCCTCTGCCCCTATGTCACGGAGCTCTTCAATAGATCACTTGAGACAGCAGTATTCCCGGAGGCCTGGAAACATGCAATAGTCACTCCCCTGCTTAAAAAAGCAGGTGTAGATGTGACAAATCCAGCAAATTATAGGCCAATATCCTTACTTCCATTTCTCTCCAAAGTAATGGAGAAAGTGGTCAACAGACAGCTGTCTGCCTATTTGGAATCTAATGGCCTTCTGGACCCATCTCAGGCAGGCTTCAGGGCCACAAATAGCACGGAGACGACCCTGCTGGCCGTGTTTGACAATATAAGAGCACTTCTGGATCAGGGCAAGGTAGTTGCCCTGATCCTATTGGACCTGTCGGCAGCATTCGACACGGTCTCTCATCAGCTCTTACTTCGCAATCTCCACGGAATAGGAATACATGCCAAAGCACTCCAATGGCTCAACTCATTCCTCAGCAACAGGAAACAAACAGTACAACTGGGTGCTTTTTCTTCCAAACCAAAAATTCTGAGCTGTGGTGTCCCCCAGGGAGCTTCTCTTAGCCCCACCCTTTTTAATGCTTATGTTTCACCACTGGCAAAAATTGGCTCTAAATGGGGCTTTGATATTTGCTCATATGCGGACGATACGCAATTAACAATAGCCATTGGTAATGACCACGAGAGCACAAGGACCAAGCTTAACGACTGCCTTACTGAAATGGCAGTATGGATGTCCGATCACTGTCTCAAACTTAATGCAGACAAATCTGAGATCCTGCTTTTTGGTGGAGCCCACTACATTTGGGACGCTTCATGGTGGCCCTACTCTTTAGGACACGCTCCAGAGCCCAAGAGGTGTGCTAAGAACTTGGGCATTCTCATGGACGACAAACTTTCCATGCAGGATCACGTACGGACCCTCTGCGGAAAAAGTTTCGCCTTACTAAATCTCCTAAAAAAGCTTTTTCCCTGGATCCCTTCGGAAGATAGGAGGACAGTCACCCAAGCATTGCTTGTTAGCAGAATGGACTATGGCAATGCCCTGTTTGTGGGCATGCCAGACTACCTGTTTAAACGTCTCCAGGTAGTACAAAATGCTGCAGCCAAATTGGTCTGCAATAAGGGCAGACTAAGCTCAGCTACTGAATGCCTGAAACAACTCCATTGGCTGCCGGTGCGCCAAAGAGCACGATTTAAGCTCCTGGGGCATACCTTTAAGGCACTACACCGCATCGGTCCCAAAATTCTCCAGGATAAAATCCGATTCTACACCCCTCCCAGATGCTTACGGTCACAGCATCTTGCGCTTGCAGAATCAAAAAGGATCAAAAAGGCTAAAACCGGGGGACGCACCTTCTCGCACCTCGTGGCCATACACTGGAATGGGCTGCCAGTCGAACTTCGACTTATCAATGATTATAACACCTTCAGAAAAAAATTAAAAACACATTTATTTCCCACCTAAGCAGTTCCCTACTTCATCCGGCCCTTCTTTTCAGCACCAGATTTCGCCTCCTTAGCGCCGTGATATCCCGCTGGGATGAATGTAGCGCTATATAAATAAATAAATAAATAAATAAAATAAATAAATATGATGCATCATTGGTGTCGCAAGGAGGGCGCAATGAAAAGTGACGCATCGCTGTTTTCTCGCAGCGATGGGTCACTTTTCATAAATGAGGCCCCTGTGGTATTATGTATATGGCCAAAACCAATCTTACTGAATAAGGCAGCAGTTAGAGAAAACAAATAATAAAACTAGTGTGACGTTACGAGAGGCTTTGTTTGCGTTTGCTGATTTAGCGCCGCCCAGCCCTCCCAGTACTTCCACACCCTCCTCCCTTACACCATTGCCTACGAGCCCGCACCTGTGAAAGCCACATTTCTCCTTGAGTGTGGCGTAATACAGGTCTTTGGCTCTCCTTCATGCTCGTGCACGGTAAACATCGTTTACAACGATGTTGATACATTGCATGCCATTACAACGTGGTCATTGCAACGACCGGGTTGTTACATCGCATACCATTATAACGCTAGTCGTTACAACGACTTGCTGTAGGGGCAGAAGGTGTTGGATTTTAAATCCAACACCTTCCCTACTGTTGCACAGACTAGGGTTGGAATAGTAAATTATACTATTCCAAAATCCAGCACCCCCCTACAGCAAGTCGTTGTACTGACTTGCGTTGTAATGGTATGCGATGTAACAACGCGGTCGTTGTAATGACCGCGTTGTAATGGCATGGGTTGTAAATGCATGCATTGTAACGTGGCCTATTCCACGTGCACACATCCTTCTGCCCGGTCTAGCAGACTCCCACAGCGGACTCGTGCATATCTGCCAAGGTTTCATTTTGCTATGTGTGACATTTTCATAATTTCAGTGTAATTATGAGTGACATTTCAATGAGTATGAGTGACACTTTCTCACGAGCAAAATCAAGCAGTGAAGACAAGGGAAATGTATAAATATCAGAAATGACACCCATTTGGGCAATGAAAAACTCTAAGAAGATCTCAAAACTGCTGCAAAGCACCAGAAATGGAATGGCACTAACCAGAGACAGACTGCGTGACTGCAGTTCTCAGTACAGAGGGCAGGCACATAGCTGCCAAGTTTTCAGATTGCTTATGATAACATAGCTGCCAAGATTTTGGTTTGTGTATGTGTGACATTCCCATATTTGCAGTGTGCTTATGTGTGACATTTCAATACCTTAGGTTGACACTCTTTTTGTGGGCGGAACAAGGTTGCTGTGGTCATGTAAAGATATTATATTCAGAAACTATACACTTTTCTAAAATTTGATAGTCTAAAATGGGCCTTAAAAGAGATGCAACAGCCCAAAACAGTTAGAAACAGTCTATGAATACACTGGCCTATCAGGCCTGTGAGCCGTAAAGTATGCACAAGCTGAAACTGGGAGCCTTTCTTGCTGCATCACACTCTGTTATAAATCAGACAAACACAGAGCCAACTTAGAGTGGCTAGGCTTGACAGCTTGGTTCTTGTACCAAGCAGAGTCTGTGAATAGATTTCCAACTTGACACTAAGAGGTCGCATCATTGGCAATATCCCTATGGTGCAGGAAACCCACTTCTGGATTCTCCTTCTGATTGAGCATTTTCCTCTACAAATTAGGGAATTCTGACTTACTTCCTTCTTCTAAATCAAGCTGGACCACAGAGAAGATGAAGTAGTCTGTGTGAGGCAGGATCAGTGCTTGCCTTGTTTTATACCAGGAAACTTCTAGCATCCTCGGTCTTTCTTCCTCTTTCTATCTTTCAGCTGCTCACTTACTTTTTTCACTTCCTCTCCACTTACTAACCTTCCTCTTCTACATCTTCTCCCTTTGCACACTTCATTCTTCTCTGGCCATTCTTTTTTTAGACTTCTCACCTTCATCCTTCTCTGCTTTTCAGCTATCTTTTGCCCTCCACCTTCCTTCTAGTTGTTCCCTTTCTATCCTACCACTATCAACTTTTCTTTCTCCCTTTGTCACTCTCTGCCCCTTTCAGCCCTCTCCTAACACCCTTTGCTTCTCTCCGTCTCCATTTTCCGCCCATGTCTCACCCTCTCTCTTTCTCCTCTTACATTATTCCTACTCATATCTCTCTTACTCGCATGACTTTCCTTCTTTTGTATGTGTCTCTCACCTACATTTTCCCTACTCCTGGTGAATCATATTCATATTTAGTGCCCCTGCTACTTGCAGTGTGAACCAGGTCTTTTTTGCAAAACTGTTACTATCAGCGAAACGCCAGGGGTCCCCTACAACTGGCCCCTCGCTTTTTAACCTGTATTATTTGTTCTAGGAATCGTAGTTTCACTTATACGGTTTGAGATTAAATGCCCTATCAACAAGCGATGCTGGTTAATAAGCAATGCTAAGGTGTTAAACATGACAAAACCACCTGTCAGCTATGACAATCAAAGTAGCTCACTTCTATTTTGAGAGCACCTAATGGTAAGCTGGAGCCACTGGGCTTCTGCAGCCAGCCAGGATCACCTTCTGATTTGCTGACAGATCATCTGTGTTGATGTACTGCCCATTTGGACGTTATTATTAGGACAGATGGTGGTGCCGACGATTCTAGATGCACAGGCTGGGACGTGGGGTGAAGGTTACAGAGACTTGCTGAGTGTTTTAGTGGAGCCGGAGCACACCATGAAGCCAAGAATGGTTATTGTGTGACCCCTGGTTTGCCCTTTTCTTTAGGCAAACTCAAAACAGCGCATTTGTTTCCATATTTCGGGATCCAGAGTGCATCCAGACCTTTGAGCAGTGCTTATGATTGTGTTTTGAAACTTAC
This sequence comes from Calotriton arnoldi, assembly GCA_963921515.1. Classification (NCBI taxonomy): domain Eukaryota; kingdom Metazoa; phylum Chordata; class Amphibia; order Caudata; family Salamandridae; genus Calotriton; species Calotriton arnoldi. The sequence continues at coordinate 968,000 of CAWUFW010002660.1, read as the reverse complement.
CTCTTTGCTGTGGCAGCTGTTTCTGTCCATGAACACTGGGGCAAGCAGCGCCCTCTTTTACTGGCTGCACTGACTCGCGGAGAACTGGCCGCATGCAGGGGTCCGAGTCAGCTGTGATAACTGCAGGGCACCGGCTCCAGCACCACACAGGAGCCGCGGCAGCCGAAACACGCAGCGGTGTAAACAGCCGCCGCCCCCCGTTCCGCAGGCTCCGAGCGGCGGGGTACAGCTGAGCACTCCCAGGGCCGACCCAGTCGAAAACTTGAGACCGCATATGATTAGGGACCTAGGGCGCCTCACACCAACAGCGTTTATTGCCCCAGGCACACTCCGACGTCCCGACTGCGTTTTTCCTGCAGTTCGCGCCTCCGCCACTCCGTGCCTGCGTCCACGGGCAGAAGTCAGCAGACGTCGTTAACGATCTCCGCAGCCATCCCCCTTTTCTGCTTTGAGTATATGCATCTTCAAGTAGAAGCACTCCATAAATAATATGTTTATTATTTTGCAAAATAACCCCAACTGCTGCTGTTGGTGGCAGTTACATTGATTTTCACTCGATGCGAGGCACAAGATGGCTGCCAACACTTCCTGGTTTGAAGTGTTGGCAGCCAATTAGAGCCAATATTTTTTTCCTTTAATATCTTAAAAACTACTGAACGGATTTACACCAGTTAAAAAAAAGGGCTCTTCTGAACCAAGACCTACCTTTTTGCCAAATTTGGTGTAATTCCGTTCAGCAGTTCGGGCTGTAGCTTTGTCTAAAGTTTCCTATGGAAATTTACATGGGGAAAACGCGTTTTGGGACCCCCCTTTTTTCTCAGCCCCCGTTTTACGAATCACCCCGAATCTTTCAAGACAGGAGCTGACCAGAGCGCCCCATTAGTTTTGAACATTTCGTGAAGATTCGTCAAACGACGACAAAGTTATTGGGAAAACAAAAAACGCTTTTTGAATAGAAACGAGGTCCTAACTATAACACCGCACAGGAGCCGCGGCAGCCGAAACACGCAGCGGTGTAAACAGCCGCCGCCCCCCGTTCCCCAGTGAAGAGGCACAGCAGCACTTTAGCACGTCCCGGGTGCCTCCTTAAGCACGGCCATTAAACAGGCGGAAAAGACACAGGGGCAGATCTACAAGCCCTTGCGACAACTTTACGCCGCCATTGCGTCACTTCTGTGGCGCAGCGGCGTCGTAAACAATGCGCCACATTGCTACATATTTACAACGTGACGCATCTAGGGAGATGTGTCACGTTGTAAAGCCCTGCGCTACATTATACCTGCGTCAGGTATAATGTATGCAGAGTGGGCGTTCCGACGTGAGAAAGCCTCGTAAAAGTGACGCAGTGAAATCTATGAGATTTCACAGAGTCACTCTTACGACGCCACTGCATCAAAACCTTATGCCTGCTTGAAGCAGGCGTAAGGAGTGACGCAGCATGTTAGGAATAGGCATTCCTAACCATTGCTGGAGTTGCGTCGTGCTTGCGACACGACTCCAGCAATGCGCTGCCTGTACGCCAAAAGATACGTCACGCATCTGTCTATCCTTGCGCCACGGTGAGCCGCATTGTAAATGCGACGCATCCATGGTGGCGCAAGGATTTTTTTACGGGACGCAAATGAACTGACGCATCTCTGCTAATATGCAGAGATGCGCCAGTTCTTGTAAATCTGCCCCACAGAGCCTAAGAGGGGCTAAGAGAGTTAGAAACCCTGACAGTGTTGTGAGCCGTCTGAGCCAGCGGAGCACTAAATTTGGAGAGGAAAGGAAAAGTGGGCATTGAGGTTCCCTGGATTACTGCAAACCTCAGTACCACAGTACAAAAAAGTGAGATGGATGTAAGATGACTTAAAGACTGGAAGTCTGAACGGTGTGCTCATTGACATGATGAATATGTGTACTTCCAGGCATCGGCTGAAATACATGTGCTTTGACTTGTGCAAGCATTTGCGGGTGGGCATGAGTCATCATGTTCGTACCAGTGTGAACCCTGACCTCTTTCTTCATTTTAGGTGTACATTCCAGAACTCTGGTTTGGTTTTTTACTTATAAACCGCTGTTGTATTGTGTTTTTAGAGACAGCAAGGTGAAGTGAACTTGCGACTGCTTCCTGAAAACCATAGGCTTGAGAACTTCATATTTTACAATATATTATGAAAGATTTTAGGAAACCAAATCACATCCTATTTTAACTCACACACAGCAAGTAGAAATACAATACTTATTTACTCAGGTGACCATGAGCACGAGCTAGTTTACCTTGGGATGGAAGAACACTGCAGGGACATGCTCAGTGCAGAGATACAGAAGGCAGAGTAAACCACTAATAAAGGTATGGCTAGGCAGCCTCCAGCTGAGAGGTCTCAACTGACCCTGTGGATCAGTTACCAGAGGGACTGGCTTGTCTGTAACTCCTCTGCTGTCTGATGGCCAGTCCTCGGTAACTCAGAACAAGAGCAAGAACCACTCTTTCAAGTTGGTATCGTGAGTAATGTAGGATGATGCCTGTTCTGCTCCACTGAATTCCCTTCCTAGAAGGGAGTGTGGGAGTGACCAGTCAGCTCAAAGGCATCATGCTGAGAGGCTAGGCTGAGTGACGCTTCGTCAGTGACACATATCATTCATGCTGACACCTCTAACTGGCCCCCGCTGTGCAACCACTTATTTGAGACAGCGCACAACACAGCTCGATGCTCAGCTTTAATTAATAGGCTGTGACAGCCAAGCCAAGTGCCATTCATTGTGTGACATTCTCGGGCATTGCAGTAATGCGGAAGCCTTACTTTAAATGCATTAGTATGACATGCAATGCTTAGAACTTGGCAGAGCTGCTCATGTGGCTCCTCTTTCCTGTAGGCAGGTTCTGGCTAATGCTCCTTTCCTTCACTACTGCTTCGGCGTCTTCCCTCAGACTTTAGCTCTTTAGGTCGAGCCTGAGTCAGCGAGCATGCGCTGCTCTGGCGAACTGCTATAGTAGAGTATGGAAGAGAAGCCCCGCCCACTCTCCGCCCATATTCGTCATTGGCTTCTGTCCTTGTCCTTCATCACTGCAGGCTTCTGATTCAGTAATCGGTTTGTTAGTCCCTCCTTAGTGCCGCCCTTTCGTAATTTGTAACCTCCCATGGCTACTGTCCCCTTTACTTCTGTTGTTACACGGTACGTGTTTATTAGTCTGTAAGCACTATTTTCTTTTTTCCTACTGCAGGCAGGACAACATGCGCAGCTGGGACAGTGGCGGCTGCTTGTTTACTGCTGTGTCCTCCACCGTGACTCCGGCTCGTTAGTGGTTTCCTGCTTGTGTGTTGCTTCAGCGCCCATAGCTGATCGCAGTTCACTTAATCTCCACAATCTCCCTGTGCGGTGCCATTCCATCACAAACCACCTCCCACTCTTCACTATTTGCCACGCTAAACCCCTCCTCCCCGATCTTGCTTTAACCATTTTCTCAGTGAGCGTCTGTGTTTTTACAACCTTGGCAATTTCTGGATGGATAGGCTTCTCATGCGCGGTTCTCAGGGCTACTGTAGCCAATCTGTTTTCCGCATTTGTCGTTCATTTGTTCATTACTTTACTCAATCAGTAAATGCGTGTAGTTGTGTCTTGTGTGTGTTCTTGGGCCACCTGCAGTGTAAGCCTGAGGAGGGCTTTGAAAGGGATTGTTAAATTCGGCGTGCGCATAAACACAAAAACGATGATTCGCTGACTCCTTAATATCGACTATGGAGACTTTTGAATTATTAATTTTCCGAGTGCTGAGACCACGTCCTTGTGTGATGTCACTGGTGCTCATGTCTGCCTTATAGAAAACTGACAAACGAGTCTCTGCAAAGTTGCATCAAAAGCAGTGATGGGTGCTATATTGCCGAGTTAAGTTTCTTTTTCTTTTTCCCCCCACCCGAGGGTAAAAATGGAGAGCCCGATTGGGACCAGTTTCGGGTTCTGACGGTGCTGAGCACTGGCAGGACCCGGCCTACTTAAAACTCTGACTTCCAGTTACTTTCACCCGATAGTAGATTCACGCTGCTTACTTGATACATTGATGCATAAACACACTCTCTGTCTGCTCTTTCCTCAGTCCCGTCACCAATCTGTTACTTGTGGCCTTTGTGAATTGCTGCATAAGTTTGCCTCAAGCTTGGGATGAAATCTGGAGTCTAAAAGATATTTTGACAATTTTTACACAAAATGCCCTCACCCCTAAGTGCTTTGAGCTGCACCTGGTATTGCTCAGTGTATGTTTATTTTCTTACATATTGACTGATTGAAGGGTCTTTGGTAGGCAGCAATGTTTGTGGTAGGCCCTTAATCAAAACCTTTTGCAAAACATTGGCATTAATAGCAAAACAATTCAGATCAGTTACAGAACGCTCAGCCTCCGTCATGATGCACTTTGACCTGGCCATGCCTTCCCAGACTGATGTTGGGTCTCAGCCTGTAGGGGGCTGCAAATGAAGCCTTGAAATCACTGTAACTGCTGCCATTGTTGACAACCATCACAAATTCCCAACAATAACTGTTTTCCATTTTATGAGGATGAGTCACACTCAAGTTTTTCTTGTTGTCCACCAACAGCAGGAGATCAGGGCACTGATAAAATGTTTTGATAGCTGAACTTTTGTCCTCTTTTCAATGTTTTTTTTTAATCGATGTCCTCATCCTGAAGCTGTTTAAATTTGTGATATTTGGGCGCCCCGTGCAGAAATAGCATTCTGCTCCATGATTATCAGCTTTTCGTTGAGAGATTATACTGCTCGATGGGTGTATTGCTCAACTCTGCTTTTAGAACTACCTGATTTTTGATACTCCTTTCTCGCACTTTAGTGCATCTGAGTATGGTCGTCTCTGGAGCTTTCAGCCTCTCTGTGCAGCCAGACTCAGACTGTAAACAATACATTATGCACTGGGCGCTCTAAGTGTGGTCAGAAGTAGGCCACACCCACTGGAATGGCTCACCCTATCACACACACACACACTATAAAACAAGCATCTGCAATGCAATAGGTCTCACATTTACGTGTGTTTGAGCTATTGGCATTGTAAATGACAATGCCTTTTAATTATGTTTTGGTTTTTAAAACATAAATAAAAGGCATTGTCATTTACAATGCCATTAACTTTTTTGATAGAAAACGACCAGCAGAGCGCAGTAAAATGCCAGAATCACTTTAGCATTCCCTAGATTCCAGGCCATAGAAATTTGTCTTCCACGAGCACCCGTAGACAATAATATTTCTTTCAAATCTTGTATTTTCAGTGATATAACCACCGAAGGCCCAGACAGAGCTTTACACTATACCATTTCCCGCTGATAGGCAATATTTCTCTCCATGTGTTCCATACCTGGCGTGTTCTGCAGTTTGGGGCTTACTTTCCCTCCATGTTAAAGAACAGTAGATGTTTCAGCACCAAGGCTAAAGTGCTGCATAGCTAAATACATATAAGGTCCCAAAGGCGAGACCAATTGTATTGCAAATGCTTGTTCTGTAGACCTCCTGCTCCACTCTCCTTTGCGGCTCTAGTTCGTCCTTAATTTCACTTGCCTCAGCTCTTATTCCTACCTCCTGGGCTTGTCCTTCTTCTCTTTCTTCTCTTTCTGGAACTTTTCGAATCACGTACTAAAAGAATAAAAGTGTTTTGCCTCTTTCTTATGTAGGCACGATGTTCGTAGTGGTCCTGCAGCGACTAGCAGGCAAGTCCTCCCCAGAATCACCCTCTTTCTCCTGACAAAGATGTAAGTGCTTAGGAATAAAAGAGGTATGGTATGAAACATCATACAGAAAAGACATTATTATTAACATCATCATTATAGTGTAATTTGCGAGCTTTTCAGCCCTAAACTTCGTGAATCAAGGTCTAATTTTGTCAAGAAAGAATAAGACTGCATTTTGTAGTAGCTGAAGTAATAGTATATCAGTACTATTCATGCACTATAAAATTCTGTTCACTAACATACGTGCACAAATCTCTGCTTCCACCACTCTTATGGTTTTGTGCAAAGGTCTCTGTCACGTGTGGCACAAGTGGGTATATGTTTTAGGAGTAAATGTGGGCGGGACGGGGATGGGGGATACTTACACCTAAGTGGAGGAGTTTAGGAAGGGACATACAAATTCAAAATAGAAAACACCACCCATTAGGGCGTTGATATTCACTAACTTCATTTCTACAGCCCAAACGTCCCAATAAAGTAGTACATTTACCAGTGGTGGCTGCCTCGGAACGGTAGCGGTGGGGCGCAGGGGTAGCAAAATAAATACAATAAACTTACCTTTGCCAACGCTGCATGCCTCTCCTCCATCCTCACTCGGCACTGGCAGCACCGGAAACACCCAGGATCCCAGATTCTACCAGCCAATCATTTATTTATTTGAAAAGTTTTATAGAGCGCGAACAAGACCCCAAAGGGGTATCAGAGCGCTGTACAGCGTTGTCGTCAGCAATTATACAAAACATAAAGAAGGTGAGTGATATTACAATATGAGGGAAAACATTCACGAATAAGGAGTAGGGTGTAACAGAGGTGCACTAGAGCGCTCCGAGTAAAAACATCATACACATAGAGAGAACCAAGATGTGCGATGTATATCCCGGAATAGCAAAAATCAGCAGTTAATGCAGTTAAAGGAGCTATCAAGGACTAAAACATAAAGATGGTGAGAACACATCATACAACATCAGTGAAAATATTTCACGTTTTAGGTTATTAACAGCACATATGAGAATGATCAGCGCATTAGCGTTCGTTCATTAGTAGTCTTTTGACCAGTTTTTTAAAGGAGGTAGTGGAAGGATTTGATCTGATCTCGGTAGGCAAGGCATTCCAGATTCTAGGAGCAAGACCGGTGAACGCACGGTTGTACGATCTTTTCTTTTTGAATTTTGGAGGTTTCAAGAGAAGGGTGGAAGTACTTCTGAGATTCCGGCTGGAGCCCGATAGCTCAAGTTTGTTTGCTAGATACTGTGGGGTGTTGTGGTGTATGGCTTTATGAGTCAGACAAGCTATCTTGAGTCGGATTCTAGCTTCAATAGATAACCAGTTTAACTGTACAAGGTCCGGTGAAATGTGATCAAATTTCCTAGAACCCGTTAAAAGCCTGGCCGATGCATTCAGGGTAGCTCTGAGTGGGGCTAGGCTAGCTTTGGGAAGTCCTGCGAGGGTCACTAACCCATATTCCAATCTTGGGATAATCAGGGATTGAACCGCCGGCCTGAGATCTTCTGGGGGAAGGAATGGTTTGATTTTCTTCAGTGTGTTGAGTTGGAAGTTGGCTCCCCTAATAGTAGCACTGATGTGTGCCTGCATGTTTAGGTGTTTATCCAGGGTGATACCTAAAGATTTGGCAGAGTCTACGACATGAGGCGTGCAGTTCAGGGCAGTTAGTTGTTTAATCCAGTCGAGGGTAGGAGCTGAGTGATTAGGCGGGGTGATCAAAAGAAATTCCGTTTTGAGAGTATTTAGTAGGAGATGATTCTGAGCTAGCCAGTGTTGAGTTTGGGCTAGTGCAGCATTTAAAGTTTCTATGTCCTCTTGCGAGGATATCTTCAGGTACAATTGCGTGTCATCCGCATACATGTGGTATTGGATATTGGCTCTGTTTAGAATGACCGCAAGAGGCTCCATGAATAGGTTGAAGAGAGTGGGCGAAAGCGCAGAACCTTGGGGGACTCCAATCAGGACAGGTGTGCTGGACGCCAGGGTATGATTGACTTTGATCCTTTGTGTGCGGTTGTGAAGGAAGGAGGCAAACCAATTTAGGACCGGGCCCGACAATCCCATCCTACGTTGTAGGAGATCAATCAAATTTTCGTGTTTGATGGTATCGAAGGCTGAGGACAGGTCTAGAAGGATCAGGAGACAAGGGACATTTTGGTCGAGGGCTCTCACGGCGTCATCCACAATGTGAGTTAGTGCCGTTTCAGTGCTGTGTCCTGCTCTGAATCCTGACTGATGAGGATCCAGGAGTTGATATTTTTCAATATGTTTGCAGAGCTGCGAGTGAACGCATTTTTCAAGCAATTTCGCTAGAGTCATGCTGCTGGTAATAGGTCGGAAGTTGTTTGGATCTGATAGGTCTGCATTGGGCTTCTTAGGAATGGGAGTGACTTGCCCAACTTTTAGGCAGTCCGGAATCTTTCCCTGTGAGAGGGATTCATGAATGATCCTGGACCAGAGCGGTAGAACGGCTGAGATTAAATCTTTATATAGCTTGGCGGGTAGAGGATCACCAAAGTGGTTGGAGGGTTTGATGGATGTCATGTTGCTAAGTATCTCAGTGCAGTCTGGTAGGAGAAAACTGCTCCAAGAGGCGTTGTTTTTAAGTCCCAGAGGTGAAAGCATTGTCGTGGATTCTGCCGCCTCCCTAATCTAGCGGGCTGAATCTTGGAAAGCAGAGTTGGGGTGGTGGGTAATAGCTCCAGCTCTATTTTCATTGTTTTTTCAGCGAAGTGAGCTGTAAAATCATCACCACTAGGGAGCAGGGATAATGGAGTAGAGTTTTGGTAAGAAGATTGGTTAGATTGTTCCTTAATGATTTCGAAGAGTTTTTTGGTCTATTTTTGGCTCCATCCAGTTGAAGTCTGAAGTGTTCGATTTTTGCCAGGCGTATGTGTTTATTGTAAACGCTTCTCATTTTCCTCAGTTGAGAGAGTTTTGAGGTGGAAGGCGAGTTTCTCCAGAGTCTCTCAGAGAGTCTTAGATTACGCCGTTCGACATTTAGGACGCCATTAAACCATGGTTTAGAAAGTTTGACTGGGATCCTTTTGAGCTGTTTCGGAGCAGCCGAGTCAAGAATGTTGGAAAAGGTGTTAATGTAGTGCTCAGAAAGATCGTCAAGGTTGGTCAAATTAGGGGGCTGTAATTTATTTTTGGTGATTGAGGTTAGCATGTCAATGTCGAGGTCTCTCATATTGCGAGTCATTTGTTTTGCTTTAAGGGGTTGACCATGACGACCCAGTCCCTTATCTAAGATGACGAAGGGAATTTGAAAGTGATCGGACCAGTCACAGGGAAGGATTTCTCCTATTTGTATGAGGTTGTCTTTGGCAATGATGAGGTCTAAAGTGGCGCCTTTATTGTGAGTAGGTCCTTTACTGAGCTGTGAGAAATTGAGGTCAGAGAGGAAAGTCTTAAAGGAGTGGACAATTGGATCATTTGTGTCATTCCAATGGAGGTTGAAGTCTCCGAGGAATATCTGGCATATTTGATCCGAGCTCGAGCTAATGACCTCCATGATTTGCTCTGTGAAGATTAGATTGAAATCATGATGCTGGTTGGTTTGAGTGGCCTTATTGGCACTGCCTGGGATCCTGGGCATGTTCTCCACCGGGCTGTGCAACACATGATGTTTTGGTCGGCCTAAGAGGGCCGGCCAAACCGTCATCCGCACTTAGAGAGTGCAAACCACTCCACACTCTGCTATGGCGAGCTCAGCCCTGCCCCGGCCTGGCTCCGAGTTCCGCACAGAAAAATAAAATGATAATAACGTCTTGTTATTATCATTTTATTTTCATTTTTTTGCACTGCTCAAAAAGCAGTGAGCCGCCTCGGAAATTTACTTAAGCTGAAACTTGCAACAAGTCCAGCAACCTTTCCTAGTCAATTACAAATATTTCGACTTTTAAAATAAATATATATTCATGTGTATTGCTTGAATATTAAAAATTATAATTTAATATTAATATAAAAAAGTAACATTTATATTTTTAAATATTTATTGAAATTTATCACGTGATGTATAGAATTAATGAAAATAATTTTTAATTTTTAACTAAAATGTAAAAGTGGAATTTTATTTTATAATATATCAAGAGATAGATCAATAGATAAAAAAGAAGCAGAGGACAAAGTATCGCTAGTTCCGAAGTTTAGTAGAGTTTTTAAGCATAGGGTTAGCACAGTGCCTTCCATGGCGAGCTAGAGAGTGAAAAAGCCTTTTGCCAGTTTTACAGCAAGGTATTTAAGCATAGGATTAGCAAATGCCTTCCATGCCAAGCTGAAAAATGATAAAAGTCTTTAACTACTACAAACACAGTATTACAGCTCTGAATTGGTAAAATACCATTCAAGCCAACCTGGAATAAATAAAAGCAACCTGTGATATGTGTTTCGCTCTAGTTAGAGTTCTTCAGAGAAACCTTTGTCCAGACACAAGGAATCACCCAGTATAAGTCAAGACAATGCTCTTTCATGCCTAGAATGACACATACATTAAGCAAAAAAAGTAGCAGTGAGCTCTGGATAGCTCCCACGTTTAGGTGGAGAGGAACCCTTTTATATGGAGTACCCTACAACACCACCGACATTGTGAATCTGCTTACCTTAAATGTCTATTTCTCTAGTAGAGTTTTTAAGCATAGGATTAGCAAGTACCATCCATGTTGAGCTAAAAAATGACAAAAGCTTTTTACTACTGGAAGCACAGTGTTTTATATGCATAGAGTAATGAATCATTGACATTCTGTTATATATAAAATGAAAAGGAAATAATAACAAAGATTAGGAATGAATAAAAGAACAATAAACTCTAGCTGCAATAAATAAGTACAATACAAAAAAAGTTACATGTTATTCTTGGAACAAAAATAAAAATATTGAGAACCATGACGGACAGATCTGCAAAACGAGAATTAATAGTAAATTAAATGTTTGCTGATGACAGTGGAAGTTGTGAAAAGAGTCTAACCTAGGACAACAGATGGGACATGAAGGAAATGCTAAAAGACTACATAAGGATTTAGAAAAAATGCACATTTTGGAAGTTAACAAATGGTGGGAAGGTAAAACATTGAGGAGATACATCGAATGCCAACGCTTTCCGAGAGGGTCCAAAGTTTTGTCTTACCAACTTTAAACTATATGGATACATATGAGAAGCTGTCTTGGTATATGGTGTACACTTATGTAAGTGGGCACACTGCACCAATCCAGACAACCCTTATGGTGATTTTAGTGGTATTAGACAACCTTAGAAAGCTCTCTAATTGGTAGCTGTGGAGAGCAGCCTTCAGGCTTAGTCCAGAAGGAGTGTAAAGCATCTTGTTTTACCACAACATAATCTTATAGGTATAGATTAAGGGAAATAGAACCACATAGTGTATTTATAAAAATATGTATTTATTATAGAACACTCACTAACACATTCAGATATCTCCTAACCGGAGATATACACAATGGACACAATACTTTTCAATAGAAACAGGTAAGTAGCATGAAATACACAGTGGTTGCCGGCGGAGGCCAAACCATATACTAAAATAGTGGTATGCAAACCACAAATCAAGTCAGGACTATACCCAGAAGACGTAGAAGTGCTGGGGCTCCAAGGAACCACCCGAGGTAAGTAACCAGGAACCCCACAGAGGCTGTGTGCAGAGTGGGAACACGACTGCGGGTTCAATACAAGTCAATGGGTAAGTCGCGGTTGCAATTTTAAAGAAGAAGAACCCTTCCCAGTGGTCCCTGAAGAAACCCAGTGGAAGACAGAAGGTTGGAGAGCCACCCCACCCGTGGATACCCTAGGAACCAGGATACCTACACCAGGGATGCCTGGTGCACAGGTGTGAAGTGGCGTTGGACACCGCTGTCGAACCCAATGGAGGACTTCAGGAAGATGCCAGCTGCTGGAGAAGGTGAAAGTGTCTGGTGGAACCCAAAGGTGGATTCAAGATGAGAAGTACCTGCAAGCAGAGGGGGCAGAGTCTATGCCACTCAGGAGTGACCAGGAGGCACGGAAGACGAAGGCCCACTGATGTCGGGTGCTGCAGGAGAGCTGATGGTGACCATGGAGCTGCAGCTGTGTGGACCAGGCAATGCTGTGGAAGACCAGGAGCCATTCACGAGCTGTCCCTCATCGGATGTCGAGAGTTGAGGGGTCGGTGTCCGTCGGGAGGACCAAGAAGTCTTGGCAGCTGCAAACAACATGGAAAGCGAAGAAGGTGCAGGGTCGGGACCAGCAAGGTCCAGTTGACTCACCACAAGCAGGGTAGTCAGAGCAGTCCCTGAGAAATCAGGGGAGCCTGCTGAAATCACAGAAGACCCTCAAGAGGACCCACAGGCCGGAGGCACTGGAGTCGCAAGGGGACCTCGAGCAGCTCACTAAAGATGCATGCCCACGATGTAAGTGATGCAGTGAGGATGAAGATTTTGGTCACAGGAGATGCTTGAGATTGGGGCTACTTGGAGCCCGAAGATCTTGGTTGAAGGAAGCCAACAAGCTTTTGCAACAGCAAGTCGATGAAGAGCACAGGGGTTCGGTCCCTGTGGCTCCGACGAGGGATACTGGCCTCAAACTTGGTGAGAGGACAGGACAGGCCTCGAGAGATGTAAAAAATAACCACCTGAGTTGTTGATCCTTTCGGAGTCCGAGGGAGCCTAGGATCAGCAGACCGGTCAGCGTAGTTGCGGTGCCTGCAGATGCAGGAAAGTGACTCCTTCACTTCAAGGGAAATTCCTTCAGGTCTCTTGGATGTCCACAGGCCTTGGAAGGTTCCTGTATGGAGCACAGGCACGGACATTGCAGCAGACGAGCAGGGCGACGAGACCAGGAGCAGCAGGAGTCTTCCCAGGTGCAGGTTTGATGCCCAGAGCGAAGTCTCATAGTGAAGTCAAGAATGCCCAGACGGTTGAAGATGAAGGTGTCTTGAAATGAATCTTGTTCCACGATGAATCTAGGGACCCACCCACAGGTAAGCCCTTAAGTACCCTAAGGAAAGGATTGGGACGATTCAAGGTCCCCTCCCAGGGAGGGGTTGGACAGTGGGGAGGATACTCCCATGTCCTTTGTCTAGTTTCATGCCAGAGCGGAAGCCAGCGGCTCCCTGAGCTAGTTTGAACTGGAATATGCAAGAAGGGCACCAAATGTGCCCTTCAAGCAGACTGAGTGGTGCTGGCCAGTGCCCCCACCCTGTCCCAATACAGTAAACCCTGTCTGGGAGGTGGTCACACCTCCCTGAGACAGGATACCTATTGTTCTGCCTTCCCCTGCTCGAGCCTGGCTCCGCAGCAGGAGGGCAGAATCGTGTCTTTGGCCAGCAGCATCCATGTTGTGCTGTCCGGGTCTGGAATACTGGTACCAGGAGCACTGAGGGCCTCCTGGAGGAGCTTTACAGTGCATGGAATCATACCTCCCAAACCGTTTACGGTGTGGGGGTATGATTCCAACATGTTGAGGGTTCGTTACAGCCAGTTTAGAGATGGTCATCGCGTAGTGACGCATGGCCAACCTATGTACCGTAATGACTGAGGCACTTACAACCCAGGAGAATGGACTCTGAAGGATGTAGGGGTGTCCTGCTCATGCAGTGGCACCCTCACACTTAGAACTGAACACCCTGCCTTCAGGATTGAAAGGCCTGCTTTATGGGTGACTTATAGGTTTTAAGTGCAGTGACCTTAGATATAGGGTGCTAGCAATGGCAGGCCTGTAGTTACAGTTTGAGTGGTCTCCCATGTGTGGCATAATACATGCTTCAGCCCATGGGGGACCCCTGGTGTACCTATGCCCTGGGTACCTCAGTACCATATACTAGGGACTGATAAGGCCACACCAGTATCCAATCTGGGATGCACCTAAGTACTTACAATAACCAATTTAGGGGAGAGAGCACAGAGACTGGGGTACTGATTAGCAGGCTCCCAGTCAGACTAGTCAGAAACATTATAGCACCAGGCAAAAAGTAGGGGTAACCATAAAAGTAGATCCTACTTTCCTACAATGCGGATCTTTTAAAGAGATGGCAGACTGACACCACTGAATGCTCCATGAAGCTGATGGAGACGCTATTCATTCATGCTGAACAAAAGCTGTCAATTGTCTCAGAGAAAATTAAAAAACTTGAGAAAGCTATGGAAGTAGCCAAAGTCAAGAAGGCAAAAAGGCTTTAGAAGAGTTGAAAAAGAAGTTGGACAAACATGAAAAAGAAGTGCAAATGAAGAAATGTAAGAAATTCAACAGGGATAGAAGTGACTATGTTATGGGAAGAGTTTATACTTTTGTCAGACGCTTTGACTCACTTCATAACAGGCAAACAATGGATTATATTAAGGAAAGAACTGAGCCCCCATCGAGCATTGAAAGCTCAGAAGTCAGCTCGGGGGATGAAGGCATGCCATCGACTTGCCCAAGACTGGATTTTTCCAGGGAAATACGCCTCCTTCAGATGACAACACGAGGGAGTGGCAGAGGTGCAACAAATCAAGTGAATCAAAAGGAAAAAGAACCAGAAGAGGTAGGAAAAGGAAAACATGAGAAAGGAAGAAAAAGGATGTAACAGCAGAAGGATTTACATCACTGGAAGATGATATTGTGATAAATCTCTCAAGCAAAGAACTAAAAGACAAACACAAGAGACTTCTGAATAAAGGTTTATCGTTTTGTCCGAATGTGGGTATTGATTAAGCATCAGCAAGGATTAACCTATACAAGTTTTGAAGAAAGCTGAAATTAAAGAAATATTTTGCATCAAGAAAAAACAAATTCAAAACCACTGGTTTGTCAACCTTCCTTAATTTACCGGAACAAGGTCTACCGCATCTACACACTTTATCGACCCTAGAGGAAGATTTAAATACAACAGAGGGGGGAGCTGACCATGAGACATTATCAGATCAAGAATTCTGCATGAGGGTGGGCATTGACACAGGCAAATCAATAACAAGTTGGTGCAAGAGTAAATCAAGATTTTGTCCACAATTGCCATCAGGAAATAGAGAAGATCTGTTTCAAGAGCTGGTCTCTGGAGGCCTAAGCGGATTAGCTGTTAATGAGTTCAAATCAAATTGACATCGTATGAGAGGGAACATGACCAGAGAAGACTGGTCAGCCTTGAAAGAAGAGGATAAAAATCTCATTATAAAAGCATTAGATGAAGGTGGCAACATTGTTCTAATGGATCACATTAAATACATACAGGAACCAAAAAGACAATTAAACAAACGGGAACACTATGAAAAACTGGCCCAAATTCCAACAAATTATATAATGAGAGTTTTTGATGAAAGACTTCAATTTTGGAATGACCGGAATCTGTTGGACGATGAAGAATATGGGTATTTAAAAATAAATCATCCAATATTACCAACCATATACTATTTGCCCAAAGTCCACAAAAACATAGACAATCCCCCAGGACGCCTGATTGTTAGCTTATGCGATTCATTACTGGAAAATACCTCAAGGTTTGTGGACATCTTCTTATTCCTGTATGTTTTAGACATTCCATCTTATATTTGAGATTCCACTGATTTTTTAAACAAAATTAGTGACATTCCTTGGAAAAAGCAGTACATAATGGCAACAGTGTACGTTGTGTCACTATATGCATCCATAAAGCATGAGGATAGCTTGAGGGAAAACCAATTATTATTTAAGATCAAGATCTCTTAATTTAATGGAGCATTCGGAAATGCTACTTGAGATGTTGGAGTTCCGCTTGAAAAATAATGTTTTTATTTTTGATGGAAAGTTTGTTATACAAAGACAAAGGACTGCCATGTGGACATCTTTCGCCCCAACATATGCTAATCTGACCATGGGATTCTGGTAGGCTGAAACTGTTTGGAAAAAGGCTAATGCAGACATTTTGAAGAAAGTGATTTTATGGCTACATTTTATTGACAATTTGTTTTGAATCTGGGAGGGAGAGCAAAAAGAGCTTGAACATTCTTAAAATCACTAAATAAGAATCTCCAAGATCTAAAATTCACATATGAAATAAGTACCACCAACATCAATTTCTTGGACATTGGCCTTTATATCCAAAATGATAAAATATGAACAAACATATTTAGGAAGCCCACCAGCTGCAACAGCATTTTATTTGCAAACAGTGCTCACCCGAATGATTGAAAATGGAGTGTACCATATGGACAGTTTTTGAGAGTAAAAAAGAATTGTTCATAAGAAAAAGATTTTTCTTATATAAATCAAACATGAAAATTAAACAAAGTTCCAAACAACATATATCAGAGCATATCCTGGTACAGCATGTATTTCTCAATAAATTTCAATAATATTCATAAACGATTAGCACCTCCTTGTGCACCAATCTCTAATTCCATGGTCAGGGTTGCATGCACACAATTTATTCTAGAAAAATTCTCTAGTAAACATTTTGCTCTTTGAACAATTTTTGTTTATTATTTCTTATATAATCATTACATTTTTACATTTTAATACCCCAGGGATTGCATTTCTCTTATACCTATGAAATCCACAGTTTCATTGTCACCATATTGATGTAGAAGGTTGAGCAGTAGTGGCCTTATTGATTTTACTATACTTAGAACAATTTATAAAAAAATAATTTACCTTAAAATTTCAGTTTCTTTCGTATTTGAGATAGCTAGATTCTGTGTATATTATATCCTCCAAATTTGACAGCACAATTCAGCGATTAGAAGGAAAAAGGGAGTAAATGGATGTTCAACATATGAGCAATAATTGCAACGTATACCCATTTTTATATTGTAACAATCGTTTATGAATATTATTGAAATTTATTGAGCAATACATGCTGTACCAGTTTGTATAATTTTCATGTTTGATTTAATTAAGAGACTGATGTATATCTTTTTTGTTTGTGACAGCCCTGAAGAAGCGCGGTTGTGCGCAAAACACATGTTGGCTGTAGGCAGTATTGCTGTATAATTATGATACATCGAGAAAATAAGAATGAAGAATAATTTGTGTGATTAGAGATTCAGGCATTACTAGGCACTATGGAGTAGACAAGTCTTCTTCTTCTCTCTCTTGTTTAGCTAAATTAACCTTGTAGCCATGCCAGCTCAGTCAGCTTGCGCCCTAGACAGACATACTTGTGTCACAGTCGCAGACTCACGTTATTTACTTTACTACTGTCTGCAGGTGGGACAGCTGTACTAAACAATTATCTATTTTTCTATTATGGCCATACTCTGTTAAATCAATGGCAACTGCTCAATTTCACTTTCACCATGACTACTACAGCAAGGCAGATGTTATCTGATTAGTAATATGAATGATGATATACGGCACTACATAAGGTATTAATATTGTTTGATTGTAACCATGCAGCCGATAGGCCACCCATGGCTGACACAGTCGAAATGACATGGGTAGAGACTAGAGAGCGGGAGTGGGCCTCGGAGTCGGAGGGAGGTGATTGATAATGGGTGGGTACATACATAATATATATGTTGTGCTTGCAAACTACTGTGAGTCAAGGGAGTATTCTGAAATACAACCTTGAATCAAAAACCTTGGAAAAAACAAGTCCTTGTTTATTCTACTTCCCAGCGATTTTTCCATTTATCATTGCATTGCTCTTCTAGCATTATTTTTTCATTCTAATCTTCACCGTTGGCTTTGCTACTCCTGCACGGTTTATTTTTCATTTACATTATCTTCATCCAGTCTCCACCTATGCTATGATTGAATACCTTCCAGGCATCCATCCATTCAAAGTAAACATGGCTATCTTGTCATTCTTAATCTCAAAAAACCTTTCACCAACAACATACATTTGTCATTTTATTTTTTTAACCCCCACCCATGCGTCCTTGCTTGCCTTTGTTTTGGCCCGGAGGATTCCTTTCACCCATACAGTTTCACCCACCCAGGCAGGCATCCTTTCTCTCACCTTTCACCCATCCTTCAACCACCCATGCATCCTATCAGCCACCTATACATCCCGGGCCCCCTTCCTTCACCCACGCATCTTTCTCTGCCAGTCATATATTACATGCCACCTGTCCTTCCTCCTTCCATCCTTCTTTCCCTTTTCCATCAACCCATCCATCAAGGTTGTGTGACTCTTAGTCTTCTTCATAAAACTTTCTCTGCTGTGTTGAAGTCAGATAGAAGAGGCCATTGGGTACTCAACTCACGCCGTTAATGCTAATGCTAAGTAAAAGGTGTCTTCAACTGTTGTTCACAACAACTTAGTCTCTCTCAACAGTATGGTATACACCTTTGCAGGGAGTGTATTGTCAATAAGTAAGGAATATAACTTACCATCACTGCTGGCTCACCCCCTGCAGCTGCCGCATCTGGTGCTCCCTCCTTACTGGCGTTACCTTTGCCGCTGGCCCCAGCATTGGTGGTCGGTACGCCTAGAAAAAACATTTCACATTTTTTAGATGCCATATACGCCTCGCCGCATTTATTTTTTTCACTAGCAAGATTGAAAATACAATACATACATACACCACACACATCACTAGTACAACTCTGGTACTAGAGTAGGGTAGACAGTATGTCCTATTGAAAATAATAAAATATCCGGTTGGGCATTTTCTTGGTGGCAATTTTCGAAAAGCCTCTCAAGAAGAGGACAACCCAAAGGACTGGACTCAGAGGCTAGAGCTATTGGTCAATCTGAGTTTTTAGAAAGAAAAAGAGTGGCCAACTGGGCGGACAATCGGACATGAGGTCTCTCTTGGTTGGAAAATATAATGGTGCCCTCCTCCTCATACTTCTTCCAGCCATGGTGCACGGTAAGCAGTTGTTCACCATCAAATGCAGCTAATAAAAATAGTACTAGGCCTAGATGAGAAAAAGTAAAATACACCACTTTGGGGTGTCCAACGTGACCATAATTTTATTTACTGATTGTGCATGAGAAAGTAAAAGAATGCCTTCTCATCTCAACGAACATGCGTAGAATACCTTACTTGGGCATGCAATCTGCACAGCAGAGTAGTAGTACTAGTAAGGACCAATGGGTTCTCTAAGTCTTACAGTACCACCACTAGGCAGTCCACAAAACATATAAGGGGAGAGGGAAAGCTGACTGAAAAAACAGAATAAAGCAAGCTACAGACAGACTAATAGTACAGAGTCAGTGGCAGTTTGATTTGATGTAAAAAAAAAAACAGACACTAGAAATATAAAAAATAACGAAGTTGGTACGAAATGCAGGGATAAGAATTTAATTAGAAACAGATAGATCAAAGAAGATTTGGTAAAAAATAGAATTAGGAAACGGAAATAAGGTGCAGTAAAAGTTAGGGAAATATATATTAATATTAACAACAGGAGTGCTTACTAGGGCCAGCAGAGTCCTGCTGAGAGGCACCTCCTCCAACTTCCGTCTTGGCAGACCCCTCTTCTTCTTTCCCCGGGATGCTGATCATGTAAGACATAATTAAAGAGACAAAAATTGATTGGTGTGAAATAAATATTAAAAAATCGCTCCAAAAAGATTTTTTGGACAGGAAACGGCAATTGCAATAACATTGACCTAACCTAAATCAGATCAACTAGTAGTAGACTAGTATCGCAGTCGCGGACTCGCCTATCTTTATTATTCCACAGTTCCATTCCAATTCCAGAATCCTAAACCTAAGTACCTCCCCTGCCTATTCCAAAGACTTTGGAATGAATTGCAAAAAAATTATATTTGCTTCTAAGTTCCGATCTCATTTGCAATTATCTCTCAACCCCCTTTGACGGGCCAATTGCACTAAGTCTGCATTTAGTCTTCTAGTAAATGCATAGATGGACACATGCATATTGCATACACCAAACTGGTTGGTTGCTATATTCACTCACTATACAAACTACAAAAAGTTTCTACTAAGGACTAAGGAGTCAAGGACTGAAGTCACATGAGAGGACGCATCACGCGGGCCGCTAAATTACCAACTTATACTAAGTAACTAACTAACTAACTACCACTATCTTAGTGACAGAACAAAGAAAAGGAGTCTCTCTAGCCTGGATTATCTAACTTAAGTTCTCTTACCTCTCTTACATAATCAGCCCAAGCGAGCGCAAATGTGCAAACAAGTAAGATTAGTAGCTATGAGCACCTGTCTAGAAGAATAACAATCACTTGATTTTTAAACGTAACTTACCTGCATGTAAGCAGCAGCAGTCTTACTATTTGGGAAAAATATAATATTCGCAATAACAATAACATAGAACACACAATAGTAATAAAATTAGCTACTCACCAAGCCCCGTGACCTCCACACCTACCAGGTCCAGCAGTTCCTGCTCTCGGTCCAGGATGTCGGACCACTGGTGCGTCAGTTGGTTATGGGTGCACCGGACCTCAGAGCAGTGAAACACTGCCCAGCGCACCCTTGCCCACTGCTGGTGACGCTCCTGGAGTCTGTCCCCGGGCCCAGGCCTGCTGCTAGGGTTAAGGGAGGGTGGAGCTGCACAAAACAACTAGTGCAGCCACCTCCACCACAGAAAATAAGGCCCGGGGCTGCACCCCTTCTAGGCGACGCCTTCCTCAAGGAAGGCGGCTCCTCCGGGTTGCACTGTGGAACGTCTTAGTCCTAGTCATGGTTCTGTGGGGGCGGGGGGCGGAAAAGAAAATGTAGATAGTAAAAAATTAAGTCAGGAGAAGAAGGGAAGTAAAAAAAAACAAAAAGCAAGTAATAGAAAAACAGTACAAAAATGCACAAAAAGACAAAATAATGCAAAATATACATTTAGGAAGGGAGAGTGATAGCTAATAAATAAAAAAGATCAGAAAAAAAGTTTTAGGAACGAAGGATTGAAAAGATATAGGGAGGATTAAAAAAACAGGCCCAGAACCATAACAGACAAGAAAAACAAGATGGCCGCGCCAATCGGCGACCATGTGGTGAAGTTCGCGCAATATTTCCCCACAAGAACGCAATCCGCATTGCCGAACGTCAGAAATGTTTTGCGAACATGCGGATCAAGCAACTCTGCATGCCAATGGAACTCCACGTAGCGATGCAGAGTTTTTTTGCGACTTCGCAGAATTCTGCGTCGCGCTGCTACGCAAACCCGGCCCAGGCTTAGTATCCTCTCTGTTTAGAACTGTGTCCTGGACAACTTGTGTACATATTTCATTGTGGAGGCATACTTACTCTTTCAAATGTCTCCCAATGGCAACACCCAAACATAATAGAGTGTGCACAACAACTGATAGCAGTATGTATTAGAGTATAAACATGCACTTACTTCTGTGTGAAGGTCCCTCTCTTGCATTACAGTTACCTATTCTACAGAATGCAACACATCACTGTTACATGACAGCTAACCATACTTGCATTGTAAAATAATTAGCTAATCTATTACTGACTCATAATAGGATAAGAGATGAGTACAGTACCATTCACATACATATACATGTAATAGCATATTCACAGTCCCTCAACATGATGCTGCCAGTTTTACTGAATTTTTCAATACTATAATAAACTTGAAATGTATAATAAGTATTAAAGAAACTAATCCAAAGTAACTTTAAACTATTTATTACAACAAAACAATTTAACAATAATACAAAACTACAACTGCATTAACAAACAATATAAACAACTATAACATGAAAAAAACAAATTGCTCTCTGACATTGCTAATTTTCTGTCACCAGTATGTCATCCTCAGATTCGGGTGTACAGCTTAGTTCTGCTCCTACACCTCTGCCACCTCAGCCGCCCAAGGAGTCCTTGATGTAACAATTTTTTTACATTTGGCCAGGTGGGAAAAAAGTATATGCTAAATATGTTGATGCAAAATATGCAAAAAGGAGTTCAGCAAGGGCCACAGGAACAAGCAATACAGTATGAATATCACTGGGATGTGGCGACATTTACACCCTTAATGCCTTGCTAAGGATGTTAGCCCATGCTGCAGAGCTTGATAAATCCTTAGGGGTGTTCACATCCTTCCAACCTGAATTCACAGCCTACAGAGGTCCAAATTCAAATGTATACTTTATTGTTTAAGTTAATAAAAACCATAACAATATCCTAAAATGAGGTTAAGTTAATTAACCGGAATTTAAATAATTTAAAAGACAATTTCTTATCCTATAAAACAAACTAAAATAGAACGTGTCATGAAAATTGTCGGCAATATTGTTATCACATCAGTGCTCAATATAAAGTGCATTTGTACAATTAGCTTATGGTTTAGGTACAGTCCGGGGAGTCTTTGGGGCGTGTTATATTTTCATATATTATCAGAAATGTCATCATCTTACAGTTCAGTTGAGAATCTGTTGAGTCCAGACCTTTAATGATGGCTGATCTGCAAGTTCGAATGCCCCTGTCATTCAAAGATTTCTTCAGTAGCAGAACCCGGATAGATTTTAAGAAAGAGCAAACACAGATCAGATGGATAAAATCTTGCCGTTCTGCACCATATAAATTACAAGTTCTGGGTCCGTTGTACTTCCATGATGGTTGGTCTGCCAAACTTGGTAATGCCCAAAATCTGATGGCTATAAGCTTTCGTTTCAGATAAAGTGAGTACGTTGAATTTAGGTATTCTGCCGGACGTAATGTTGTATATGATTGGAGGACCATCCAGGTGTGGGACCGCTTTGTTAATGTACTTTTATCTTCTAGAAATGAATGGAATTTGGCCATTTTGTTTATCACCGTACGAAAGATTTGGAAGGATGGATTCTGAGCCCAGAGTTCGGTTGTATTTGTTTCCTTCAATGCTGTTTTCAAGGAATTACTGTAGCATGAACCTGGATCTTCTTCCTGTGCCCGCCACAAGTCATCATGTAAAACATTGATTTAGCCAAACTTTGTACCAGGTTTTGAGTGCAGCGTGTTTTCTCCCAATCTCCTGTTGGATGAGACTGAATTCCAATCGTACCTGAGCCAGAGATGCGTTTTGAGGAAGACAAAAATCTTTTTTATACATTTTCGTTTGTAGAGTGTCAAAAGGTTTTGCATCATTGCCATGTAATGCTATGCTTGCATAAGTTACCATCGGAAATAGTTTGGCGGCCATCACTGCCACTATCCGCTTAAATGGTGGGCCCTGTCATTTTTTTGCAAGGGCACAAAATGCGTAAATAAGGCCATTTCCTTTTTTTTTCAAGACATTGTTTTTGAAATTGAAAGTTCAATTGATCATCTATAAATACCCCCAGATATTTATATGTGCTGACTACCTCTAAGGCTGTTTCTCCCAGCTTTATTGGATGTTGATGTCCAGGTCGATTCATAATTGACATGGTTTTTGTGACATTAATTTCCAAGGCATTGGCCTTAGCAAACGTTGTTAATTCATTGAGCGCTCTTTGGAGGCCAACTCTTGTAAAGCTGAGCAGAACTATGTCATCTGCATATGAAAGGTGCGTTATAGGTAATGGGCCCAGGCGCAGGGGGTGTTAATTAACCTGGTTCAATCTTGGTGAGAGGTCCACCATGAATAGGTTAAATAGGTGAGGTGCTAATATACAGCCTTGCTTTAGTCCTATTTCTGTCTGTATTGCCCTTGACAGTCTTGTGGCATTTGCTATTTTTACACGGACCCACGTGCCAATGTACAGTTGTATTATGGCTTGTAGTATTGTTTCAGGAAGACCAAATTTCTTTCATTTAGACCACAACAAGTCACAGTTTACATGGTCAAACGCTGTTTTAAAGTCTATAAAACAGAGTTGTAATTTTCTTTGCAAGCGTTTGCACTTGTCCGCTATTATGGCCAGGGATAGAATGTTTGTAGTAGTGCCAAATCCTTTGCGGAATCCTGTTTGGTTGAATGGAATCAAGATGTTGTTGTCTGTCCATTCTACCAGGTCCTCCAGGATTAGTAATATTTGGCTTCAACTTCAATGAGTGCAATTAATCTATAACTTGTCGGATCCGATCTATCGCCCCATTTGTAGATTGGATTGATTATTTCCAACTCATGGGAAGGGTATCAGTTGTGCCTATCTCCTTATACAGCGCCGACAATGGAATCACCCAGTATTCAGGGTCAGTCCTAAAGATCGTCTGCGGGATGCCGTTCGGCCCAGGTGCCCCGTCCCTTTGTCCCTCTTTTATTATTCTGGATACATTTTTCTACTGCATAGCATTGGTAGACCTGGGCACTTGGCAATAGAAGGGTAGGGCTGGTGTCTTGGGTTATCATTGTGATGTTTCCTAATTGTTTGGGCCCCAAGGGATTATGGCTGGTGTCCATCTCTCTATTAATGAGTGGAGTAGCATCTTTGAATGTTTTATTTAGGTGAGCTACCCATCCTTGCTCACACATGCATTATTTATAATTTGAGTTGCTCTAGTTGTCCCATTGACTAATTCCCAAAAGAGCCTGTTGTTGGTTTGTTTCGCACAGAAAAGTAACTTTGTCCAAAACATCTCACGTTTCGTTTTTTGATCATTCCAAATTTGCTTTTTATATAGCTTCCGGATATTCTTTATATGATCCCAAGTGTGTTTTGAGACTTTGGGTGTCTTGTTTTTTCTGAGTGCTTTTCTTGGTTCTTTTCTTAGCATAAAAGCTTTTTTTGAGGGACCTGAAGTGTGCTTGTCGCTTGTATTCCACACATAATTGATTTTAGGTGCCTGTTTTGGTAGGTTTGTAGTGAAGGTTGTCCAATTCACTACTCGACTACTTTCCGGGACTGTGTTTATTTCATATATCTCTTTAGCTAGCCGTGTTAAATCTGGGAGAGTATCTGCCGACCATTGAATGTGTTTCAAATTTACTGTTGTCAGGTGGCCCATCTCTATGGGGGCTAGCTGGTGTTTTAGAAGATTTATTTTTAGTTCAAGATGCTGGTATGAATGGTCACTTCGAGTTGTATAATTAATAGTATATTTCCCCACATGATTCAGTAGTGCAAACGTTATGATTGTATAGTCTATTATTGACTGGGTATTTACTCCCTGATAGGTCCATCGCAGGGGAGTATCATCTTTAGTTCTGCCGTTTATTACTCTGAGGCCTAGATGTTCCAAGGCGAGAACTATCTTTTGCCCCTTCAAATCCTGTTGTTTTGCTGCTGAGGATGATTGTGGAGGGACTGACCAGAACTCATTGACCGTTGCTAATTGCTCATCTTCGTCCGGGAGATAAATTAGATTTGAGTTAGAATCACCAGTTATTATTATTTCCCAAGCAGGATTCTCAAATCTAATTGCAGTTACTATTGAAAGAAGTTTTTCATATTGTAATTTCTTTTTCCTCAGATTTGGACGCATACAAACATTTATTAATATTAGTGTTATTGCTGGGTAGTTAGACCATTGGTCCATTTTGATTACTTGCAGGTCTGATGTAGTACTGGGAAGCTGTTCTGTCTTGATGTTCAGTGCCGTAGAGACATATAATGCTAGGCCGCCTTTTGGTCTCCCATATCGATATGTTCTTATTGCTTTTACATAGTGGTGTGTGTAATTGGCGACTTCCCTTGGCTCGATCAGCCAGGTCTCCAGGAGCGCAATAATCTCATAATTCTTCCAGTTTCTTGGAGGGGCATTGTCCTGTATTTCTCTTTTTGCTCCGCAATGTTCCAGGATAAGTAGAGGTAGTTATTGCTGAACAGCACAATAAGCCTGCATCTCTTAACATGGCTCTTCTTTCTGCTCATGGCTCAAACAGATAATTATTTCCTCAGAGACACCTTTCCATTTTCCTCCTAAAAAAAGGTCAAAATAACCAAAAAGATAAAAGTTACATACAGATCAATAATTGATAACAGTGATACATCAGTATATTTTATAAAGATTTCTACATTTTTCAGCACAATCACATATTTATATCTAATGCACCAGTAACTTCTTTTTCTTTTCATCCTGAAAAATTCCACACCTTCACGAGAGAACTTTTTTCACAAATAAATTATAACATCACACCTTACAAGATAACCAAAAATGTGAAGTTACATACTGATCTATAATTGATAACAGAGATACATCACGATATACTGTAAAGATTTCTTTTACAGTTTTCACCCACAATCACACAGTTATATGTACCACTAACTTCATATTCCTATCTCTTGAATAATTCAACATCCTCAGTGCATATTTTTACAATTAAATCATAACATGCCATCAAACATGGTTCCATAACAGTTTATAAGGTAACACATTCCTTTAGACATACCTTTCCTAACAACGAGAACATTTTTACTCTAGAAATAGCAATATCTCCACTCAAACATCTCATAGAGACAAAATATGTGTACAGTAAGGTTTATAAAAACACAAGGCCTTCTATTAACAGATTGAAGATTCGTTGTTTTATAATTTCAGAAACACTGCATCTTTTACTTACAACTACATACAGATTGAATAATTCATTTTTTAACCCAACATCCAATACTTGGTGATATCTCTCTATATTCTAAACTCTACCTCCCAAAACCTATATTAAAAAGCATGCACCTCTAAAAACAGCTTTTAATTCACTAAAACTTGTATAGAATAAGTTTACCAACTGTAGTGCACTTACTGACACTTCTCAAAAAAGTTCATAATGTAAATTTTTAATTACCTGAGCTTAGAGCAGTTTCTGATACCCAATTGAAGACAACAGTCTGGCTCAGTTCCAAATCTAGTCACTTCTGTTGAGCACAACTCCAACAGGCTTCCTTCTCCTCCAAATCACCAAGAACAATGTGAACTATCTCTGGTTCTGCACCCAATCACATCACAGCATTTCTTCAAGCATGTAATAAGAATGGAAACTATTGGTTGATCCTTGGCCTTTTTTTCTATTTCTCCCCATTTTTATCTTGCGAGACTCCTGTGGCATCATAAAACACTTAGTGGCAGGCTCAATAATTTTCCTTGAGATCTTGCGAGCCTATCGCGAAATTGCACTTGTCCATATGGCAAGCTTCACTCCCTGAAGCTTGTGAGTTACACTTGCAAGATTCTCTAGGGGGGTTGCAACAAAATAGTAGGGAAATAGTAGTATTTGGGATGTTGTATCCTCTCCATTAAGACCTATCTCTTACATGACAGGTGTGTGCAGTAGAGTGTGGGGGAGAACTGGCCTCTCAGCACAGGCCTCTGTCTCAGATGACAGGTGTACATAGTGGTGTGTAAGGAGGGACTGGCCTCTCCACTAAGACCCCTTTCATAGATAATGGGTGTGCGTAGTAGGGTATGAGGAGAGACTGACATCTCCTCTCAGACCTCTCTCTTACATGAGAGGTGTGCGTAAAAGTATGTCTGCATGAACTGCCCTCTCTTTCCACACCTCTTTCTCAGATAACGAGAGTGTGTAATAAGGTGTGTACATGGACTGCCCTCTCCTTTCAGACCTCTCTCTCAGATCATGGGTTTGTGTAGTCGGGTGTATGGAGAGAGACGTCCTCTCCACTTAGTCCTCTTTGTCAAATGATAGGTGTACGCATTGGGGTGTGTACATGGACTGGCCTCTTCTGTCAGACCTCTGTCTCAAATGATGGCTGTGCATAGTAAGGTGTGTACATAGACTAACCTCTCCTTCCAGACCTCTCTCTCTCAGATGACGGGTATGTGTATTAGGGTGTGTGGATTAAGACTGGCCTCTCATTGAGACCTCTGTCTCAGATGACGAGTGTGCATAGTAGGGTGTATACATGGAATAGCATCTTCTGTCACACCTCTGTCTCAGATGATGGCTGTGCATAGTAGGGTGTGAACATGAACTGGCCTCTTCTGTCAGACCTCTGTCTCAGATGATGTCTGTGTATAGTAGGATGTGTACATAGACTAGCCTCTCTTTCCAGCTCTCTCTCTCAGATGACAGGTGTGCGTAGCAGGGTGTATGGAGAGAGACTGGCCTCTCTGCTGAGACCTCTTACATTTGTGCATAGTATGCTCTGTCCAAGGACTGTCCTCCCTGCTAACACCTCTCTCTGTGATAATGGGTGTGCATAGTAGGGTGTGGGAATAGACTAAAACCCTACTCACAACTCTTTCAAAGCTGATGTGTGTAAATAGTACTCTCTGACAAACACAATCTCCAGTAATACTCCTTCCTACAGTAGGAAGTGTGCATAGTACAGTGTTTTCAAAGATCACCTACTCCTTTTACTGTTCACGATCCCGCGAGAGTCATGTGAGATTGTAAGATTTTTCTTAAAATAAGAATTAACCATCTACTCATCTCTCACACACTCCCTCTCAAAAACAAGGGCCACAATATGTATTCCTACTAATATAGTGTAATGAGAACTCATCAACTCCTTTTTACTATTCATAATTCCACGAGAGTCCTGTGAGATCATAAAAATTAGTTAAAAGCAATGTACATTTAATATTTTCACAGTGGTTATCCCTTCTAGGGGAACAGCATGCCTTTCTGCTGCCCCCTTATATAGCTTGTTTGCTTCATTTCCACAACACCTCCAATTTTTCATAGTAAACAGTAATGGCAGCCATTTCATTTCTAACACTCCAACAGCCAGCCAATCAGAGTGCTTACAAGACTCGCAGGAGCATGAAGGCTCAAGGGAGAAATTAGCCTCTCGACCAATCACAGGGCTCCATTTTTGATTCTGCACTCTCGTGGGATGCCAGCAGGACTCTCATGAGCCCAACTGTCAAAATATAAAATTGTTTTTGACCCTTACTATCTCAAAAATTACAGAACAGATGTACAGCAAATCACTAAAAGCACAATCTGTAGACCAAGATCTAGCTTCCTGATGAATTTGGTGTAATTCCATTTAGCAGTTTTTGCTATAAACTGTCTTAAAGAAGTCTATGGAAAATGCATGGAGATTTTACATTTTGATGGATCACCTGCAAGCTTTCCAGGAAGGAGCTGAGGTGGATGAATTAATTTTTTTGAATGTTTTGTGGAGATTAATCAAATGGGGCCAAAGTTATTAGCAAACCGAAAAACACTCCGTCTATGTAAAAGCAGACCTAACTATAACTACCTACTGGTGACTGCTAGTAGGATATATGTGTGTATATATATATGTATATATATATATACACATATATATATGTAGATCAAAACCACTACCGGGTACTTTGCAGAGACCGGACACCAACACTGCTGGCTCAGGTATAATTCAATTTTATTCCTTTAAGTACTGTTCTGTTGTTACGCGTTTCGACAGGATCCCCTAACTTGATATATATATATATTACCTACTGGCGGTTCCCAGTTTGTAGTTATAGTTAGGACCTAGTTTCCATAGGAAAAGCATTTTTTGACTTGGCTATAACTTTGGCATCACTTGACCAATCTGCATGAACTTTTGCCAAAAAAGTGTCATGGTGGGTACTATTGATTGGGAAACTCTGGGGTTGACCCGTGCAGTGGGGACCGAGAATTTGAGCGCAAAATAAGGTTGCGTTTGTAATGTTAATTCCCATAGGAACCCTTAGCCACCTCTACAGCCCGAACCGCTAAACGGACTTACACCAGATTTGGCAGGGAGGTAGATGTCGGTTCAAGGAAGTGCCTATTGCTTATTTGGTGTAAATCCATTCAGTATTTTTTGAGAAATTTAAGTTTATATTTATAGTGATATCTCTGGCCGTGGATATTTCGCAGTGGTTGCGTGCTTAATCTCGAATATACGTGCCAAAGGGAATGCTCTGATTGACTGGACGGAACCTGAATAGAAAATTGCGGCTGCCATTTTATCTATCGAGACCGGTTCCCGGGGCTGAAAATCTGTGTGAAAGCCCACATAAGGGCTCACGGTGGAGGTACTCTGACCCCATGTTTGAGAAATGGAGGTGTTAGTGACAGAAGTTATATGTCCAAAATAGATTTTTTAAATGCGTGTGATATGTGGACGATGCCACGACCACCAGCGCAGCCCCCCATGTACCACTGCGGAGACTTTACGACTAGCAACATCATTGCGAATATTGGTGAAAATATTAAAAAAATATATCAATGAATCATTAGTATGCATTATTAT
This sequence comes from Calotriton arnoldi, assembly GCA_963921515.1. Lineage (NCBI taxonomy): Eukaryota > Metazoa > Chordata > Amphibia > Caudata > Salamandridae > Calotriton > Calotriton arnoldi. The sequence continues at coordinate 938,396 of CAWUFW010002660.1, read as the reverse complement.
AGAGCTATTGATAAATGTTTTTATAGAGGTATTTATATAGTGAGTTATCTACTGTGATGGTTAGAATTAATTATGTAGTTATAATTTTTTTATGTGGTGGTAGCTATTGAATTACTGCTTTTGCTTTCTGCTTTTGCGACATTCCCACTGGGATCGCGATGACCGACGTCATTGCAATCTCCGGCCTCACTGCGAAAACGGAAAATAGGTTTTTGAGATGATTGTTCTAGAAATACAGTAGAAAAACATGAGTTTGAAGTGTACAGTAATAAACCTCTAGTGTGTAGAATACTGTAATGTGTGTGCATATATGTGTTTTCACTTTATGGGAAAGGTGTGATCGTTGCAGATAACAACGTTGTCGCGATGTCCCAAATAACCGCGAAAATGGGAAATAGGTCTGAAAGATGGTTTTTAAAGAAACTTAGTACAAAAATAAGAGTTTAAACATGCTTTGAAAGAAGTATGTATATAGTAATGTGTGTAGAGCAATGTTCAGAATGGATTTTTTTACATATTATTTTTGGATATGTTGGTGGCCATTGAATGTCTGCTTTTGTTTTCCATTTTCACGACGTGTCTGCGGGGATCGCGACATCATCGCGAAGATTCCCCCCAAAAAAAGAAAAAACCCTTTAGAAAAAAACTTCACAATATTTCGGGTACTAGGGTGACTCTGACAAGAGCTGTTGTGTTGGTTGTGTGTATATGGCTGCTACACATAAGATCGGATGCAGAGTTTCACCCTGTTGCCTTCATCTGTAAAGTGCCCTCCATCATTTCTATAAATTCCATGCATGTCAAAACGCAGACTGTTGTTATAGATACAGCCCATGCGATGGTCTCTGAGGAATGCAGAAACAGTTTTATTAACATGTTTCCTGGCTTTGTCAATCTGTGGACAGAATTGATTTGACCACTTCCATTTTTGTCTTTGGCATATATTACAGTACACCAATACAGTGTGAGGGAAAAGCGACCAGTTCTGCAAAGGTTTCTTTCATTAGGATTTCCAGCTCTACCCCAGTCAATGTGCCTATGTCGTTGCCACCACAGTGCACAATCATGAGGTGAGGAGCTTGGGAATCCACAATGGATTTAACCAAAGCCAGCAACTGATGAAACTTTAACCCTCTCTGTCCAAACCAAGTAACCTGCACATTGGCAAACCGAAGTCCCTCTCAATACCTTTTTTTTTTGCAGCCTCTTTAGCCCAATAGATATAGCTGTAGCCCACAATCCATACTCTAAGCATTTTAAAGTGAAGGAGCAATAGTAGTCAGGAGAAGGCTGGAGGTGAATGAGGTAGTTTTGCAAGGGAAAAGCAGTTAAAATGGAGGTGTATTAGGTAGTGTGTTGTATGGCTCAAGAAGACGTCTTATTATTGGCTGTTGTTTTAAAAAGAAATGTAATACAGACATTGATATGCTTTTGAATCTGTGGAGTAAACCATACCTGCTGTATCTCATTTGGAAGTAGCATGTTCCTTCAAGAATGTGTTGTGAACTTGTGACCTACTGGTTCCACTGGATTGTTAGGTTCACTGAGGTAAGAGTATATTGGGGGGAAGGGTGTTAAAGAGACAGAACATTTTTTTAAAAGTTGAGGAGTGTTGACACAATTTAAGTAATGGCTAGCTTTATTTTCCAACTCAGGACTATGTAATAAACTGTTGTGCAGTATTTACATTTTTTTTAAATGAAGCTAGCTATAGGTTTGGACTCCAATTTTCTTTGCGATTCCTCCTCGATCATCGCAAATACATTGCAAACACACATAGATAGGAATCTGTTTTGGAAAGGGGGGAAAGGGTTAACAGATACTAACCATTCACAAGTGGAGATAGTGCAGTCTAAAATGAAAGCCATGATTTCATTTGCTGCCTTCCTCATGATCACAAAGCGCAAAGTTGAAGAGGTTGCCATTTCATGGTTGCTTTGTATGAGAGTGGTGTACCATTCTTGTGCTTAGTTTTTACAAATGCTAACAGTGTCAAAACTATTCAGAAAGATCTAAAACCATAATAGAATCTACAAACTGAATTCAGTGGTTACATTAGAAATGAAGATGTATATGGGAGTAAAAAAGAGTATCACAGTGATATGAAAAAATATATCAGATGAACTTTATGTATTAGAGGCTATGTGTTTAAGAGCTTAGTGGTGAAGGTTTTACTGGCACATGCATCAAGGTAGGCTTTTGCGATTCCTTAATTGCGATTATTAAGGAATCGCAATTAAGGAATCGCAAAAGCCTATGCATGTAGGAATCGCTATAAAAATAGCGATTCCTAAACATTCCTTAATTGCGACTCGCAAATTGCGAGTCGCAATTAAGGAATGAATTGAGATTGCATGCGCAATTTGCGAGTACCAGTAGGTACTCGCAAATTGCTCATGCAATTTCAAGGATGCAAGGGTGTCAAAATGACACCCTGTTGCACCCCTGAAATTGTGATGTGCACCCATGTTGCGCATACACATGCCCCAAGGGCATGTGTGTGTGTGTAACCTAAAACTTTAAAAAATGCATTTTAGAGCATTTTTCAAAGTTTTTGCAAATTACAGACAAGTTTGATTTGTCTGTAATTTGCGATCCCAAATAGCTGAAATCGCTATTTGAAAGTGCTTCTAGCATTGCATTTAAGGAATCGCAAATTGCGATTCATTAAATGCAATCGCAATTTAGGAATTCGCAAATAATTGCAAATTCTTAAATTGCGCATAGGAAACACTTTCATGCATCTCCAAAGGCCAATTTGCGATCGCAAACGGCCGATTTTTGCGAATCGCACCGTTTGCGATCGCAAAAACCTTTGATGCATGTGCCCCGTAGGGAGCAAAAGAAAAATGAATTAGTCCCTCTTTAGTACATTTGGTACTTTATTGAAAAAAATAGTATAGTATTGTGGAAAGTTGCAATGAGGTACTAAGAATGTTTTAAATGTCGAAATATTATGTGCAAAAGAGATACATCTGTGATTGCATTCTGGGAGTTGTAGTACTTTTAGTAACATTATTAAACAGGAGTAGTGTAGTCACAAATAAAAGATGAGAACATGTTGTCTGCCTGTATAAGAATTAGAGAGAAGTAATACGTGCTATGTATATATTAGGAAGTGTTGGCTAATGTGGTTTTTTACTTATATGATCGTTTAGCATTTGCTTAAATGGTGAGATATGGTTCTTGTGGTTGCAGATATCTATATAAACGGTGGCACTTTTGAGTTTAGTTGAAGATGCAGAGAGGTATATGTTTTTGGAAAGATGGCTTGAAGGTGTACATCTATTAGGAAATCACATATATGTGTACATTGTGATCTATGTTCACTAAGGCTGGTGAAAATTTCATGTATATTGTGAGGGTGGTGTTTTTTCTTTACACATGGTTTGTTTAAAATTGAAAAGGATTAATAGTGCAGAATGCCTTGAGAGTTCTTGTGCTTGCTTCATTTGGAGTATAACTTTTGTTTGGAAAATGCTGAATATATGTTTTAGAGGCAGAAGAAGTATTTGAGAATTGATGTAGCTATACCATTCACAAAAGGTTTTGTGCTTTGAATTTTTTTTAAATGTTGTTTTCCATTTTAGAAACTTAGTGATGCATGTGGATGCTCAGTAACAAAGCAATGTATGCTGCTGAAGAGCCATGTATGCAATTATATACCAAATGTGATATCTAGACTTTAGTCACACATAGCTTAGTAGAAAAGCATATATATAGTAAAACAGGTAACCCTGGGCGGAGTTCGCGTAGCCACGCTACGCAAGGCTACGCGAGGCGGCACAAAAACTCTGCAACGCTACACGGAGTTACGCGAGCATGCGTAGTTGCTTGTTTGCGCATGCTCGCGTGTGCTCATGTTTGCTCGCGAGATGTTATTGACATTCGGCAACGCGGATTGCGTGTTCAGGGGAACTATCGCGCGAACTTCACCATGCGGTCGTCAATGGGCGTGGCCATCTTGTTTTCCTACTCTTTGCATGGTTCTGGGGCCTGTTTTTCATCCCTCTGTAATCTTTTCAATCCTTTGTTTTTTACTCTGTTTTTCTGATCTTTTTTATTTATTATCTATCCCTCTCTGTCCCTAAGTGTATATTTTGCGTTTTATTTCTACTTTTACTGAGTTTATTTTGACTTTTTTCTACTGTTTTATATTACTTGCTTTTTAGGTCTCGCCTATGCAGCGCGCATGCGTTGCTTAGGAAAGAGACCTCTTGAAATCGATTCTGCTTTTGGCTTTAAAACGTGCACGCGTTGCATTGCTTTTAATGGCAACGCGTGCACGTTTGGCGATTCCCTTGCGGGCGCGAGCTTTGGCACCATCTGTTTCTAATTAACTTGGAAACAAATGGTGCCCCTGCTCGCACACGCAAGGGAAACGCTGTGTGGCTTTTTTTTTTTATGCTGCTGCATGTGTGGTCTGCTGCATGTATGTCTGCAACCCGTGTGCTGCTCACCCGATGAAAACAAACACATTTTTTGTTATCCGGTTGCAATCTACGGTTTCCTGCTGCACTGGCATTTGTTTTGTTTTTTTTGCTTGCTCTGCACCTCCGCAATGGCATTAGGATAATGTGCTGTTGGAGACCTGGTGCCAGTGCGCCACCTCGCAACCCAAGTATTTCATAGGTCCTCACGCCGCCATAATGGAAAACTATAGTCCCAGCGGTACCTCGCCATGTGTTAACAAGCGTTCTGCTTCTTTGGCAGAAATATTTAATTAAGATACCATTACCTCCCTGTAACCTCGGATACCATTACCTCCATGTAACCTCTGGGTGCCACTTTACTTCTATGTATAGAATACCCTCTTAGTGAGTGAAATGCACAGTTTCGTACTCAACTCCGGTGTGTTAATTACACTTCGCATCGGCACCTAATTAGGGCTTGCGTCCAGCCTATCAGATAAGCAGGCCCCCGTACATGCCCTCCAATCAAAGGAGAGCAATGCAGAAACTATTTTCTCCCAGCGGCTGCAGACCCTTGCGTGACATCAGTGAGGATCTGGCCACCACACGCCGCAGTTACCAGGTGGTTTATCACCCGAGTTAAGGTACATGCCTGTTCACTCTGCATGAGCGCATCATCTCACAAGTCTTCATAAGTCACAACGCACATTAAAGAATGTGGCTTCAGCTAAACTAGCTTCACGTTAGTTGTTTATCTCGCACCAGGTGTATCTTCTGTTAAGTCATTTACATATGCAAGCTTGATTGAAGGAACGTTTCGCAGCTGCACCAAAACCCACTCTTGCTGTTTACTCTGCACCTTGTGCATCATCTCTTAAAATATTTTACTTCACAACGCGCACCATGGGATGCACTTTTATCTGCACTGATACCTCGTACCCTACGTACCTCCTGTCAAGTCAGTACAAGTTAAAGCCCGAATGAAGGAACGCGTTTGCAAATCCGGGTTAAGGATCATTTACCAAAGCCCGAGCGCACCTATTTTTAGAGCTCTCAGATGTCACTCGCCCTTTGTTCTATAGAACGGGGGACGCCATATTCGTATATATTGTATTACTTTCCCTTTCCTCATTACTATCTTCTAAACAATTTGATTTTGCTCTTGCTGCATATATTTTCTTTGTAATGCTTTTTTTATGCTAATGTGCGTATTTGAAAGCAGTTTAAAACAGTTTCAAACTGGAAGACACTCCTATTCGACCCACAAAATAGGCACACGAATCATAATCATAATTGGTGCAACAACATCAAGTGTTGCATGGCTAAACACTTCTAAGGTCCCAAAGGCGAGACCTATTGGCTATGCCAATGCTTGTTTACTTTCCTACTTCTTCTCCTGACTTTATTTTTTACTCCTACATTTTCTTTTCCGCCCCCGCCCACCCAGAACCACTACCTCCTCCACTAGCAAGGGGAAGATGCCTGCCGCGAAGAAGAGCCGCCTTCCTTGCGGCAGACGGCGCCCGGAAGGGGTGCAGCCCCGGGCCCTTTTTACCGAGGCGGAGGTGGCCGCCCTTGTTTTTTTTGTTCAGCGCCACCTCCCCTTGACCTTGGCAGCAGGCCTGGCTCCAGGTACGCTACCCAGGAGCGTCACCGCCGGTGGGCGAGGGTGCGCCAGGCAGTGTTTCAGTGCTCTGGGGTCCGGCGCACCCATAACCAGCTGACCCACCGGTGGTCAGACATCTTGGACCGGGAGCAGGACCTGCTGGACCTGCTAGGTGTTGAGGTTGTGGGGCTTGGTGAGTAACTATTACTAGTAGTATTGTGTGTTCTGTAGACTGTGTGTTACTGTTATTGCGAAGATAATTTTTTTCCGAATAGCAAGAATGCTGCTACTTACATTGCAGGTAAATAATTACGTTTAAAAATCTTCTGTGATTGTTATCCTTCTAGACACAGGTGCTCAGCGCTACTAATCTTACTTGTTTGCAACTTTGCGCTCGCTTGGGCTGATTATGTAAGAGAGTTTTTACTTTGGAGAACTTAAGTTAGGTAATGCTAGAGGGACTCTAGTCCTTCCTTTGTCCTCCTGTCACTAAGATAGTGGTGGATTGATAGGTAGTTTAGTTACTTAGTATTATTTAGTTGGTAATTTTTTTGCGGTCTGCGTGTCGCATCCTCTGTCACGTCACGTGCTGCTGAGTGCTGTTTACTCCAGTCCTTAGTAGAACCTTTTGTAGTTTGTTTGTTAGTGAGTAATAGGCTTAGCAGAACATCAGCAGCAACCAACCAACAATTTGGTGTATGCAAAAATGTATGCATGCGTCCTCCATCTATGCATTTTGACTCGAGGACTAAAATAAATGGAAATGCAGACTTAGTGAACAATTGGCCCGTCTGGAATAGGTGGGCTAGGTCAGGTGGTACTTAGGCTTCGGATTCTGGAATCAGAATGGAACACTGGATTAGTGTTCATAAATAATAACTAGACAGTCCGCGAATCCCGCGATACTACTAGTCGATCAGATTAGATAGGTCAATTTTATTGCAATTGTTGTTTCCAAAAATGTTTTTTTGAGCGTTTTTTAAAATTTTGTATTTGTATTTCACACCAATAATCAATGTTTGTCTCTTTCTTTATTATATCTTACATGATCAGCACCCAGGGGCAAGACGACGGGGTCGGAGTCGGTGGGAGCTGGACAAGATGCCTCCCAGGGCCAGGACCGCTCCTCTACCGAGGGCTCTGCTGCTGGCCCCAGTAAGTCCTCCTGTTATTAATATTATTAATAATATCTCCCTAACTTTTACTGCACCTTATTTTTTCCGAACTATTATTTCCGTTTCCTAATTCTATTTTTTAGCAAATCTTCTTCGATCTAGACTATCTGTTTCTAAATTCTTGTTATCCCTGCCTCTAACTGCCTCTGCTCTGACTCTCTGTACTAGTACTACTACTAATAGTCTGTCTGTAGCTAAGCTTGCCCAAATGGCCACTCTTTATTTAAAAGGTTTTAAAACTCAGATTCACCAATAGCTCTAGCCACTGAGTCCAGTCCTTTGGGTTGTCCTCTTCTAGTCTTCTTAATCTTGAGAGGCTTTTCGACAATTCCCACCAACAAAATGCCCAACCAGATATTTTACTATTTTTGATAGGATAGGACATACTACTACTAGTGCCTACTCTACTCATCTCTAGTACCTGATTTGTACTAGTGATGTATGCTACGGGGCCCCACCTCCCCCAGCGCCTTAAGACCCTCACGGGTGAGTAGCGCGCTTAATGAACCCCTGATTGATTGATTGATTGATGTATGTGGTATATGATATGTATGTATTTTAACTTTTTTTTCAATCTTGCTAGTGAAAAAGAATAAATAGGGGGAGGTGTATATGGCATCTAAAAAATGTGTAATGTTTTTTCCAGGCGTACCGACCACCAGTGCCGGGGCCAGCGGCGAAGGCGACGCCAGTAAGGAGGGAGCAGAAGATGCGGCAGCTGCAGGGGGTGAGCCAGCAGCAGTGGCGGGCGGTGGTAAGTTATATTCCTTACTTATTGACATTACAATCGCTGCAAGGGTGTACACTGTACTGATGAAAGAGACTAAGTTGTTGTGAACAACGGTTGAAGAAGAAGACACCCTTTACTTAGCATTAGAGCAATAGCATTAGCAGCGGGAGTAGTTGCATAACTAATGGCCTCTTCTATCTGACTTCAACTCAGCTGGGAAAGTTTTATGGAGAAGACTAAGAGTCAGATGACCTTGTTGGATGGGTTGAACAAAAAGGGAAAGAAGGATGGAAGGAGGAAGGACGGGTTGAGATGTAATAATATATATGACTGGCAGAGAAGGATACGTGGGATGCATAGGTGGCTGATAGGAATCAGATGCATGGGTGGTTGAAGCCTGCATGGTTGGAAGGTGAAAGAAAAGATGCCTGCCTGGGTGGGTGAAACTGTATGGGTGATAGCAAGAATCCTCCGGGGTGTTTCATAGGTCAAACTCAAAGGCAAGCAAGAAAGGAAGGACGCATGGGTGGTGGTTTAAAAAAATAAAATGTTTGTTGTTGGTGAAACAAACTAAGGTTTGTTGAGAGATTAAGATGAGTGATAGACATGTTTATTTTGAATGGATAGATGCCTGGATGGTATTCAATCATCATAGCATAGGTGGAGACTGACTGTCACTGGATGAAGAGTCTTTGAAGAGAATGTAAAAGAAAAATAAACCGCGCCAGAGTAGCAAAGCCAAGGAGAATAGAAGATTAGAATTAAAAAAATATAAGGCTAGAAGAGCAATGCAATGATTGATAAATGGAAAAATCGCTGAAGAAGAGAAACACAGGACTGTTACTTTGCAAGGTTTTTGATTCAAAGTTGTATTTTCAGAATACTCCCTGGACTCACAGTAGTTTGCAAGCACAGCATATATATTGTGTATGTATGTTGTTATCAAGCGCCTCCCTCCGACTCCGAGGCCCACTCCTTACCTATGTAAATTTATTTCCGACTGTGTCACCCTGCCATGGGTGGCCTATTGGCTGCATGGTTACACAATCAATCAAAACAAAGTACCTCATCGTCCCATATATAATCAATGATCATTTGGATCAGATATCATCTGCCTTGTTGTAGTAGTCAGGGCAGGGTGAAAGTGAAATTGAGCAGTTGCCCTTGACGTAACAGAGAGTATGGCCACCCATAATAGAAAAATAAGATGATTGAGTAGTCAGCTTCCCCACCTACAGGCAGTAGTAAATAATAATAATGTGACGTGAGTCTGCGTCATGAGTATGTTTGTCTTGGGCGCAAGCTGACTGAGCTGGCATGCCGGCTACAACAAGGTTACTTAATTTAGCTAAACAAGAGAGAAGAAGAAAACTGGTGTACTCGAGTCCATAGTGCTAGTATAATGCCTGAAACTCCCACAAATGTTATAGGCCGAGGAAGTGGGAGGATACCACAAATGTTATGTACTGTGCTTGCTAGTGCTACTGTGCCACTATGTGTAGAATTAATTTGTCTTACTGTTTTGCTAAGAGTTTATTGGTTACAATAGTCTTTTTTCTTTCTTGATATAGCTACTCCTTCCCAACCATAAAAACCAGACTGGAAGGACTTGGCAGCCATAGCCCGGCGCCGGAAGCTGGAGGCCATCTGCACAGAATATCGGCGGCTGGTGGCTATGGCGGAGGAGGAGGTGGCAGCAGCTGCAGCCTCCTCCAATGCCCCGGGCCCCAGCCAGGCCCCTCCAGTGGTACGGCGCCGCGGTCTGGCAGCTGCCCGCCGGACTTCATCTCACACTGCTGCCCCCCCCTGTGGATGCAATTGTTGAGCATTCAAGCGCCGCATGCTCCTCTGAATGGCGCGCCTAGAGGAGCAGATGAAGGAGGTCCTGGCGAGTAACAAGCGAGCCCGCCGATAAGAGATCCCTTTGGATTGCCCCTCTTTTATTCATTTTTTGGTGGGTGGGCATTGGGCGTACGTTGGGGCAAAGTTGGGGTTTATATTTATGGACAATTTTTGAATTCAACGGACATTGGTTGGGGTTAGGGAGAGGGGTGGGTCAGGTGTTGTGGGATTTTTTACATTAGTTTATTTTGTTAGGGGATTAAATTATATTTATACTTAAACTTTACATACGATGTAAATGTTTTGTGGGGGGTTACTCTTTTACATCACACGGTTTCCTTTGCTGCTGCAGGGCCGCAGTCAGTTTTTGATTTAAATACAAAGCCAAGAGGGAATGGGATGAGAGGAGATGGGAAGATCTTGGGGAGGCTAGCTGACACCCAGATAGCAGGATGTTCTGGTCACTTGTGGCTAAGGGCAACTTTGAAAGATCACCTCCCCTGGCCAATAACATCCCAGCTGTGGAACGGCATAAGCATTTCAGTGACCTGTATTCCATCATAGATACCCAAGTTAGACTCCAGATGCCCATTGACTTAGGCCACCCAGCAGTTAGCCTCTCGTTCACAAGGGAGGAGATCCTGTCCTCACTGGATGCAATTTCACCTGCCAAAGCCCCAGGCCCGGATGGTATTCCTGGTGACCTCTTTCGCTCGGATAGGGAAAACTGGGTTCTATACTTCATGTCACTAGCTAATGACATAGCCGATGGGGGGAGCATTCCAGATTCATGGAAAGGGGCCGAAGTGATACCGATTTTTAAGAAAGGGGATAGGTCGAAGCCCTTCAACTACCGCCCAATCAGCCTGATCGACTGTGCCGAAAAGGTCTTCTGCCGCTCCCTCCTAGCTAAGATCCAGGATTGGATGGATGAGAACCACATCCACTCTCCACTCCAAGTGGGTTTCCGGCGGAAGACTGGCACTACCGACCAGGTGTTACGTCTTGTTTTACTGTATTGGAAGGTAGTTGTGCTGGGCAAGGGCAGTCTATATCTTGCCTTTATAGATTTAAAGACAGCCTTCGACCTTGTACCCAGGGATTCACTTTGGCGGGTACTCAGGGATTTGGGGATGCCTTTGTCAATCCTGGAACTCCTAATCAGGCTACATGAAGAGAACTTTGCCCGTGTGAGATGGGGAGATCAGGGACAAAACACAGAGCCCTTCAGGATCCAGCGGGGGGTCCGCCAGGGCTGTGTCCTAGCCCCTACACTTTTCTCCCTATATGTTAACCAAGTAGCCGAGCTACTGTGCCCCATCCCAGCTGACGCCCCGTCATTAGCAAACCACAAAATCCCCACACTTTTATTTGCTGATGACACACTCCTGGTCTCAAAAACACCAATGGGCCTCCAAAAATTATTAAATAATTTCAAAGTTTTCTGTGATGAAAGGGGTCTGGTTATCAATACCGATAAAACCAAGTTAATGATGTTGAACCCCCACAAGACCTTCAAGGGGAAATTGCTCTTGAACAACATTCCGCTTGAGGGGGTTAGCTCTTTTGACTACCTGGGCATCAAGTTGTCCGAGGGAATGGCCTGGAAGAACCACCTGAAGAAGGCATCCTTGAAATTCCATCAGATTACTGGAGCTTTGAGGCAGGAGCATCGTCTGTCATACACCAAACCGTTAGCACCTGCCCTTAAACTGTATAGCTGCAAGGCAGTGAGCAGTGCTCTCTACGGGGTGGAGCTGTGGGGCGCAACAAATGTAAGTGATCTCATAGTAGTGGAGAATAAGTTCCTCAGAAACCTGGTATCGCTTCCCCAAAGCACCCCCCTCCTCCCTCTTAAACTCGATCTGGGCATCAAGCAGATTAATGACCTGGTGAGGCTTTGCCCATTGCTCTTTTTGCACAGACTGGCCACCATTCCAGATTTGGCATCGTATGCCGCAGCCATGAGTGAGGTTTCAGCCTTAGACACTAACAATAAGATCAGCTGGATCAAGTATGTAGATAACCTTCGGACAAGCATTGGCTTGCCACAACAGGTCATAGGCCACCCACCGACCTACACTAGGGGCCACGTAAAGCAACTTTATTGGGCATGGTTTGATCAGAATAAATTTGTACAATCCAAACAGGGCTCCTTAGCTGATGCCTTTATCGACTCGAAACCCAACTCTTCCCTAGAAAGCTTCTTTGATGTCTTCAAGGTCCCAGCCGACAGGAAATTGTACATCCAGTTTAGGCATGGCAGCCTACCTATTAATGCTTTTACTAATTCTTGGATGAATAATAAAACTCAATCCAAGGGCTGTCCTTCTTGTGCTTGTCCATACGAATCAACTGGCCATGTCCTTTTTGCCTGCCCAGCTTACGTGAAACCAAGGAGTAAATGGTTAGCTCCTGTGTGCAGACGACTAGGGACCCGAAATTCAGAGGAGGCCATGCGCATTTTAAAATCAGATGCCAGACCCTTGTTTGCTTGCGCAGCTGCGACGGTTTTAGGTCACTGCTGGGCGATTAGAAGGAAGGCATTATTGAAATCCTTGCCTGGCCCTGATAGATAAAATGGCAACCGCGATGACCCGGCATGTGAGGACTAATTTGTAATTTGAAATGTATGTTTTTAAACTGTATATATCTGCTTTTATGGAATTATTTTATGCACAGCAATATTGTTAATGCTGGATCTTGTACAAGGGCGCTACCAAGGGGTAAAAGGGGCGTTAATGCATTGTTTATCTCGTTTGGGTTAACAATCTGATGATTGTTCTATGTAATTGCTGCTAATGCACTAGCACTTTATTCATGTGGCCCCATTCCCCCACCCTGTATGGCCGGCGACAACATAATTATGATATGCCACCATATTATGTACACCAGAGTACTTCTCATCATTCACTTGCGCATTTTTCTCTTTGACTGTCTCATAACTTAGAATGTTTTAACTTGACTTGTGTGGCTGTACCTTTTTATGGTTTTTATCAACCGAAATAAAGAGAACTTGATGATGATGATGATTCAAATAATCTGCCGATTTTGTAACACAGGAACAGATCGATGCGGTACCCTCACTGAGTGACTTGTCCTACTAGTACTGTCAGTCTCTCCTCCTAGTCTATGCAGTCTGCAACTGGACTCGGAAGGGTGTGGGTGTGTGAATTAATTAATTAATTTTATATTAATTATGCCTCCCCAAACTTCTTCTCTTACCTGTGATTGATGTTTAAACTTAGGCACAGCGATGGCTGCATGGTGATGATGGTTTGGTTTCCCAAGATGCAATGGTGGTGGTAGTGGTAGTAGTAGACACTGGCAGTAGAATTTGCAAAAAAAGAAAATGAGACAGTCAGTCGCCTGAGGGAGACTCTGGAAGGAGTAGTAGAACGAAGTACAGTACAGTACACAAGAAGACTGCCAAACAAGAAACCATAATAATGATTAGCAATGCTAAAGTAAAATAAAATATAATGGTGGCGGAGATAGCCTAGTACAACAAGTAACAGTTACAAACTGTAGTTGACTTGCGTCACTCGACAGACATATGAAGTGGGCAAGCGAAACCTTTAGTGCTGTAAGGATGATGAATCCAATCGATGCCAGCAATTAATTATAATTTATGATGGATTATGTTGTTCCTTTGGACAAAAAATTGACTTGCAAATACTGAGCATGGGTGGGCCACCAGAAGAAGATCCTCGCTCTGCCTTGTTGAAATTGAATTAGTGTTGCTTTCACCACATCCGCCCCAGCAAGTGTGTGATCAATTATTGGTGTAAATTTAATTTAGTCACACCTCAATATAAATCACACAGCCCGGGGGAAGAGGGTTAGGGTTTGATGAATGGTTGGGAGGGGGTATTTGAGGGAAAGGTTTGACAAAGACAAACACTACACATGGACAACACAACACACACAATCTTGGCAGACGACCATCATATTCATAAATCTGTTAAGGGAGAAAACGGAAATGCATGCATGATGATGACTTGATGGTTAATGAGTAATGATAAGTAGTACTTACTAACTAGACTAGTAGACAGTATTGGGCAGCAGTATATTATTAATTATTATTATGCAATTTGCCTTGCCTGTCTGCCCTCAAAGAGACCCAAATTACATACATTTTATGTTCTGTTGTACCGGGCTTCCTTTTAAAGCTAGCAAAGAAAATTACAAAATAGCTGTAGGGATCAATTATAAGAAAAGAGCAAACATAAGAACAACAACACACAGTCATAATGATTGAAGAGAAAAAATGAATCAAATTAATTAAAAGATGATGAATGATACTAAAGTTATTGTATTATCCTGGTCAAATTGGGGAGTTGCATCTCGGCATTCCTCTTGGTCCTCCCTTCCATGGACGCTGCGTCCGTCAATCTTGGGTGCCACTGCCTGCCTGGCGGATGCGGATTGGTAGGTGAGTGTGAGTTGTTGTTCTCTGTTTAGCACAGTGTAAAGGCCGGCCTGTAAGTGTAGATGGAAAAACAAAAGGGATATTGAAAAATCAAGGAGAAAAAAAATGCATAAATTACGGAGGAGTGCAAACACTTTCAGAGGCGGCATGGCTAAATCATTTCTACTCTGTTTCCAGCATTAACCTACAACAGCAACAGGACAGAGCAGGCCCACGGCACCCACCCAACCTCCACTTAGCTTAGATTTTGACTGAGCCAGATAGAGCACACATATACAGCAACATAGCATTTTCCAAATTAAGTAACTAACTAAATCAATGCACCGCTGTCAGTCATGTTAACCACTACACTCGACTCCACCACTACACAGACATGTAGGTCTGCTGTGGTTGTTGTTGACTTGTTTACCTTTGTTTTATTATGCCACTTCATGAAATGCCCCAAGTTGTTCCATCAAACATCTCCGATCCTACTGACTGACTGCGAAGAGTACTGGTCATCATCATCATGGTGTAGTGTACCGAGTGAGTCCAGATTCCATATTCAAAAATGCAATGGATCGGCCTGCAGTAGAAGTACAATTTTGTTATTAAACAACCAGAAGGGAAACATTGACTTGAGTCACTTTTAATGTGTAGATTAGATACTAGTACACTTCATACACAACAACAACAACACAAACACCAATCACTCAGAGTCAGCATCCAATGCATGCCATCATTCATTACCTGTTCTCATCTTAAGTTAAGGGGCAGTCCCTCTCGGCTCGGAAAGGAGGATAGCTATAGTCATGTTCCACTTCTTTTGGAGGGACTCGACGAAGCAACATTTCTTGTACTATTCTCCATCCAATGTCTGGCTTGAGGGAAATGGATTTAAGGGCGAGTCAGGATGGAGCAGGAGTCGGAGGAGTGGACTTCTTTAATAAATGCACACAGCTGTAACTCCAATATGGCAATAAAGACAAGACGGGGTGATGGATTTGTTGTGAATGTGATTCGAACCAGAAAGACAGAGACACACACAAATAATAAAAGTGAATAAGGAAGCAAGAAAGTAACAAGTTGAAAGCCTAGTTGTCAGGGAAGTAGAGCTAGTCCTCAAACTCTGGTGGGTCAATCAGAAGTAGGTCATCATCTAACACACTACTTCCGTCACCTAAGTCGCTGTCCTCATCTTCCTGCTGTGCTTCAGGTATTGTGTAATTTGGTGGTATAAAGTGCTGATTCATTTTGATCATGGTTAACCTCTCCACGTTTTTGGGCGAGAGACTGGTCTTTTTCACTGTTACAATGGCACCAGCAGCACTGAAAACACGCTCAGAAGAGACACTTGCGACAGGGCAAGCCAGATAGTTTATCGCCAGCCTGCTGAGCACTGGCCATTGGCGCCTTTTCCCATACCAATGCAGCAATGGGTTTTGATCAATGTAGACCTCTGTTGGGTCATCCAGATAGGCCTGGACCGTCTGCTCAATGCTCAGGGGTGCTCCGCTTTGCTCTGCCTCTTTTGCCTTTGCATCAGCACAGGCCCTAACAAACCCTTGCTGTAGAAACCATTCCTGTGCCGATTTTACTGTGGCTGATGATCCTGTTCTTGCTGTTGTTGACGGTTCTTTTGACTGCTGTGAGCCAAACGCACTGCCCTCGGGCTCTGAAGTTCAACTTGACGCCGGCTGCCCTGCAGTACTTGTTGTGGGCGGGAGTAGCTTGCCTCTAATTCCCAGCCGTTCTTTTTCAAAGTCACTGGCTGCCTCAGCTATCCAAGTTTTGTACTTGGCAACATCCACTTGTGAAAAAGGAATTAATGTCTTAGTGTTCAGTACTGCTTTGTACCGTGGATCCAGAATTGTGGCAGAAATGTAATGTTTGGCTGACACAATCTTAGTTTGCACCCTTGTATTTTCAGCTAAGCGAATGGCTAAGCTCTCCAGCAACTCATATGCTTCTTTTTTTTCCTCCACACCTGCGTATGTTGCAGACACCACTTTCAGCTGTTGCTCTAGCATGTGCAACAATGCGATAGCTTGGCCCATAGTACAGTCCTCCTTGCTGACTTCACGTGTGAAGAGCTCGAAAGGAAGTAGCATCTCTGTCAGGCATTTAACTAGGACCCATTGGTCCATCTCAAAGGTCATGCCTTTCACAGTAGCATCCCCTGGTCTTTGCATGACATAGTCATTGATTGGTCTGTACTGCTCAAACAGACGATCAAGCATGTAATAAGTTGAGTTCCAACATGTTGGCACCTCCTGGATGAGTGCTTTGACTGGCACTCTATGCTCACGTTGAATGATCCTCAGCTGTTTCCGGGCTTTAAAAGAATGGCGGAAATGTGTGCATATTCTTCTGCAGGTGGTCAGTAAGTTGCTGACTCGGTCTTCTTTTTTAAGAAAGTCTTGAACAATGATGTTAATGCAGGGCGCCAAACACAGGACCCTGAAATAGCCACCAGTGCGCATGGCCTTAACTATATTACTGCCATTGACCGTGGCAACAAAACCAATGTTAAGCCCTCTTGGGTGCAGCCATTCATAGACCTTGCTGTTAAACTCTTCCAAAATGTTTGCAGCAGTATGAGATTTCTCCGTGGCGAACATGGCTACAGTTGCATGTTTCCGAGTGGCATTAAAAATCTCAGCAGTGTCAACACCTGCAGATATCTTTTCTCTAACCTCCACAAAAGAGATCCAGTGTGCAGTGATGCACATGTAATCAGTGGCTTGGCAATTGGTCCACATGTCTGTTGTCATGTGGATACAGTGAACAGCACTCTGCTGCAAAGCTTGTCCAAGCAATTCCAGCGCGTCGTGATGTAGTGCTGGAACAGCAACTTTGGCAAAATAGGACAGGCTGGGAACCTTCCATTTTGGACAGATGGCTGTCACAAATTCCAGAAAACCCACCCCTTCCACAAAAGAAAAAGGGTGAAGGTTCAGTGCTAACATTTTAGCCAGCTTCGCATTGTACAAACGTGCCGTTGGGTGGTTGCTTTCGTACTGCCCCTCCGGCCTAAACATGCTGAATGGTAGGCTGGATTTTTTTCCCTTTCTGGTGCCACTGATGCAGGTGACTTCTTGAACCCAGATGTTGTACTTGTTAGGCTCAACCCCGCACTTTTTTTCATTGCTGTACTCTGTTGCCTTGGTGTTCCAGCCTGACTCTTACTCTTGTGCCACTGAGATGTTGCTGAGGCTGATGAGGATGTGGGCGGTACCACTGCACTGCTGGGGACAGGGCTACTTTGTGTACCAGAGAAAATGTCTCCCTCTTGTTCACCTTCCACCGCAATCGTATCTTCTTCTACTTCTTCATACCCACCACCAGCAATGGGTGCAGTTTTTTGGCCGCTAAGGTGCGCCTCCCACTGGATCAAGTGGTGTTTTTTCAGATGGGTTGTTTGGCCTCCGGTACCATAGTTTGTACCAAGCCTACCCCGACTAACACCTTGTCCACAAATTGAGCATATAGCAGTGTTCTCCTCCTTACTGCTAACCGAAAAGAAGTCCCAAACTGTGGAGGTGAACTTTCTGGTGCTGCTGGAGGTGCCACTTTCAATGCCGGATGAACTGGAGGGTGGGCGTGGAATTTGACTCTGTGGCTGTGCACCGCTACCACTACTACCTACTTCTACTGAGGTGGTGGTTGTGCTGGAAGTAAGTCGCTGCTGGGCCTTTCAAAATGCAAATATGGCAGCTGGAGGTGGTGTTGGTGTTACCTGTGAAGGTGGTATCCGTGCTACATCCCTCACAGCAATTTGGGGTGGGGTAATGTCGGTCTCCATCTCCACTGGGGTGGGAGTGATGTTCATGATGACTGGCTCGTCATCATCCTCATCTTCTACATCTACCTCCATAACTCGAAGGCTTTCTGGAACCTTCCTTTTCCCTAGCCTTGTCTCGTGGCGTCTCTCACTCTCAGACTGAGGTGGTGGCTTCCAAGTGGCATCTAGATCATCAGAAGGGGGGCTTGCAGAAGAACTCGATGGACTAACTCCCCTTTTCCTTGCTGGAGATCTGGAAGACAATGGATCTTCTGAAAGAATGGCTTGCTCTTCTTCCTCTGCAGGAAGCTCGATTTCCTGAACTGCCCCTACTTCGGGAGGAACAACTACTATTGTGGGCTGTGGTTGCGGCTGTTGTTGTCCACTTATCTGAGTTTCCTGCGTTCATTGGGTACTACTTTGCGATAACGATAAGTCAATTTCAACATCACTGCTCGTTGGCGTTGTCATGAGGACGCTGGCTGCCTCTGCGACAGACATGGGCTTGGGCCTAGGTTGGTGAGGTGGGCCCACTGATGCGGGTGTGCCGCTCCCAGCTTGATCCCCAGACACCGCTGCTGCAGGCGCAATTTTTGGTTTCCCAAAAAAAGATCTTGGTTGAAACACCAGAAGTGGTAAGTGGCACTTCCTTCTTCTTCTCACTGGCAACTTTCTTGGTACTGGAGGACCTGGTACCTTTCTTTGGGGCCATCTTCTTCAGATGTCAGCAGCATGCAGTTGCACAAGTTGAAGAGATATCTGTGGTCACACGTCACGTGACGTCGTGCGCAGCAGGACTTCTGTTTGGCAGTACCAGATGATGACGCCTCCTCCTCTTTTGTGCACCTAAATGCAAAGAAGCAAGAAGAACATCGATGAAACGTCGCATTTATTGTTGTGGTTCAATTTACTACTAGTACAAACAAACAAATATAATTATAACTTGTAGTGTGTGGTCACACTTGTTAGTGTTATTTAATATTAATAAATTGTATTAACTCAGTTTAGTTATTAAAAAAACATAACAGTGTAGCCATTTGTGAGACTTTGACAACAAGGGCTTTGTTTCATCACTCAGGAAGGATAGGAAAGAAGAAGAACAAAAAAAAAAATACAAATGTAATGGAACCTGTTTGGCATTGTGATTTGTGAATGTGCTTGTGCATCATGTGGGATGCAGCATCATTCAGGAAGCTGCAGCTGGCAATGGGGATGGAAGCAGTAAGCCAGGAGGAACAAAGGAAAGACATGCAGGCCTATGGCAAAAGCAGCACACTAACTACCACCACAAAAATTTTACAAAATGGCCACCAGCCACATGGTCAATCACACAACAACAAGCAGGAGGCCTGTAAAACAATGAACTCAAGTAGGCCTATATAGCCAGACAAAGGAGGCATGCTAAGCAACACAGCTTTAATGCAACAATGCAAAAACGAAAATCCACAGGGCTAAAAAGGTGTGCAAGTTACACAACAACCACATCAGCCACACACATCCAACAAAGGCATTTATTTAACACACACGAAAAAAGTAAAAATACCCCCAAAAAAACACATTTTTCTATTCAATCCAATGCCATCCATGCCCTAAATGATGTTTAAATTCAACAGACACCACAGAAACAGTTGTATCATGCACACATGAGTAGCTCTGGGCCTACTGGCTGAAAAAGGCCTATTGGCAGACTAGGCCACATAGTGAATCAATTCAAATCAATAATATTGCAAATGTATTAGAAAATGTAGTGAACTGTCCTGCATTTTTTTGCTGGGTAAAAAGAAATAAATTGCATGCAAAACAACAACAAGAGCAAGGCATGGCCACCACAAAGAAAGCTTGCAGGCCTATGGCAAAAGCACACTGGCTGCTTGTACAAAATGGCTGTCAGCCACATGGCCAGGCCACCACAACAACAAGAAAGGGAAGACAGACAATGCTAGACAATGCAGGCCTATGGCAAAAGCACACTGGCTGCCTGTACTAAATGGCCGCCAAACACATGGCCAGGCCACCACAACCACAAGAAAGGGAAGACAGACAATGCAGGCCTATGGCAAAAGCACACTGGCTGCCTATACAAAATGGCCGCCAGCCACATGGCCAGGCCACCACAACAACAAGAAAGGGAAGACAGACAATGCTAGACAATGCAGGCCTATGGCAAAGCACACTGGCTGGCTTCACAAAATGGCCACCAGCCACATGGCCAGAGGCCACCACAACAACAAGAAAGGGAAGACAGACAATGCAGGCCTATGGCAAAAGCACACTGGCTGGCTTCACAAAATGGCTGCCAGCCACATGGCCAGGCCACAACAACAAGAAGCAGTAAGCCAAGAGAAACAAAGGAAAGACATGCAGGCCTTTGGCAAAAGCAGCACACTAACTACCACCACAAAAATTTTACAAAATGGCCACCAGCCACATGGTCACTCACACAACAAGCAGGAGGCCTGTAAAACAATGAACTCAAGCAGGCCTATATGGCCAGACAAAGGAGGCATGCTAAACAACACAGCTTTAATGCAACAATGCAAAAACGAAAATCCACAGGGATAAAAAAGGTTTGCAAGTTACACAACCACACCAGCCACACACATCCAACAAAGGCATTTATTTAACACACACGAAAAAAGTGAAATACCCCAAAAGATATACATTTTGCAATTCAATCGAATGCCATCCATGCCCTAAATGATGTTTAAATTCAGCAGACACCACAGAAACAGTTGTTTAATGCACACATGAGTAGCTCTGGGCCTACTGGCTGAAAAAGGCCTATTGGCAGACTACTGGGCTAGTGAATTAAATAAATGTTGCAAATTTATTGCAAAAGTTGGAGAAAATGTAGTTAACATTGCAAAATGTTTCCTTTATAAAAGAAAACTAGAAGACAAATTACATACAAAGAAACAACTAGGCCCCTACTGAAACTACAGGCCACCCACCACAATACATTGAAACCAAAACCAATTTTCCAACTTACTTGTGAAATCTCAAATCCAAAAGTCCTCAAAATCCAATGATATATGATGCAGCAGACAAAAAAAGGGATCCTCCCAGCTCCAAATCCAAAGTGAACAGGAGATGGACAAAGCACTGGGAGGAGCCTGCTGGACAGGAACAGGAAGTTGAAGACACTGGGGCACTTCCTTCCTCTTAAAAAAATAAGTAAAAAAAGAAATAGGACTCCTTGCACAAAAAAGTACAGCCAAATGTCAATCTGAGGAGTTTTTTTCATCCAAATCATCATTTTCGGGAAGGTTTTAAGCTGCTCGAGAGATATTCTTCTTCAGCTTGCAAATTCTGCGTGTTCGGCATTGCGATCTTAACGAAACTTCCGCCGGAAGTCCAGTGGTGCGGCCGAATGACTTGTTCACGATCGCAGACTCTCGCGGGACCGTGCGGCCGGCTAACAAAATCTCGTGGTGCACGTGAACGGTTAGGAAATCTCGTCGGCGAACGCAGGCATCCCGGTAAGTCGCCCCCGCGCATGCAAAAACGCATTTTAAACGCGCAAACAAACAAAAAACTCCGCTCTGTTGCGGAGCGCAGAGTTTTCGGTAACTCTGCGTTCTACGCGGAACGCGGAGTTGCCAAAAATCCGCAAACTCCGCGAGCGGAGCGGATTTTACCGCCCCTGTTTAAAAAAAAGGTAGTTTGATAGTGACAGAAGAGATAACCAATGAGTCAGATATATAGTTACAACTGTTATGTATCTAACAGTATCGAATATACTTTCATAGTCAGTCAGGGTGTAGTCAGGTACTCATGCAATCATCCAAACACTAGTGAGGAAGTCATCAAATCAGTTATTTAGTATCCATGGAGTTATTCAATTATCTAGACACTACACATGTACTCTTGCAATCAGGCATGCAGAAATTATGTAGTCATTCAACTATGGAGGCACTACTTATACATTTATCTAATCAGCCCAGACAGTAACCATTTACTTATGCAATTAACAAGGCTGTAACTATGCAGTAATTGTAACACTTGCGCAGAAGCTATGTAGTCATCTAAGCATACACTTACAACGCATGCAGTCATTGAAATACTGAGGCACACGCATAAACTCATGCAAAAACTCAGGTACTACTCAAGTACTCATCTAATTACGTAGAGAGTACTATTGTAGTAAATTTGTTATTCATCCAGTAGCTATGTACTCATTTAATTACTGAGGGAATACTCTTGCAGTAATACAATCACCACAGCAGTACACTTACTTTCATCCAATCACTCAAGGTTTAACAATGGAGTCATGCAATCATTCAGACACTAGTCATGCCC
Source organism: Calotriton arnoldi (assembly GCA_963921515.1). Classification (NCBI taxonomy): domain Eukaryota; kingdom Metazoa; phylum Chordata; class Amphibia; order Caudata; family Salamandridae; genus Calotriton; species Calotriton arnoldi. Next base: position 916,137 of record CAWUFW010002660.1, on the reverse strand, counting down.
CCATGTAATCAGCCAGACATGACTGATGTACTCATTGAATTATCTAGGCACTACCCATGTAGTTAGCTAAACACCCAAGCACTACCTGTTTACTGAACTAAAAACACATGGGCAACAGGCAAGTAGTCATGCAAACACTGAAACATTACTCATGCACTCATCCTATCTGCTGGGTGCTATGCATGTACTTAAACAATCATGTATGCACTATCCATGCACTCTATAAATCATGTATATACTATCTATGCACTCCTGCAATCATCCAGACACTAAAGTTGCACTCATTTAATCATCCAACCAGTAGCTATGCATGTATTGAATGATTGAACCAATAGTTATGTGTTTATCTAATAATTCAGACACTACTCATGCACTCATGCAAACACCCAGATAGTAGTGATGTACTCATGTAAACATGCAGGCAGTAGCTATGCAGATATGGAACGGCCCATGGAATTCTGATATACTCAGGGAATAACCTAGGCAGTACCTGTATCCTCAAAGAATCACGTAGGTTCTATGTGTGCACCAATTCAACCATCCAGGGAGTATTCATGTATTCAACCACAAATACATGTTTTTATAAGTTTTTCTGAAGAATATGTAGTCTTTTAGAACCATCTGGTGAATTATATATGCAAGGTGTGACATACTCTTTGGATGTAGTTGGAAGAATTTGTGAGGTATATACTTTGATAGACATTAACGTGCAGATTGTTACATGCACTGTTTACCAAAATTGTATCTGATACATTTAAGTAGAACAGTACTGAGATAGTAAATAGACAACTAACACAGTGGTAGAGAGGCATCCAATAGCTCTTATGTTGTGTTTTTGTAGGTATAGTGTTGAGACACTGTATGTACTTGTACACTTGGGACTAAATTTAGAAGAAAGTAATGCAGGGTGGAGCTGCAAGCCATTTGGCTGTGCCATCCTGCATTACTTTCAAAGCACAGGAATGCGTCGTGTTTACAACAATATGATGGATCCCTATGCTCTGCCCTGTGCTGGTGGAGAACTGGCTGCCATGCACCAACGGAGTCACCCTTGCACCATGGTGCAAGGGTACCTGTGTACTGGGGATGATTGTTTTTGTACAGGAAGGGACACCTTCCTGTACAAAAACAATCACAAGAGGTATTTTCCCCTTTGTATGTGTGCTGCACAATGCAGCACACATACAAATAGGAAAAAATTAGGAGAAAGAAGAGTATTTCTCCCCATGGCATCTCCCTATACCTCCCATGTGGAGGTGGAGGATTCAGACGCATTGTCAGGTTTATACATTTTTGTAAATTTGAGTATGTGGCAGAAACCCACAGCAACACCCATGGCATGCTTCTTTCACGCAATGTGCTGCCTGAAAAGAGCCTGTATTTATAAGGCCATGAAAAGCTACGCAGAGTGGCTTTACATGGCTTTGTAAATATGGAGCACCACATTACGGCGTCGGTGTGTCAAAAAAGACGACCCGGAAAGTGCATGGGGCTTATAAATATGCCTCCTTGCCTTGATGTTCATTTTAAAATTTACTACAGAAGGGATAAACTGTTCTTTCACCATGTATAAGTGAGAAGTGAGAAGTGAGAAGTGAGATATGCTGTAGCTGTGTTGTACAAAAAGGTGCCAAAATGTTTAAAGGTAACTAATAAATAAAGTTTTGTGTTTTGCTCTGGGTTTGTTATATTGAAGTAAATGCATGTAGTAAAATTTCTAGATTCATCTGTAGATTAAAAATGGCAATATAACATGAAAACTGTTTTTGTATTATGTGTAAGTGACTAGTAAAGTAGTTGGTAGATTAGCTAGGTTAAAAATTAAAATATAGTTGTTTTTTTAATTTTTTTTACAGAACAATAACTACATACAGTTGCAATGCCTAATAAAGCTCGGACTAAAAAGCAACATAAGCAACTACAGTATGTTTGCAGAAATGTTTTACAAAAGGGGCAAAACACAGAAAAAGTGGTGAAAGAAAAAAGAGCTACTGGTAAGAGTACAAAGACATTTCTTAAAAGTATATGGACACATTTGCAAAGATTAGAAAATAAAGAAAATGAAATTATGCCTATGAGAAACAATAAGAGTGGACAAACTGTACATTGCAAGTACAGAAAAGATTGTAAAAGACATAGATGCACGTTAAGCAGGAGACAGAAGCAGTTTAAGGAAATCAGAGCCAGAATGTTTCGTATTAAAGTGGTTATAAATCTACAAAGAACTATGAAAAAGTATAGAAGTAGGGGAGAGGCACTGAAACAGAAAGAACAAGTTGAGAGAGTAGTTGAAAAGGCCTTTGCTTTGAAGAGGAAACTTTTAATTTTGATTCTAAATAGAATGAAGACTCTTGACAAAATAGTGTTGTGCATGAATACACAAAACCAGATGAAAAGATTAGTGAATAGAAGTAACTTTTGTTCAGTTTTTAGTGGCAAATGGATGCATACTTCTAGTACAGAGTCTTTCTTTAACGAAGAAAGCTATCTTCAGGATAACAGATTAGTTCATGCTATTGATGAAAGTGGACGATGTTATGAAATAAAGAATGGCAGTCCTGTAGCAAAAGTGGTGATGGTACCTAGAAATGTAAAAGAAGTTATCGCAGAAGAGGTACAAGGGAGACGTAGTCATACCCCTGTATACAAATTGAATTGTAGTAGTGTTTGTAGTATAAGACAGTAATCCATTGATATGTTAAGGAAATTCCTACGTATATTTCCTAGGTGAAGTTTAAAACACAAAATAAGACCTTTACAAGGTTTGGATCCTTGCAGGTTGAGAAAGAATACAAATTTGCAGAAACACTCACAAGCTTGTCAAAGACAGTGTGCCAAAGCACCTTTCATAATTTTAGGATGTTAGCTGTACACCACTCAACAATGCGAACTTTAGTTAGGAGGCTGTATTACGTGAAAACTCCTGCTTTATTTTTAGGAGAAATTAATAGGGCACTTTTGCATGGTACTGTGGCAGAGGTAGAAAAGGTTTGTGATGATGTGCTGTTTCGTTTCTTTTGTCCAGAATAGGACTGAAGGGACATTGAAGAGTTGGTAACAGGAGGAGAACAGGATCCAGGTACTACAGATGATAGTTCTGAAGTAGAGCATACAACATTTAAGACAATATGTGCTGAAAAACCAGAGTATGTTTGTATATGCTGTCGATGCACTCACTACAAGAATCAAACGCGGTCTGTTGACTTATATTTAAAAAGTGAAATAGAGAATAATGATAACTGGAAAAAGTTTGCACTGTACTTATTTGTAGAAGAAAGATTTAACGTGTCCACACAACAAGTTATATGCAAGTACTGCTACAATAGAGGATAATAAAATGCCTGCTAGAGCTGTGCATAACAAGTTAGAACTGGTTCCCATTCCAGAAGCACTTCAAGGTTTAAATATTTATGTGTCCATTCTTATCCAACCTATACATTCATTTCAGGCTATAGTACATATGGAGCCAAAGACCGGCAAGTTACCCGCAACAGAGCTGCAAAAAGGTCTAAAAGGTAGAGTAGTGTATTTGACAATAGATTGAACATTGAAACGGTAGGGTTAGATAGAGATTTAGAGGAAGGACTAGTAATTCTTGTAAATGGTGTGCCTACCAAGAACAAGAAGATATGGCAGAAGTTAGTAGATGTTACCAATGTTAAAAAAGCAACTTTATATCTGATATAAAACAATGTTTTCTATAGAAATCTGGAAAGCCTGCAAGATATCACACATATGAAGGAACAAACATTTCCATCAACAGGTCAGATTGAGAAGGTGGATCAGTCCGGACAGAAGAAATGTATGAACATTATAGCATCCAACCTTTGCATTGTAAAGAGGTTATTGGTGATGCCATTGAGCTGTTTCAAATGAAGGAAGCAAAAGGAGCTCCATTAAGTGTGTGGGAAAAAAGTATGGAAGCTCGGTGTTTCCCACATCTTTTTCCTACTGGAGTAGGTGGCAGGTATGATGAGCGGCCTGTGCAAATACGTGCAGCTGAGTATAGATGTAGTAGACTTTATCCAGAAGATCCTAGATTTCGCCAGTGTATTCCATTCATATTTCACCTACTATTTGAGAGTGACTTGTCTGGGCTCTCATATGCCGTGAATCATATTCTAAAAACAGGAGTTAATTTGCATAATTGCATGAGAACATTTGGAAAAAGTTCAAGAAAAAGATGAGCACTTGGAACACAATTTAATAAACCTAATGGCATGTCAGCATGGGACTAATGAATATTGGTATCGGTATCACGGTGAACTGAAGTGCATGTTGAGGAACCTTTGAACACCTACTTGGTTCCTCACGCTGAGTTGGGATGAATGTGCATGGGATGACCTGCTAGGATTTTTACAGGAGGCAAATTCAAATATAAAAGACATTCATATGAAGTCGCCAGGAAAACTGTGCTCACTAGACCCTGCAAATGTTTGCAGACACTTTAATCACAGATTTCAAGCAATGATGACTTTCATCTTGAACAAAACAGAACCTCCTCTTGGTGAAGTGATTGATTTCTTTTGGCGTAAAGAGAACCAAGCCGAGGTGCTCCCCATATTCACATGCTGTTGTGGGTATAAGATGCCCCAAAGTTTGGAACAGACAGTGATGAGTCTGTTTTGTCTTTTATTGAGCAGTATGTAACTTGCTCAATCCCAAAGGAGAGTAGTGACAACATATCAAGAGAACAAGTACTATGATTCTAAAATCATAGATGTGGAAAATATTGTCAGTGAAAATACAGAGCAAAAGAGAAGTTTTATGCAAGATGTAGTTTCGGATTTCCACGACTTGTTATCTTACAAGGAAGTGTCAACAGCTTTTTGTCTGCAGTCAGACATACACTTACAAGTAAATCACCTACAAATACATACAATCTAAGAAGAATAGAGGCTTCCACGTACATTAATGACTACAATCCTGTGATTCTGAAGATGTGGAATACAAACATGGATGTGCAGTTTGATGCAGACAACTCAATTGCTGTTGCTCGGTAAGCTACATCTTAGATAACAAAGTCATAGAAAACTGAGATGAAAGAGATGTGGGAGGAGATTTCAGCAGAAAAGAGTCTTACAAAGAAATTGTACAGTTTTAGTTTGAAAATGCCTTCTCACAGAGAGATAGGCTCCTATGAATGTGTAGACTGGTTAAGCTCAGCTAGCTTGTTTTCTAAATCTAGAGGAGTTTTATGGGTGAGTTTAGGGCTTGCTAATACTCGTAAAAGAGTACTGAAGTATTTTCCTGAAATTAAATATCTTGTAGAATTTGCGCCACACAGTACAGATATTCTGAAGAGTAACATGCTGGATGCGTACTATCCAAGAAATAGCCCACATCTGGAAAGGATGTGTCTTTATAAATATACTTCAACATTATACTTTCAGAAGTAATGTCAGTGAAAACATAGATGAAGGTAAATTTGTTGTGGCTGGATATGAAGGATGTTTGGTGAGACATAACCAAGGAAATTTAATCAACCATTGAAAGCTAAGTTGCCAAACTCCTGACAAAAGAGAGTTTTTCTATTAGCCTTGTTACAGTTGTTTAAGTCATGGCGAACTGAAAGTGAGCTACTTGGAGAATTTGACTGTTATGAAGACTCTTTCAACGCTGTGAAAGACAGCATTGAGTGCTCTGTGTTTCCAGTGTATCTTCAAAAGTTGAGAGATGAGATTGAACAAGAAGAAACAATTGCTGCTGAGATAGCAAGAGAGAGTTCTCAAAGCAGTCAAAGTTCAGCACCTGGAAGTCAAGATCCTCTTGGACAGCCAATCATTGAAAATGAAGCAGCAATAGCTATGAATGAGGTGGAGAATGTAATGCATCAAGTAAGACAGGAAACTGTGGATACTAATACATCAATTGAATGCAGATCAGAAAGACATTTTTGAAGAGGTAAAAGGTAATGTAGAATATGGATTTCTGCATGAGAATAAAAAGTGTGCATGTTCTACATATAAACCAGTTCTATTGTACCTAAGTGGTCAATCTGTAACTGGAGAAAGCTTCTTGATTAAAGTACTGACAAGTTACCTACAGAAGACAACAGATTCCAATTTGTCGTGTGTAGTCACTGCACACGACAGGGTTAGCTGCTCATAATGTTAAAGGAGTTACCCTTCATCAATTATTAATGCTGCCTGTTGAACATGACAACAAATTATCTGGTGATGCTTGTCATGAAGTGGCAAGAGTATTATAGAAATTAAAGATACACAGGGGCATATTTACAAGCCCCTTGCGCCACTTTTGCGCCGCCGTTGCGTCACGCATGTGACGCAGCGGCGACGCAAACCATGCGCCGCGTTGCGCTATATTTACAACGTGACGCATCTAGGGAGATGCGTCACGTAGTAAACCCCTGCGCCACATGAAACCTGCGTCAGGTTTCATGTGGGCGTACCGGCGCAGGGGGGGGGGGCGTTCCGGCGCAGGAACGCCTCGGAAAAGTGACGTAGTGAAATCTACAAGATTTCACGCAGTCACTTTTCCGACGCTGGTGGGTCAAATCCTTACGCCTGCTTCAAGCAGGCGTAAGGATTGACGCACCATGTTAGGGATAGGGAAGGTTGGAACAGTGCTGGAGTTGCGTCGCGCTTGCGACACAACTTCAGCACTGCGCCAACCTTCCGCTCGGCAGATGCGTCACGCATCTGCTTATCCTTGGTGCCACGATGCGCCGCATTGTAAATGCGGCGCATCGGACGTGGCGCAAGGGTAAACTTGCGTGACGCATTTTCCCTGGCGCATCCCTGCTGATATGCAGGGATGCGCCAGGGAACGTAAATATGCCCCTAATTATTGATGAAGTCAGTATGGTGTCTAACCTAATGCTGGCTTTTATACATTTAAAAGTGCTGCAAATATTAAAAACTGACTACGATGTACTTTTTGGAGGAAAACACTTAATAGTCTTTGAAGACCTGCTACAACTAACTCCCATAAAAGGACAACCTGTATTCAAGAAACTACTACATAATGAAACAAGGAATTCACTAGGAACTATTGGAAATGTAACTCCAGCCTGCGCAACAGTAGGAAAGGTGTTGAAATAGTAAATTATACTATTGCTTAGGTTGGAACGCCATCTAGAGCAAGTCGATCTAATGACTTGCGATGTAAAGCCATCGTGTTGTAACAATGCAGTCGTTGGAACGACCACGTTGTAAAGGTAACGCGATGTAACGACCGCGTTGTGAAGGCTGTTTCCCCCCCTTGCTCTCATCCATGCACTCAGGCACTACACATGCACTCATCCATCACTCAGGCACTACCCATACACATGCAATGACGCAGGTACTATACTTGTACTCATCCATTCACTCATGCAGTACCCATGCACACATCCATTCCCTCAGGCACTAACCATGCACATATCAAATCACTCAGGTACTACCCATGCACTCTTACAATCACCCATGCACTACTCTTGCACTCATCTGTTCACTCAGACACTACCCATGCACTATGCAATGACCCAGACACTAACCATGCACATATCCAATCACTCAGGCACTACCCATGCACTCATCCATTTACCCAGGCACTACCCATGCACTCATCCAATCACCCAGTTACTACCCTTGCACTCATCCATTCACTTAGGCACTATGCATGCGCTCATCCATTCACTCAGGCAATGCCCATGCACTCATCCAATCCCCTAGACAAAACCCTTGCACTAAACCATTCACCTCACACACTACCCATGCTCTCATCGGTTTACTCAGGTACTACCTATGTACTCATCCATTCACCCAGGCACTACAGTTGCACTAATGCATTCACCCAGGTACTACACTTCTACACATCCATTCACCCAGGCACGACCCATGCACTCATATATTTACCCAGACACTACCCATGCACTCATCTAATCAGTCAAGCACTACCCATGCACTCATCCATTCACCCAGGCACTACCAGTGCACTGATTCATTCACCCAGCCATTATTTATGCACCCATCCATTCACTCAGGCACTACCCTTGCACTCATCCATTCACTGAGGCACTACCCATGTAATCCTTCATTCACTCATGCACTCATCCATTCACCCAGGCCCTACCCTTGCACTCATCCATTCACTCAGCCACTACCCATGCACTCATCCATTCACTCAGCCACTACCCATGTACTCATTCATTCACTGAGGTACTACCCATGCAGTCATCCAATCACCCAGGCACTATCCATGCTCTTATGCAATCACCCGGGCACCACTCATACATTCTTCCAATCACTCAGGCACTATTCATGTACTCACACAATTACCCAGGCACTACCCTTGTACTCATCCATTCACTCATGCACTATGCATGTGTTCATCCATTCACTCAGGCACTACCCAAGCACTCATGGATTTACCCAGGCACTACCCATACACACATCCAATCACCCAGGCACTACCCTTCTGCTCATCCATTCACCTAGGCACTACCCAGGCACTAATCTATTCACCCAGACACTACCTATGCACTCATCCATTCACTGATGCACTAACCACACACTCATCCACTCATGCAGGCACTACTCATGTACTCATTCAATCACCCAAGCAGTACCCATGCACTCATCCAATCACCCAGGCACTATTCATACATTCTTGCAACCAGCCAGGCACTATCCATGCAGTCACACAATCACCCTGGCACTATTCGTGCACTCATCTATTCACTCAGGCACTACCCATGCACTCATCCATTCACTCAGGCATTATCCATGCACTCATCCATTCACTCAGGCATTATCCATGCACTCATCCATTCACTCAGGCACTACCCATTCACACATACAATCACCCAGGCACTAGTCTTGTACTCATCTATTCACTCAGGTACTACCCATGCGCTCATCCATTCACTCAGGCATTATCCATGCACTCATCCATTCACCCAGGCACTACCCATGCACACATCCAATTACCCAGGTGCTACTCTTACACTCATCCAGTCACCTATGCGCTACTCATGCACTCATACAATCAAAAAGGCACTACTCATGCATTAATCAAATTACCCAAGCAGTATCCATGCACTCATCCATTCACTCAGGCACTATCTATGCACTCTCACAATCACCTAGGCACTATTCATGCACTCATCCAATCACCCAGACATTAGCCTTGCACTCATTCATTCACTAAGGCATTACCCATGCACTCATCCACGCACCCAGGCACTACTCATGCACTCTTCCAATCATCCAGGCAGTACCCATGCACTCATCCAAGCACCCAGGCACTACTCATACATTCTTACAATCACCCAGGCACTATCCATGCACTCACACAATCACCCAAGTACTTGTGCATTCAATCAGGCACTACCCATGCACTCATCCATTAACTCAGGCATTATTCACACAGTCATCCACTTAACTAGGCACTGCCCATGCACACATTCAATCACCCAGGCACTACTAGAAATTACTTTATTGATTTAATTTAAATCATAAAAGGAGCGGCGCAACCGCTAAAACACATAAAATTCATAAGCAAGATACAGATTAATTGATAAATTCTCGTTAAAATATTTGATAAAAACTTTTAAAAACAAAATACGATTGATTCCTTCAGATTTGTAATGGTGAGTCTAGCTATAAAATGCATGGTTCTTATGTGGGCTGCGGATTGATTAACTACACTTTATCACTTTGAATGCTTTACCAGTTCAAGTTCTCTGTCTCTCTTTTCTAGTTCATTTGCAGCTAAACTCAAAAACTTTATTGCTTTGCATGCCAATTGTACTGTCGAGCCTCCTAAATATTTTATTACGGCGGATCTACAAGTCCTTATTTGTTCTCTTTTCATTATTGGCCGCAAAAGTTCTTTCCGTATGGATAATAGTGCCGGACAAATACAAAGTAGGTGGAGCAATGATTCGTCTCCTTGTCCACAAAGGCGGCAGTCCATTGAGGGCCAGGTCCGTTTCCATTTTGGGATTAGGTCTTTAGTTTGATAAACTCCCAGTCTCAGTAAAATCAGTTGCTGCTTCATACGATTTGCAAAATGTTCCGACAAGTATGATTGAGGCTTTAACATTTTGTATGTTGGCAACACAATCCATGCGTTGATTTTCGTGGTCAATGAGGCTTTATCCTTTTCTTGAGATATCCAATTGATCGTTTTATTGACTTTTCGTTTGAACTCCGGGTAGGATAGTAATGTGTGCCAAGCTTCCTCTAACTTTAAAGCTTCAATTGATTGCTTTAAAAATGGATAAACCGAGTTACTCAATCTGGATTGCCTTTCTACCTCCAGCCAGCAGTAATGTGCCAGAGACTCTTCCTCTGCTGCCCGCATTCTCCAGTAATATTTTACCAGCACTCCTTGTCTTGACGGGATCTGGTTTTTTAACCCAAATTCTAATCTAATCCGGGCTTGAGAAATGTGGTGTGGAATTTTAAATAGATTTTTGAAGAGACTGGTTTGGGCGATGTTCAGAATTGTTGCATCCTTTGTGTTTAGGAGTTCTGAACCATACATGATTGAAGGTAAAAATTTAGCTGCCACGACCTTTAATAAATGGGTCGTCGAACAGTCATTGAATTTTTTTTGCAAGGTTTTGAATGCAAATAATAGCTGTTTGGCTTTTGTTTTCCGCTGGTCTAAGTATTGCTTGTAGTTAAGGTGGCGATCCAAAGTTATTCCCAGATATTTATATGTTCCCTCCTGGTCCAGGCAGTTGCTGTTGATCATCCAAGTAAATTTTGGTATCTTTTTGTGTGGACTCGAAAAACACTTAACCTTTGTTTTTTTTAAGTTCATGTCTAATTGGTTTGAAGCTGTGTATTCTGCTAGTTGGTTTATCAGTCGTTGGAGTCCGCGGGGCGTTTGGGATAGCAGCACAATGTCGTCGGCATATTGCAGACTTACTATTCTCACATTCCCCAGTTTTGGTGGGTCCCCTAATGTCGAACGTAAGTTATTATCTAAGTCGGCTGTATATATATTAAATAGACAGGGGGCTAGAATGCACCCCTGTTTTAAACCATTGGTGGTGGAGATTTTGTTTGTTGAAGTTCGACCGTCTCCCATTTTTATTTGAACCCATGTTTTGGAGTAAAGGTTAATTATTGCGTTCAGTAGGTTTGTAGGGACTCCCCAGGATTCCATTTTTGCCCACAGGGCTCATCTGGGGACCTTATCGAAGGCTGCCTTAAGGTCCACAAAACATGCATACAGAACTTTAGAGTTGGCAATGGCTTGGTTGGCCAAAAGCGTGACGGCAGATGTATTTGTTAAGGTGCACATTCCAGCTCGGAAGCCTGTTTGTGTATTGGGGATCAGTTTAATGCTGTCAACCCAATCCTCTAGATCTTTCAGCAAGTTTGCGGCTTAAATTTTTGCCTCAAAATCAATGAGGACTATTAGCCTGTAATTTGAGGGATTTGAACGAGCCCCTGATTTAAATATTGGGTGTAATATGCTTCCTCGCCAAGAGTCTGGGATGGTGTGGGATTCCAAAATGTTGGCGAACAGTAGTGATAGATGGTTAGACCAAAATGCTGGATCTTTTTTAAATAGGGCGTTGGGCAGGCCGTTTGGTCCCAGCGCCCCATCAGGCCTCTGTTTTTTTATGGCGTTTAATACTTGTTTTTGTGTGATCTGTAAATCGAGGATTAATTGATCTGACCCTGGTGTTTCAGATAAACCTCGCTGAAGTTTACCTTCAGGTTGTTTGCTTGGAGGTTACTTTGATCTTTCGGATTCAATTTGCAAATAGTGAAATATGGGGCCTGGGAAGTTGGTTTCGGTGTGTCTGCCGTCCAGTGCTCTCTTATAAGAGTGTCTCTAGAGATTCTGGCACTGAACCGTCTCGCCTTCAATGTGTCATATTTAACAGTAGCCCTGGGGGCTTTCTGGGTGTTAAATGTAGCCTCTATATGAGCTCTCCATGCATGCTCGGTTATATCGGAGTTGTAATGCCGATTTTTTCCGTTTGATAGGACATTAATTTGGGCCCAAAACTCTTTTGAATTATGTTGTCGGCTGACATAAAGCATTTTTGTCCAAAATTGCTCATTATATGTGCGTTTTGCTGCACGAATCTCTTTTTTTAGGTCGCTTCTCATTTGTTTGATTATGGTCAGGGCCTGCCGAGAGGGTTGTTGGCCATGAGTTCGCATTTGTCTGAGAGCTTTATTTAGTTGTCTTTTTTTTATCCTTAGGGCGTAAGTGTACCATGCTGACCCGCTAATCCTGGCAGATTTTTGGTTTCTAGAACTGTGTGAAAACTTTCTATTCAGACTGTTGATAAGAGACTCCCAGGCCTCTATCCCTAATGGTTTTGCATCGGTATCGGCCAATAGAGCCGAGCAGAGCTCCATGATTGCATCTACAGTGTTGTTGTCCCATGTTAATCGGTTTAAATTGTACAGTTGGGTAAATTGTGTGAGGGCAGTGGTTGGCCGGGACTTTTCTCGAATGTTGGTTAATATAAAAGATTGAGGGTAGTGGTCGCTGTCTACTCTTTCTATTATTTGGAAGTTCGTAATGAAGGGAAATAGGTCTGGGTCTGCTAGGGTGAAGTCGATTGTTGCTCCTGTTTTTGCCGTCACTCTTGTGAAAGCTGCCGGGCTATCTTGTGGACCTCGACCATTTAAAGTATACAATGATTGATTATCCAGTAGTGCAGCGCATTTTTTACCCAAAGTGTCACGTCTAGTTGTGTTGTCATTCCTGACCTTTATATTGGTGGGTAGGTTTTTTTCTTGGACTTGCATCAGATTCATGTTGAAATCCCCGGACAATATTATATTGGCATATGGGTAGATTAGCTTTAGGGTTTTAATGGCAGCTACCAATTGTTGGATATCTCTCCCCTTATGCTTATAAGCTGGGTGCATGTAGATGTTCAAAATTAGCAGAGTGCAGATGATGGAAACAGTAAGTTTAATACATTGCATCCAGCAGGAGTCTAAGTCGATGTTTTCTTCTTCCCATAAAATGTCTGTTGAGATATAGATTGATAGGCCGCCTTTGGCTCTTCCGTATGCTGCCTCCTTTTTAGCTGGGATAAGATTTTCTTTGTAACCTACAATTGGGGTGTGTGTTGTCTGCCAAGTTTCTTGCAATAGCAGTATATCGTACTGTAGGATGAAGTCAGCAAAATCGATTTCCTCTATTTTAGAGGCTAAGCTGTTCACGTTCCAGGAACAGATTTTACAGTCCTGCAATGTGTTTGGATTTTTATGGATTTTTGTTCATGCTGCTCCTTGTTGTGTATTTAGGGATCTCCAGTACTGGCTGTCCTCTTTATTAGCTATTTCAGAGTGTGAGATTGTAATCGTGATTTGTCTTATAGATTGGGCGTCATCCTTCATTTGGTCCTGATTCTCAGGGCCTTTCGCTCCTTTTAATATGCCCTCTGTGCAGTAAGGGTGTTGTAGGGGGCTCGGATAACGAGGAGGTTCCACCTTTTTTAGTTCTATACCCCATGATGCAAATACCTCCTTGTGCCTCAGAATCTGTTCAATGACAGAATAATTTGTCCAAGTGGCTGTTGTTATTTCAGGCCCTATTTGGTTGGGGTTAGGTTTAAATGCAATTCTTTCCAAATCCCTGGATGTAATATGTTTCAGGGCAGGAAGAGATTTGAGTAACCTTATTATTGCGCTTCGATTCAATATATCGAGGGCTTCCCTCGATTTATAATGTGGGAACAATTCTATCTGGCCTTGAGCCGTGAGCGATTGTGTTTTTGTGGGGTCGATCGGGGTCCCTTTTAATGCTTCTGTTGGGTCTTGGTGATGTATTTCGACGTGATGGGTATGTTTAACTTGATCTTGTTGTGTGCTTTCAATGGGCTCTCTAAACCTCTGGGACTGTGGATTAGTTTTAATTTTATTATTAACAATTCGCGCCTGTATGGCTCCTTTCCCACTTAGTGCTACGTCCTGCGTGCAGATTTCACTTGTCTTTATCTTTAGCTCCTGTGGTATTTGGATTGTGTCTGTTTTTACGGTTTCTTTACTATTTACGTTGTTTTGTTCCTTCTTAACCGAGGGTTTGAATATGTCATATATTTTACTTATTGACGAATTTTCCTTTATTTGCGCATCGTGGTTTCTTGAAGCGGCAGCCTCTTTTATTGTCGGGTTGTTATGATCCGGCGTGCTGACTGTACCGCTATTGCTTTCATCACCTTTATCTTGTCTTTTTTGGGTGGGTGTCAATTGTGATTGTGGAATAGCTTTATTTAATTTACTTTTCCTTGCCTTCCTCAGGCGTTTCCGTTCCCGCTTTGTGAGGGATGTTTTCAAGCTTATTTGTTCCTTACTTTCTACGGCTTCCTTTGGTAAGTTGCTTTGATTAGGAATTGGTGATGAGCTTTCTAAATATGACTGTTCATCTGGTTGTTCGGACCCTTTCTCGGCGTCAAGTAAATTTCTGGATTCGCCTTCTTGAGAAATAATTTCCTCTTTTAATAGTTTGATATTAATATTGGAGATGTCCCCACTAATTCTGTCTGCTTCCTTGAGGTCTCTTTCCATAGATGTTATGGAATTAAGTTGTGTTTCCCTGACTGCCCCCAACAGCTCTGACATTATGGTTGGGACAGTTGCGAGCTTATCGATTATTTGGTAGCAATGGCACGTGTGGTATGTGATGTCCTGCGCATGTTGTACCTTTATTATTATGGCGTTTAGATCGTGCAATTTTTGTTCTATCCCCTGAACATATAATGCTAAGACATTTAATAGCTCGACTTGAGTATCCAGCTTGTCGGCATGATAGGTCATAGCTGAGCCGATCGTTTTCATAATGCCTAATAGCTGATTCCAAAATGGTCCTGTTGGTGGACCTTCTTGTTGTTCCATTGAATGTTGTCCCCCTTGTTTCTCGGTGCTTCGTTGTTGCGCAGATAAGTTTTGTGCTTCTAAGTGGCTGAGTGGGTTGATTTGTTCGGCCTCGTAAGAGTCGTAGGGCGCTGGCCCATTTTTCTTTTGTTGAGATGGTCCCTGCTTCAACTGATGCGCGGTTTGAATTTGGTTAATTGGTGTTTTCAAATTAGTGGAGAATTGTTCTTGCCCGTAGACTGTTTGACCCCCAAACTGGTCAAGGGGTTGAGGGTCTGCTGGAGAGTGTAGTAATGCGCAGGAGCTATCGATGCTATCCTGCCAGAGCACCAGGTTGTCCTCCGGGCTCTGCACTTCAAGGCACTGCTGAGCGGTTTGTTGTTGCTGGTGTTGTTGGCTTAGTTGGCTTGATTGAGCCTGGCGGGTCCATTGTTTCGACATGGACTCCCAGTTTAATCCCGGGTCATTGTGGACTACAGCCTGAACGGTCTGTTGATGGGATCCTTGATGGTCAGTAAGTGAGCTCAAACAGCCCTGTATGGGACTGGCACAGCTTGCGTCTTCTAATGTGATAAACTTAGAGTCCATTTGTTCTGTGCCTTCCTTTTTTGCTGTTTTGCTAACACTATCTTTATATGTCTCATTACCTGGACTGCCCCCCTTGGTCTTCTTAACTTCCTTGACTACTTTGTGAGCCTTTTGCTTCCCGGGGATAAACTACGACATACTTTTAAAAAGTCTGTTATGAGAGCCCGCTTGTTAGTTTTAATGCTGGTTTTGATGGGGGAACAAAAGGCAATGGTAAGGGTGTGGTTGTCTTCTTGGATGTTATCTATTTTGCTCTCCCTATCTTTTTCATGATTTTGAAGCGCTTCCAAATCCAGTTCCTGTTCCTTTTCCTGTTGCTTGCTGAAATTTTCCATTACTGTTTGGTCCTCTCCCTCCTTTTTGGATTTCTGTTGCTGGTTGCCTGTTGTCCCCCTGACTTTTCCTGATCTCATGGTGGGTTATTGGCACAGATTTTTTATTCAGTTTTTGGCTCACCTGGAGCAGTACGACTTGCTTGGGCGCGATTTTCCTGCACTTGTTGGTTTACTTGTGGTTTTGGTTGCTGCCGCCTTGCACCTTTGTATCCTGGGGCGTGATGGTCTTGGGGTATTTGCTTTGTTTGCTTTAGGCACTCCTGGTTTGATCACTGAGCACCCCCGGACGCCCTAATTCATCTTGCTTTGGCTTTGTTTGACTTTTATTTGCTGAGTACTGAGTGATCTTACTTTTGTTCTACAGCCGGAGCGCCAGGAGGAGCTGCCGAAAATTGGGACAAAGGGGAAGCAAGAGCGAAAGCGAAGGCAAGCGGGGCACACAGGGCGAGGTCGCAGGCAGCACCACGATCTAATCGTGCTAATCTTGCCGCCTCCGCTGAGGGCTCACTCTCACTGCGGCCGCCTGCTAATGGCGGCCGCGCTTGCCACTTACCGCAGACGCCCTCACGAGACTCTTCGGTCCTCCGCTACCTCTGCTGCGTCGGCAGCTGCTGCTCCCACTCGCTCACTGCGGAACCACGGAGCCACGGAGCTTTGGCGTGCGGCTCGCGGCTTGCCTCGTTGCCAACAGCAGGACGACAGGACGACAGGTAAAGCTGGTCTCCTGTACTCGATGGAGCTTTTTTTCTCGGCCCCTGCTGTGTCGGGATCAGCGAGGGCTGGGAGCCGCGGCGCAGCCGGTGTCTTCCTCGCTCGCTACAATCAGCAATTTGCAATCTGCAATCAGCAACCATTGAAACCACTAGGTGCTGCATGACCAGAACTCAAGGCACTAATCTTGCACTCATCCATGCACTCAGGCACTACACATGCACTCATCCATTCACTCAGGCACTACCCATACACACATGCAATGACACAGGTACTATACTTGTACTCATCCATTCACTCACGCAGCACCCATGCACACATCCATTCACCCAGGCACTAACCATGCACATATCAAATCACTCAGGTACTACCCATGCACTCTTACAATCGCCCATATACTACTCTTGCACTCATCTGTTCACTCAGACACTACCCATGCACTATGCAATGACCCAGACACTAACCATGCACATATCCAATCACTCAGGCACTACCCATGCACTCTTCCATTGACCCTGGCACTACCCATGCACTCATATATTCACCCAGGCACTACCCATGCACTCATCCAATCATCCAGGTACTACCCTTGCACTCATCCATTCACTCAGGCACTATGCGTGCGCTCATCCATTCACTCAGGCAATGCCCATGCACTCATCCAATCACCGAGGCAAAACCCTTGCACTAAACCATTCACCTCACACACTAAACATGCTCTCATCCATTTACTCAGGTACTACCCATGTACTCATCCATTCACCCAGGCACTACAGTTGCACTAATGCATTTATCCAGGCACTATACTTCTACACATCCATTCACCCAGGTGCTACCCATGCACTCATATATTCACCCAGACACTACCCATGCACTCATCCAATCACTCAATCACTACCCATGCACTCATCCATTCACCCAGGCACTACCCATGCACTGATTCATTCACCCAGCCATTATTCATGCACTCATCCATTCACTCATGCACTACCCTTGCACTCATCCATTCACTGAGGTACTACACATGCAGTCATCCAATCACCCAGGCACTATCCATCCTCTCATGCAATCACCCAGGCACTACTCATACATTCTTCCAATCACCCAGGCACTATTCATGTGCTCACACAATCACCCAGGCACTACCTTTGCACTCATCCATTCACTCACACACTATGCATGTGTTCATCCATTCACATAGGCGCTTCCCAAGCACTCATCCATTTACCAGGGCACTACCCATACCCACATCCAATCACCCAGGCACTACCCTCCTGCTCATCCATCCACCTAGGTACTACCCATGCACTAATCTATTCACCCAGACACTACCCATGCACTCATCTATTTACTGATGCACTACCCACACACTCATCCACTCACGCAGGCACTACTCATGTACTCATCCAATCACCCAGGCAGTACCCATGCACTCATCCAATCACCCAGGCACTATTCATACATTCTTGCAATCACCCAGGCACTATCCATGCAGTCACACAATCACCCAGGCACTATGTGTGCACTCATCTATTCACTCAGGCACTACCCATGCGCTCACCCATTCACTCAGGCATTATCCATGCACTCATTCATTCACCCAGGCACTAACCATGCACACATTCAATCAGCCAGACACTAGTCTTGCACTCATCCATTCACTCAGGCAGTACACATGCGCTCACCCATTCACCAAGGCACTACCGATGCACTCATTCAATCACCCAGGCGCTACTCTTGCACTCATCCATTTACTCAGGCAGTACGCATGCAGTCATACATTCACTCAGGCACTACTCATACACCCATCTTGCAATCCAGGCAATACATTTGCACTCATCCATTCACCCAGGCATTACCTTTGCACTCATCCATTCACTGAGGCACTATGCTTGCGCTCATCCATTCACTCAGCTACTATCCATGCACTCATCCATTTACTCAGACACTACCCATGCACTCATCATTCACCCAGGCACTACCCTTGCACTCATCCATTCACTGAGGCACTAAGCTTGCGCTCATCCATTCACTCAGCCACTATCCATGCACTCATCCATTCACTGAGGCACTACCAATGCAGTCATCAAATCTCCCAGGCACTATCTATGCACTCACCCAATCACCCAGGCACTACCCTTGCACTCATGCAATTACCGAGATACAACCTTGCACTCATCTAGTCACTTAGGCGTTACCCTTCCATTAATTAATTTACTCAGGTACTACCCTTGCACTGATCCATTCACTCATGCACTACCCATGCACTCATCTATTTACTCAGGTACTAACCATGCACATATCGAATCACCAAGGCACTACCCTTCTAGTCATCCTTTCACTGAGGCACTACCCGTGCACTCATCTATTCACCCAGCCACTATCCATGCACTCATCCAATCACCCAAGCACTATCCATACACTCATTCATTCACCCAGACATTATCCATGTACTCATCCATTCACTCAGCCACTACCCATGCATTCATCCATTTACCCAGGTACTACCTATACAGTCCTTCATTCACCCAGCCACTACCCTTGCACTCATCCATTCACTCAGGGAGTATGCATGCACTCATCTATACACTCAGCCACTACCCATTCACTCATCCATTCACTAAGGTACTACCCATGCAGTCCTCCATTCATTCAGCACTACCCATTCACTCATCCATTCACCTAAGACCTACACATGCACTCATCCATTCATCCAGGCACTATCCATGCACACATCCCATCACCCAGGCACTACTCTTGTACTCATCTATTCATTGAGTCACTACCCATGCACTCCTCCATTCACCCAGGCACTATCTATGCACTCATTCATTCACCCAGCCATTATCCATGCACTCATCCATTCACTCAGGCAGTATGTATGCACTCATCCATTCACTCAGGTACTACATATGCACTCATCGATTCACCCAGGCACTACCCATGCACACATCCAATCACCCAATCACTACGTTTGCACTCACCCAATCACTCAGGCACTGCTTATGCACTCGTACATTCACTCAGGCACCACTGCTGCACTCATTGTAACATCCACGTACCAGTTGTGCACTCATTCAATTATCCATATACCATACATCGTTCCAAGATATATACATACTTTATCTTTTTTTAACTGTAAAAGGCGGTTCCAACAGGAACCTTTTTTTTTTTTAAAGGCTTTTGTAAAGTTTTACTTTTTTTTTTGTTCTTTTTTATAATAACAAAAATGGCAACTGGGACAGCAGTAATTGGGAAAACGTGCACTGAAAAATGTGGAAAACATATAAAAGGGGAAAACAATTAGCATGTAGGCTGTTTTGCAGCATTGCGAATAGCTGTAAAACTCTGCTCACCAGCACTTATGGCAACACTACAGTCCATGCAGTACGTGGACATTCTTGACAACTCTGGAGCCAAATCTGTTGCAAGAGTCTGCACCTCAGAAGGGAGTTTCTGGCCAGGAATTTTTGCTGCTGCCACTGAAGTAGATCGTCCTCCAGCTTCCCTCTGCTTGATCGCCAGTTGCAGAGGTTTTTTATGATAGGTTTTTAGATGGTACAGCATGAACATTGTCCCACATGAATATTTCTTGCTCGTCCCTCTAGAGAGGGTCTTCTTGCAGATTATGCATTGCACAAGTTTGGCAGCTGTTTTTGATTCACCTGATGGGATTGTAAAAAACTCCCATGCCACGCTGGCTCTCTTTTGTGGAGGTTCCTCTTCTTCCAAATCTTCAGTCTCCACCTCCTCCACATCCTGGTCCAGCTGGTGTTCCTGCTGACACCCATCTCCTTGCTGTGTTGCAATTCCTGATAGAAAAACAATACCAACAATTTTGCACAGCAAAATGAATCCACCTGCTCAGAATGAAGTTCTATGAAAGAAGATTCAAGAAGGAGGAGTGCATGTGTACTTCCTATTGATTTTGCTGAAAAGTATATTATCCAATGATATTCCTAGCTTTCCCGGTCATGTGATATTCGTGGTGACCGAAATAGTCGCAGTTACCGCGGTGAAGCGGAAATGCAAAATATAAGTTTAAAGTAGTTTTGTTTAAAAATGGAAAGAAAAGCAGAACTTTCAATATTATAATGGTGAACAGCTATACTAAACTTATTCACAATACCTCTACATATACGTTTCAGAGTTGTTGAAAAACACACGCTATCCGTGATTACCAACGTCATGGCGACTTCCACTGTCTTCGCAGAAACGGGAAGAAATGTTTGGTGGTGATTTCTAAAAACTTACTAGAAAAATAGGAGTTTGAAAAGTACACTAAAAAAGCTCTACTGTTAAATATATTGTAGAATATGTCTATATTTTACACTTTGTATAAACCATGCGCTCTTCACGACTACCAACGTCACCGTGACGACGACGGTAGTCGCGAATATAAACATTTTTTGTAAAGGTGGCTTTCTCCTAAATTGATCAGAGAAAGGAAAGTTTAAACTATATATTACTAAATATTTAGAGTTAAACTTTATTAAAAAAATGTTTTTAAGTGTATTTTTCAGTATGTGAACTAGATTTACTGATGACAGAATCTCCACTATAAATGCAACAATGTTGTGCCGACTTAACATTTTTTTTTAAATAAAACCAATTATTAATGCATTTTCTGATAAACACATATGAAATCAAAAAATAAGTGGTGTAATATATAAATATAATACTCAATATCCAATTATAGAAAGAAAGTACGAATATCTTAGAGGTTCACTTACAAAAAATAAACATTAAAAATTAACAAATATAATTTTTAAAAACCTTAGAAATTAAAAAACCAAAGGATTCAGGAATGTTAAAGTTAACAATTAGCATTTAAAAAACCTTGGAAATTCACTGAAAATAACAAAGGTTACAGGGACGCTATAGTTAGGAAATAGAATATACAAAACCTTAGAAATTCAATGAAAAAACAAAGGTTACAGGGACGTTATAGTTAGGGTGATATTTCCCTCGTACAAAACCAGAGAAATTCAGAAGTTATAGTTAGCTCAGCTCCCGCAATGCACTGCTTATGATCTCACATTTTATATCACTCATGACATGGTCATTGACATCACTGATAACATCACTGATGACATCACTCATTACATCATCTACAGAAACTCTGACACACCACTCACACCCCCATGTAACCTTTCATACACCCACTCCAACTCTCACACTACCATTCTCAAAACCATTGGCACACCCATACCAGTACTTACATACCCACGCACTAATTCATAGGTCTGCACCCACATACTCCCACTCACCCATACAGCCACTCATACACCCACTCACTCACTAATACAGTCACTGACATAGCCACTCATATACCCATACAATTACTCCCACACAGTCACTTACTCACCTATACAGTTATACACACACCAACTCACTTATTCATACACACACTAGCACATACGCACTCACCTATACTGACACTGATACAAGTACACATTCACCCATACAGCTACTCTCAAAATCACTTACTCACACATACAGTCACTTATATACTCCAACACTCACCTATACTGCCTTTCACATATGCAGTTACTCACCCATATAACCACCGACACAGCCATACGGACACTCACTCACCCATACAGCCCCTCTCAGATGTACTCATGAACCCATACAGCCAGTGATTTACCCACTCTCTCATCATGCAGAGTCACAAACCCTCTCAACCACCCACACAGACACTCATACACTCATACAGGTACTCAGAAAACCAATAAATAACCCATACCTACTCACCAACCCATGCAGCCACTTACACAACAACTAACAGACTGATACAGACATTCACACAAATTAGTCATACCCATACATTCACTGAGACACATATAATCACTCACTTATACAGTCAGTCGTGCATCCACTAAATCACCCATACAGGCAGTCATACACCCATTGATTCATCAATACACCTTGTTGTATATCTATTTTACACTCATGAATATTTAGAAACACTCACAGTCACTGGATGATGTCATCAGTGATGTCATTTGAGATATCATCAGTGATGTCATGAGGGATGTCACTGACCATGTCATGAGTGATATAATATGTGAGGTCATAAGCAGTGCATTGCAGGGGCGTGAGTTATAGTTAGCTGGGCTAGCTATAACTGCTGAATTTCTCTGGTTTTGTACGAGTGAAATATCACCCTAACTATAACGCCCCACTAACCTTTGGATTTTTCAGTGAATTTTTAAGGTTTTTCTTAATTTTATTTCCTGACTATAAGGTCCCTGTAACCTTTGGTTTTTTCAACAGTCCATTTTCTCCAAGAAAACAACCGGGCACAGGCTCCAAATGCTTTTCTCGTCTTGTTTATTGCGATATATCCACCATCATTAAGTAAAATTTAACTCTGACAGGTGGCGGCCCCCAGGGCTGCAGGGGGGTCTGGAGGGCCCCACCACTTTGTTTATAGATAAAGCCCTGAGGGGGTAGTGGTCCCCGGGGCTAGGGGGTTCAAGAGACCACCCTTTTATGAAAAAATAAGCCACAGGGAAGTGGGGGTCCCCATGGCAGCGGGGGAGGCTGTACAGGCCTCCCCGGCATTTATTTCAAAAGAAGACCTGGGGAGATGGTGGCCCCGGTGGATTAGTAAGCCCCAGGAGGGGGGTGCGTGTGCTCTACCTCCTATATTATGCAAATGCCCACAGGACCTGGCCCACCCGGGGGTCGATTAATACCAAAGTGCGGGAGATCACGCTTTTAAAAAAAAATTAAAAATTGGTGGTAATCTCGGATCCAGCCCAACTCCCACTGGAAATGTTTTTAAAAATGCTTTTTTGGCCCTTCAGGATCCCTGTGGGACCCCTCCCAAGAGGCCTAGGAGTTCAGGGTGTTAACACCATTCACCCTTTTCTTTTGTTTTTACATTTGTTTAGTGACTCAGTTTAAGCCGAGTCACAAGGTGGCTGCCAGCTCTGCCTGGTTTGATATGTTTATAGCCAATCAGATCTCAGCAAGAGATCAGAAGGATTTGTGAATCCTCCGAGTCGCTATATATACAACTGGAGATTTGTTTAAATGACTCTGCAACTACTGAAGGATTTACACCAATTTACAAAAAGGGAGCTTTCTGGACCAACAGCTACCTTTCTGCCAAATTTGGTGTCATTCTGTTCAGCAGTTTGTGCAGTAGCTGTGTCTAAAGTTCCTATGGAAATTAACATGGGGAGGATGCATCTTTTTTCTCAACCTCCGCTTGACAGAAAACCCCGAAACTTTCAGGACAGCAGCTTGAGTGAGCGTCAAACTAGTTTTGAAAACTTTGCGAGGATTCGTCAAACGACTCAAAAGTTATTCAAAGAAACGCTCTTCCTATGGAAAGTACATCCTAACTATAACTACCTACTGGCAAGTGCCAGTAGGTGATATATACGGAAGGGGGGCCACACAGCCTCCCTTCCTTTATTTAAAAGAAAAGCTCCAGGCCCTAGGGGATGGTGTCACTGGGGCCAAAATCGGCCCAGGGAGGGGGGGCACGCAACCCCCCTCCCCATTATTAACATGTCTGGCCCCGGAGGATGGGGTCCCCGGGCCAAAATTGCCTGCCCCCTTTCTCCACATCTCTGCTAACGCACCTCCTGGTGTGCTCCTGGTTGGGGGATGACGTGCTCTTGGCTGCTGAGGATCCTTAGGGGCCAACAAGACCTCCTGTTACCTCCAGTAAGCCACACACATTGGGATTGCTGAGAGGTGATCAAAGGCCACTCCCCCTTTCTCCACCACTCTGCAAATGTGCCTCTCGGCACACTACTGGTGGGGAGATTAGGTCCCCTTGCCTCCTGAGGGCCTCATGACTAAAGTGAAGGTCTTCCCCCAAGCAGCAGTGTGCCAGGAGGTGAGTTTGAAGAGTGGTGGAGAAAGTTGGGAGTTCTGTCCATTAGACCACATACACATTTCTTAATTTATGTGTGAAAGTCATACACAAGTGGTATGGCTGCGTGTGATCATATATCGTGTGCACATTCTCTGTGAAGTGGCTTTGTGAAGTTTAAAAAAACAGCAGCAACAAATACTGGAAGTTTCACCCGGAGTTTTGCTTGGGAATACTTTCAAGCGTTTGTTTTAAAACTGGACTTAGAAACATTGTTCAGTACCTTTCAGTGGTACAAATAGTGCTAATCATTTTAATTTTACTTATATATAGACCAATACATTTGCATCCTACCAAGAATCTGCTTGTGACTCACCAAGGCTTTCAAAATGACAGTGCTTCTCTCAGATCTTATCTCCGAGCATTCATCAGCACACTTGTCAAGTTCATCTTTGCAGGCTCATCCTTGATGCAAGATTCATACGTTAATCCTCCTCACTGAGCAACAATAATCATTATAATCACAAAACCCTGTCAGAAAAATATTACATTGTCCCACATTGAACTTTATTTTTTTATATATATATGGTTTGTTAAACAAAAGAATCACAAAAGAAAAGCACATGTTGAATGCATGTTTTTAATTTTCCTTAAATGTACTTTAGATTGAAAATGTGTCTTATAATAATGCACATTGATGCATATAACACATTTTAAATATTAGCACATCATCTCCAAGAAAACACACATTTCTCAAAACAATGACAGACAAATCTGCAGTCTTGGGCAAACAAGGAATACTAAACGGGTGACGATCAAATGCTAAAATCCTTCCAAAGAGTACTGCAATCAATTAATTAAAAAATACATAATGGGTAGCATGTGCAATTAGTCCTTATTATATTGTCAACTCAGGGTACTAGTGACATTTATGAACCACTCTGCCTTGAGCTTTGTGGTTTAAAAAATTCACCAGACCAAAGTAAAGCGACAAGAGAATAACATTGTTTAATGCCTCACACATGACATATTATACTGGTTTCAAGGCCGCTACAATGTGCAACCCCTTGCATCCTGGCTTAGGTTGAATATTTTTTTTTTTTAAGTAGACATGAAAAATGCCATGGCATAAACCATATATGGAGATGTGCAGAATTAAATATTTCATTCGCTCCCATTTTTGATGGAGGGGATTGGCATCATGACCCACTCTCAACAGTGGCAATTAATAGCATATTACACTCTGCACGCACACACACACACTATATATATATATATATATATTATCTACTGGCGGTCGCCAGTACATAGTTATAGTTAGGACCTATTTTCCATAGGAAATTCGCAACATTCTATTTCCAATAACTTTGGCGCCGGTTGACGAATCTTTGCGAAATTCTCAAAACTTATGGCCCGCTCCGGTCCGCTCCTATCCTGAAAGTTTCGGGGTGATTCGTCAAGTGGGGGCCAAGAAAAAAGGGGGGTCCCAAAACGTGTTTTCCCCATGCAATTTTCCATAGGAACCTTTAGTCGCAGCTACAGCCCGAACTGCTGAACGGAATTACACCAAATTTGGCAAAAAGGTAGCCCTTGGTTCAGAGTCGTGCCTTTTGGTTAAATGGTGTAAATCCGTTCAGTAGTTCCTGAGAAATTTGAAAAAGAAAACACATATATATCTGGGCGGAGCCTAACCACACATGTCATCGTGAGATCTGATTGGCTGTCAGCACTTCATCCTGGAATTGCTGGCAGCCATCTTGGGACCAATATAAATGATAGTACCCCATTGAAATGCATTGTAGTGAATCAAAGATTTTGAGGGTTACCAAAAGGAGAACTATAAAGGGTGATAACAGACTTTAGTTACATTAGAATTCATTTGTTGATGGTACCATACTAATTTCAGGAATTGTGGTGTGTTCTAAGGTGATTTTACCCTGTGAAAAACCTTCTGCTGGGATATCATGAATCATGTTTGAGAGAAAACTATTTTCACATGCTTGTCCCATACAGTTTTGGAAGGTGCTCCAGAAGCTAAAATGAGAGCATATTTTCTTTAAATTCACATTATCTTTCTCAGTCATGTGAGAATGAAGTCTGACATTCTCAGTAAAACATGTACATCCAACAAGGGCAGAGACTGTCAGTTGATTCCTTTGTGTTCTACTGCAGCTTCCCAGAGTGTTCTAAAGAACAACTAGAGTGCTAACAGCCTTACCTATGACAAAAGTATGGCACACCTGAAGCCATCTTGATTGGAATAAACTGGTAACACTTAAAACATTTAATTTAAAAAGGAACAAAATGATGGGGTTCATTTTGTCATAGAAATTATGGTTAGTGCTGTAGAAAGAAAAATTAGGACATGTTTCAAGTGTGATCTCAAATATCTTCCTGTTATATTTCAACAGGAGCAGCCTGTCAGTTGATGCCTTTGTGTTCTACTGCAGCTTCCCAGAGTGTTCTAAAGAACAACTAGAGCGCTAACAGTCTTACTTATGACAAAATGATGGCACACCTGAAGCCATCTTGATTGGAATAAACTGGTAACTCTTAAAACATTTAATTTAAAAAGGAACAAAATGAGGGGGTTCATTTTGTCATAGAAATTATGGTTAGTGCTGTAGAAAGAAAAATTAGGACATGTTTTAAGTGAGATCTCAAATATCTTCCTGTTATATTTCAACAGGAGCAGCCTGTCAGTTGATGCCTTTGTGTTCTACTGCAGCTTCCCAGAGTGTTCTAAAGAACAACTAGAGCGCTAACAGTCAGACTTATGACAAAAGTATGGCACACCTGAAGCCATCTTGATTGGAATAAACTGGTAACACTTAAAACATTTAATTTAAAAAGGAACAAAATGAGGGGTTCATTTTGCCATAGAAATTATGGTTAGTGCTGCAGAAAGAAAATGTAGGGCCTGTTTTAAGTGAGATCTCAAATCCTCTTCTATTTCATTCGAAAATTCTGACATGCAGACTGAAACAATCACTTTCAATACCAGCAGTAGACTTCCAGTTAACTCCCTGGTGAGCAGTAGCTTTACTACAGTGATCTAATGAACAACTAGAGTGCTAACATTCTGAATTTATGGCAAATGTGTGACACATCTGAATGCCTTCTTGATGGAATCAAAGTAAAAAACTGAAAGCATTTCCTACTGAGGAGACTGCAGTAAATGACAAAATTAGGAAACTTCATAACAAATAAGTCTCCCAAGATGGCCACCACAGAAAAAAGAGCCCAAATGTAGCACAAATATCACCCAGATGTAGCCCACATATAGCCCAATGACAGAAGTGTGCAAAATACTTTTTATTTTTAGTTTTTCTGCAGTTTTATATAGTGCAAACTGGTCAGGTATTGGAGCGTTACATCTTACTTGGACCCCTTATTGCGTATTTTGCACGAAGTACATGAGATTGATCTTGCGAAACATTGAACTTTACGATTCTGTTAACATGAAGTTGCTCTGAACCGGGCTTTGTAACACCCGTTTTTACCTACTGGCTTTAATTAATTCTCACTGTATTGTATTAGGAAAGAGGATTTAGTGTTTTTATGTACACTTTTATGATCTATGTTTCTAAATCAGATCAAATAAAGTTTAATGAATTCTATGGCAGGACGGAGGCGAGGATTATGCATGTCTTTCCTCACTTTATTTGCATAGCAGTTCAAAGAAAACGTAACACAACAATCATTAAACAAAAGACTACACAACCCATGAACCATTAGGGGGTAGTCTCCAAGGCAACTATAGTCCAATCATATCACAGTCCATCGTATATAATATTGTGACGTCCCTTCCGCTTCCTCTTTCTTCACTGCTCGTCAGTTAAGTGCATTCCTTACATTCTTGGCTTAATCTGACGTTGTTGCTGTTTGTATAGCGGTTTCATGTGCACGTTATTAGCATTATTGCCTTGGTATTGTTTCATATTCCCTGCGCAGCAGGCTCTTGCCCGAGCGCGTTCTCCCCCTCACAGTTTCTCCCGCTGTGTGCTCTGCGCGCGGTGAGATCCTGTCAGGCGCGTCTGGTCCGAGCGAGGCAGCTCCGTCGAGCGCTCCCGCTGGTCTTTACGCGCGTTTGGGAATCCGGTCACTCCTTTAGTGTCCGCTTGATTCCCGACCAACCCTCGCCTAATTTTGACACCGCTATGCTGTGATTTCCTCACACGGCCACGTTAGTGACCAGCTCCACCTGGTGGTGGTAATTGGTATTGCGCCTCAGTCTATTCTTATAACAGCTTTGGGGAAAGCCCAGCTGTTGGAGCACCGGCGAGGGGGCTGTCTTAAGGATTTTAAGGGCATTTGTTCTGTGCTCACACCCTCTGCTATCATGTCTTCTCCAGAAGACCATTTTACTCCTCCTACCAGGAAGTGGAGGAGGAATGGCCCCCAACTTCTCCCTCCAGCAGTGGACCAAGCCCTCTCTCTGGCTATTTCTAGGGCTCTGGCTCCTCTTAGGGATCAGGTTGATAAGCTGGCGAAAAGCATCCCTGGGGTGTTCAGTGACCCAGATCTGGTGGTGGCGGGTCCAAGTAGCTCCCACATGGGGAATAAAAGGGCCGTTAAGCATAACGCGGGGCACTTGGAAGGATTTGATAATCTTACGGAGACCTTCCTCAAGAGTGCGCGAACGCTAAAACATGCACCCTGCCTGGAGGAGGAGGGGTCCGGAGAAAATTGCGACACTGTCACCACTATTGTAGACCCTGACGGCGGGTTTCCCTTAGAGGGAGAGGGTGTATCGGAGGACGATTTCTCCTCCGATGAGGATAAGGACTCGCGGCGTCCCTGGCATCCAGAGTCCCACTCCTCTCAGTCCCCGGTTGGGGACGGGGTCCACTCGGACATGTTCGAGCCTACCCAAATTTACCATCCTAGGTCAGCAGAGTGGACTCCTGACGCCAAAGTGGCAGAGTATGTGGTGGGGAAAATCCATCAACCCCTTGAAAGGGAGGTCAGGAATAGGATGAGGGGAGAATGCCCCAGGCCCTCACTGAAGGGGAAGGTGGCACACACGCCTGAAATTGATGAGAAACTATGTACCTTTTTCTCCAAGTATATGAGGGATCCCAAGAAAGGAATTGATAGGTCTTGGACGTGGTAGGGCCCTTGACCCAAATTGTTCAATTGACGGAGCGTTCCAAATAGTCAGGATCCCCTTTGTCCACGGATATTGTGGCTGGTTGGGCGCACTACCCTAAACCCTAAAACACTACCCCAGCACGACTCCCTACACTATCCAAACACCACTGCACTACCCTAAACCCTAAATCTACCCCCAGCACGACCCCCTACACTACCCAAACACCACTGCACTACCCTAAACCATAAAACACTACCCCCAGCATGACCCCCTACACTACACAAACACCACTGCACTACCCTAAACCCTAAAACACTACCACAAGCATGACCCCCTACACTACTCAAACACCACTGCACTACCCTAAACCTAAAACACTACCCCAGCACGACCCCCTACACTACCCATACACCACTGCACTACCCTAAACCCTAAAACACTACCCCCAGCACGACCCCCTACACTACTGCACTACCCTAAACCCTAAAACACTACCCCCAGCATGACCCCCTACACTACCCAAACACCACTGCACTACCCTAAACCCTAAAACACTACCCCCAGCACGACCCCCACACCACCCAAACACCACTGCACTACCCTAAACCCTAGAAAGAAACCCCACCCCATGCCCAATCCCCCTTTCCTCTCACTCCTCATGGTTCCTCTCTCCTCATGGTTCCTGCTTCATGTCATCTCTGAGGGCGGTGCACGTCGTTGTGAGGAAACGGAACAGCCTCTGTTTCCTTACAACGACATGGATCAGTCTACATGTTTTTAGAACGCATGGTCATTTACCATACATACCTTTACAACAAAATTCGTTGTAAAGGCATGCGTGGTAAATGACCATGCGCTCTAAAAAATGCGTAGTAATGACTTTGTGATGTACAACGCATGCGTGGTAATGCATGCGTTGTAATGGTATCACAAAGTAAAAAGTCGTTATAACGACTGTTTACCGATCGAAGCTGGCCCCTGTTCTTCAGTGAGACGTTTATTTGATTAATTAGGAGGAAGGAATGTGGTTTTTACCGAAAAGTGCATTCCCGGCTGTTGTATTGTGAAAGTGTCCGCGTGGCCTGGTTTCACTTCCGGTGAGAGAGTGGAAGAGTCTGTTTGGATCTAAAGGAGTTCTGTTGTTGGACGGGGCCGGCGCGACATGTCATCAGAAAACATAGCTAATGGAAAGAGTCCTCCCTGAAGTGTGGAGCAGTGCCATGAGAAGTCAACGAGTGTGCGTCCCACCGCAGTATGACCGTACCGCGTGACCCATGTGCCGCCTCCAGGGTACGGGAGGCAGAAGCGGCATCGCAGGTCCTCTTGAAGACCGTTGTAGCACTAATTCTACATTTTGGTACTAGGGCATTTTAACTTCGTTGTTCCTGCCAGATACAAAGAGAAGATCCTGTGTTATTCAGTGCCCTCGTTACCTTTTTTGTGGGTTGTGGTGCTTGTCACTTCGCTGCCCCGCCGGTGCACACGACTGGGCACCCCACCTCGTGTGCCATCTGCAGGGCCTCTGCCCTCGGATCACTGGTTTCGGTTTCTGGAGTGGCAACATAAACAGTTGCTCCCAAAGGACTAGCCTGAACACTTAGGTGAATAATATCCCCTGCACCAGCATTCCACGGAAATTCTTTCCTAGCTCTCCCACGTCAACGAGCACGGCTCTGCTCGCGACACCCTATGACGTCATCGGAGCCATAAGAGGACCTCGTCGGCGTGCTGACGTCAGTTCCACCTATTTTTCCGTGCCACCGAGGCAAACAGGGGACCGAGACATTTTCACATGTATACATAGTATAATAAATATATATATATTCACTGAAAAAACCATAGGTTTCAGGCACGTTATAGTTAGAAATTAGCATTTAAAAACCTTAGAAATTCACTGAAAAAACCATAGGTTTCAGGCACGTTATAGTTAGAAATTAGCATTTAAAAACCCTTAGAAATTCACTGAAAAAACCATAGGTTTCAGGGCGTTATAGTTAGTTGGACATTTCACTCGTACAAAACCATAGAAATTCCCCGTTATAGTTAGTTCAGCTAACTATAACTCATGCGCTCCCACAATGCACTGCTGATGACATCACATATTACATCACTCATGACATGGTCAGTGACATCACTCATGACATCACTGATGACATCTCAAATGACATCACTGATGACATCATCCAGTGAATGTGTGTTTTTCTGAAAATTAAATATGTTTTATATATGTATATCTCAAGGTCGATGGAAGAATAAATGGGTATATAAGTGTCTAAATGGATGATTTTTTTTGTAAAATTGATTGTATAACTGACTAAGTGTATCTTAGTGAATACATGGGTTAGTGAGTAATGTTTAAATATGAAAATATCTGTATCAGTCTCTCACTTTGTGTATAAGTGGCTGCATGTGTTGGTGAGTAGCTACATGAGTGTCTATATGGGTTATTAGTTGGTTTTTTGAGTATCAGTATGAGTGTCTGAGTGTCTGTATGGTTCGGTGGGGGTATTACTTAGTGCATAGATGCATGAATGAGTGACTCACTGTTTGTATGTGTTGAAGACAGCATGTGTGCAGGACTGTATAGGTGGATGAGTATGTGTATGGGTGTGTTAGTGAGTGAATGACTGTCTCAATAGTGTCTTTATGAGTAACTACATATGTTTTAAACTAGTATATGTGAGTATTGGTGTATATAAGTGAGTATATGTGAGAGTGAGAGATTGGAAGAGTTCCTGTACAAATAAGTAGGTGTTTCTATAAGTGATTGTTTAAGAGAGTAAGTATGTGTAAGTTTCTGTAGAAGTAAGTGTGGTAGTGTGTGTATAACTGTATATGCAAGTAAATGGATGTTTGATACTTTGTTTGCATGTGTGACTATGTGTGTGAGTAACTCTATGGATGAGTGGCGGTGTGTAACAGGATGTATAGGTGTATGAGTACATATGATGAGTGAGTACATGTATTAGTGACTGTATAGGGACTGTTGGTGAATGAGTGGATGTGTGTGTAGATCTTGGAATTACTGAATAGGTGTGTTGTAACTGGTATTGTTATGTCCATTGTTTTGAAAATGTTAGTTTATATTTTTGAGTGTGTGTATCAAAGGTTATATTAGGGTGAGAGGAGGTCTGCCACTCTATCACAAGGATGATGTCATCAGTGATGTCATTTGAGATGTCATCAGTGATGTCATGAGTGATGTCACTGACCATGTCATGAGTGATGTAATATGTGACGTCATCAGCAGTGCATTGTGAGCGCGCGAGTTATAGTTAGCTGAACTAACTATAACGGGGGAATTTCTATGGTTTTGTACGAGTGAAATGTCCAACTAACTATAATGCCCCTGAAACCTATGGTTTTTTCAGTGAATATATATATATATATATATATACTATTGTACCAAATTTACTAAACATAAGTTCCTATTGAGTGTTATTCTAATTCCATACCTCCACTGATTTCCAGGGGACTGTGTTTCAGTACCACTGTTTGGCTATGTGTGGTACTTGAAGTACTGGGCTGGAGTACTTTTACACCTGTTTTGACACCTTTAGGGCTGTATTATCTTTAGAAGTATAGTTTGTGAATTGCAATTAACTTACTATTTTGTGTGTGTTTGTGATAGCATACTCCACCTTAACGTTCTGTAAATCCCTCCCATTTAGTAACAATTATTGCCCATTTTCCAACCTCTCCCCCACTTCCTCCTACATTTTTCCCCAATTTTTTTTTTTAAGTTCTTTTTATTGGCATTTAAAGATTATCACATATACATCATGCAGTTGTAAGATTACAGTACATAATGTATACTATCGATGCCAACAGTAACCGATGAACAGGTGGGGGACAGGGGACTAGTCAACAGTTCAATGCAGATTTTAAGTTAACAGATCTACACAGCTGCAGGAGAATGTACGTGAAATATTCATAGCATATCACTGAATTTGCAAAGCATGTTGTAGAGCGACATCATAAGTACAATGACAATCTTTACGTAAATAAAGGACGACCTAATTATGTATGTGGAGGCGCTCTGTGGTCCGCATTTCCTAGGCGTGAGCCAATTGATGTCATGGTGGCGTAGGTGGTTTGGAGTGATCTGAATTGCGAGTGCATATCCATGTCACGAACAGGCTCCAAATATCTTTGGGTCTAGACGCGACTGGCATCAAAAAGTGGACAGTTGTTCTTGGTAATAGGTGATGTCATGCATCCAGGTGTCAATTGAGGGAGCTTTCTGTTTCCCCTAGTGTATGGCAACTCTGCGTTTAGCTAGTAGGAGCAGCATGGCAAGGAGACGGCGAGTTGCGATCGGGGCATCTTTAGTATATCCCAGCAGGCCTATCAGGGGTGTAGGTTCCAATGTTATCTCCAGCATTTCTCAGATTGCATTACATTTTTTACCCCAAAACTGCACTACAAGGGGGCAGACCCATGCCAAATGTAGGAATGAGGCTTGTGGGGTGTGGCATCTCCAGCAGTTGGCATCTGGTCTGCGACCCATCCAGCAGAGCTGCAGGGGGTTCCGGTAGAATCGGTGGAGGAATTTAAAGTGAATAAGCCTTAGTTTGTAGTTGGGGGACAGGAGTTCTAATTGGCACATTTTGCCCACATTTACTGCTAATTTGAATCCCAATGTGTGCTGAATTCTCTGTGAATGCGGCAGTGAACTGCACACAGAAAAGAGAGGAGAGGCGGAGGCAGATGTCTCCAGCCCAGGTATGTGCATTGCATTTTGTTGTACATGAGTAGTACTACTGTAGTTCTAATTTATAAACAAGAAGATGCAGTTTGTGAATCTAGACCAATATGCATTAATAGCCGGTCTCAGTGCACCTAAGCTAGAACACAGGTTAGCGGACCTTAGAGTTTAACTACAGCCTAAAGGGAAGACTCAGGATAAAAGACAGGTTTTAGATGGTTGAAAAAGAAGGTGGATACACCTGTCAATATGCAACAGACCAAGTGCTTGAACAGGTGTTGCTGAACTCTTGAGGATGGATCCACTGGATATTGTACAGAAGATAAACCTTGTAACATATGCTTTTGATGTGCATGTCAATGAGAGACTACCAATCTAAGGTGAAGGTCACACTTGTATAATTAAATTATATGCAATGCCATCAGTTCCTATTAAACAAAATAAGCAAACAATTAAGTACTTCTGTAAATAAGCAGCGGTTTAGCCCTAATGGGCTTACAATAAAACTGGAATATTAAACTCCAGTCTTCTGTGTAGATGAGGCAACTCTTGTTATATTAAGCATCTTTAATTGAATACTGTTCGAGCTAAGTCAGTGTTACTGATGCACTGATGGACAATGATGGCCTAACTCATTACCAGATCCTTATTATCTGCTTGGAGAGATTAAACTGAAAGAGCTTCTGAGCGACCCACTAGGACAATCCAGATAACACTTGGAAGGAAATGGATCTAGAGAACCCCATCCTAATTATTTAATGTCAGTAAAAATGATAACCAGATCTCACAGCTACTCCCACTCAAGCAGAATGAATGAGCATAATGGAAGTCAGGGGAGGCACTTAGAGACTCACGGGGTGTCATGCAGAGTTCTATAGCAGGGTCTAGCCTTGTCCAGCCGCCACTGGCCAGCTGCACGGTTGCAAGAAAGGTCTCTTGTAGCTTATTGCTATTGTACTCCTAAAGCTTGAACTTGTCAGCCATATGATCCTTGGTGTCCACAGTCCTCCAGGACTCCTCCTAGGTCACAGACACTAGGTCCAGCCCTCTTCTATTCTTCCCCAGGTCCAGGGGTGTTCTGAAGTGGGTACCTGGAGTTGCCACATTTATGCCTGGCCCTAGCTAGTAGGGGGAATGATTTCTGAGCACACCCTAACCAATGGGGTAAAAGTTCCTGGGGCCAACTTTACCCACTTTGGGCGTTTTCAAGAAGACAAGTCTTCAGCCACATAAAACGTTGGCCATGATGGCTGAGGGTGTGTGGGGAGTATACCATGTTAATCCTTGTGTCCTCCCATATCTAACACTAAATTCCAGTTTGGGACAGCCAAGGTATCCACAATAAACGCAGACACAGAAGTCTAGTAGAACAAAGTAGGGTATTCCATCAACCATACAGTAGAAGCAGGAGTTATTTTGCCATCCTGTTTCTCTTACTTGCAAGTACACTTTAGAGTGTGATATGTAAACCTCGAAGACCTGTCAAGCAGATTTTGACATGCAAGAAAGATTTGACACTGTAATGTCAAAAAAGATGCTCACTGCCTCCACCCTGCATATTAGGAAGGTAACTTCAGGCAGGGAGACGGTAACTTCCTAAAAATTAATTTCCCAAAACATTCATTAAAATCTGACTTCACAATCGAATTGGATTTTTCAATAACTATTAAAAATAGTTGTTTAATTTTTTTCCCCAAGATACAGTATTAGGATATTAATCCGTAATCTGGTTTTCTGCATATAACAGCAGGACTGCCACAGCAAAAATAGCTTTTGGGTGCTAGTCACTGCAAGAACATGCTAGCATTAAATTTCTACATGTTCTACCTTTTAATATCATGCCCTTGCCTTGTGGACTACTAGGCCTTCATAGGAGTGACTTATTATTATTTAAAAGGGAGGTTTTGACCTTTCAAAAGGGTTTATATTGACAGGTTGAATTGAAGTTTTTAAACTGCCACAGTCAGGCTACAATGGTAGGTATGACTCCATGTTTTACATTGTAATGGATGGCACAATAGGTGCTGCAGTCCACTAGTGATATTTAAATTACAGGTTCTGGGTAAATTTTGTACCATAAACTAGGTACTTATGTGTAAGTTAATGCATGGGGTAGGCATAACTGGAGTAATTTGCTGTAATGTAATTACGCAAAATGACAGCACAATTAAGCAAGATTGTGCAGAATTACGCATTTAGCAATATTTTCTTAGCACAAAATACAACCTTGTGTCCAAAATGGACCTGAGGGTGCATTTTGCGGTAAGAAAATAGCACTAAATGCAATAGAACATGAACAGCAGCAACCACTCGGACTCTCTAAATTTGTTGTTCCTGTGCTCCTGCAGTCAGATTTTTGTGCCAAATTACTCATAATTACGCAAACAGGTGTAATTCCACAATTGTCTATAATTTCTCATCAAAAGAGTAACATGCAGTACTACCATCGCCAGCACGGTGATATTGCCCATTCTGCCCCCTAGGTCAGACTTTGGTCCCCAGGTGAAGACCAACTTTGCCTACAAGACTAGCAACCAGCTGTCACTGTCAGGAGTTAGCTACTCACGAAAAAGAGTGTTCCCGATCTGGATGTGGGCAGGAGGCCTGGGAAAAGTATGAAACCAAAAAATCACCCTCAAAAGGGGAAAGATTGCCACCTGCCTTAATTCTGTAAAGCGGAAATATCTAGTTTATAAACTAGAGATTTAAATATTAAGCATGGATCAAGAATTCAAATAATACACCTCACATCACTATATGCACTGTTTCAATTTATTAAATATTCAGTTAAGTGTTGTATCAAAAATATGTCATAAATAATTTGTGACTCAATATATATAACAATACACATAGTCAGGCCACTATCCATCCACTGCCAGGTAGCAGCCCCAATCTAGGGCCTTGGGTAAACCTCACTTCATTGTCCTTGAGAGCCAGCTTCCCCTTTGGGAATCATGTTGGAGGCCTGAGGAGGCAATGGTCCATAGGACAGCAGCATGCCCCCGACGTCTTCCAAAATGAGTGCATCAACTCAAACAAAACAACAATCAATTTCCTTTAGAGAATCACAGAGCTTATTAAATCTACCTTATCATATATGAGGAAATATGTCAAATAATACAGTCTAATAATACAGTCACTGTACAAAACTCCACTCTCTTACGTGTTTTAGCAATGCTATCTACAAAGCCCTCCATGCTCCTTCTAATCCTAGACCTAGGACAGTTGTTGAATCACAATGGGAACAAGAACTGAATTAACTGACTTATGATTACCCCATCATCCCTAAACAAAATGAATACCAACTTACAACCTTCCTGCTGGTCTTGTAATGCTAACTCTTCTGATTTGAAACATTTTTAATTTTGTTACCTGTCCTTATCTGCATGCATTCTGGTTATGAGTGTAGCATCAGATAAACTCTATTTTCTGTATTAATGTCCCTCTGAATTTTGCCGATTTGATTTTAGGAAATCTATCTGATGATTGGAAGTGTTCCTCCTTCAGTGTCACTATGTTAGATTTATCACTTGCAGTTGTTTTTCAACAGATAACCAAGAGTCAGATGTACGATGCTTTTTGTAGGTTACAGACGGCCCGATTCACAGAATCTGGCCGTTTGAGAACAGAAAAAAGCTTTTCCCTATTTAACAAACCCTTTTTTGCGATTCAGTCACCTATTACCAAATCGCAAAATGGGTTAGCGATTGGTATTAGGAAGGGGCATGTTAAGGGCGTCCCTTTCTAATAGCGACTCACAGTGGTACGTGTGAATGTTTTGCGACCGAAATGCAGTTGCAAAACATTTGCATTTTACCGCCTACTTCAAGTAGGTGGCAACCCTTTTACAAATGATAAGTTGTCCCCAAGGGACCTCTTCCCCTTTGCGAATGTTTGCAAAAACGTTTTGTAAGAGCAGGCAGTGGTCCCACGGACCACTGCCAACTCTTAAAAAATGAATGGAAAACTTTTCATTTTTGTTTTTGAAACAGATCTTGTTTTCCTTCAAGGAAAACTGGATGCATTTTAAAAAATACATTGCTTTATTTAAAGCAATCACAGACTTGGTGGTCTGCTAACCGCAGCAGGCCACCATCCTTGGAATTCTAGCTAGTCCCAATGGGTTGCAAATAGCGACCTACCCCATAAATATTAATGAGGTAAGTCTATTTGCAACTCATTGGGAATCACAAACAGTGTAAAACACACAGTAGTACATAGCTGTTTGCGATTATCTAATTGAGAACCGCAAACATTTGCTATTAGGCAACCACAAGAACAAACCTATGTACATCTGCCCACAGAACTGGAAAACATCTAAGAATATTTATTTTCAAGCAGGGTGGTATAGTATGTGCTACAAACACAGAATTGATAAGGCACAAACGAATCCTATTTCAGTCCCTAGCAAAAGAGAGACAATCTGATCACCAGTACCTGTGTTTTTTTAATGTGTCAGCTCAGCTTTCCAATGCCCACAAGCCAGTTTTTGGAGAAGTTCCCAAACCTCCTTGAATGTTTGCATTTGTTATTATATTTTCTCTACAACTAATTTAACTACATTTATTCTGCCCAATTATCTAGAGAGTAGATCTTAGGTTATTTCATTTTCATTAATTTTTAATATATTCCTTTAATTCCTTTACTTCCTATCTTGTCTCCTCTTCTACTGACCAAATATATTAAATTCTTATCTTTCTTATTGTCTTTTTTCTTTTGCTTTCCTCTTCACTCTTCTGCTTTCCTTTTCTGTTCTTTTCTCTTTACTGTCCCATATTTATAACTGACATATTACTGTAAATGTATCCTATTTTATTATATACTACAAACATATGTACTGCATAAATTCAATGTTAATTAC
Source organism: Calotriton arnoldi (assembly GCA_963921515.1). Classification (NCBI taxonomy): domain Eukaryota; kingdom Metazoa; phylum Chordata; class Amphibia; order Caudata; family Salamandridae; genus Calotriton; species Calotriton arnoldi. The sequence continues at coordinate 877,192 of CAWUFW010002660.1, read as the reverse complement.
TTCATTTATGGATATGTTATGTTATGTATTTTTACAAATAAAAGTTCTCTTTAAACTTAAAAGCAGACCTGTCCCTATTTTGGACTTGGCTGCTGCTAAAAGCAATGTTTCCTGACTGGAAAAGCAAATGCAGGGACAGAGGTCTACTATCCATTGCGGGGCCAGATTCTGCATTTGCAGCCAATCACAGCGGGGCAGGTCATGTTGGTCCCCTCTGTGAATGTACAAATTACAAATGGTCCATTAACAACATGGGTTTTATCGCAAATTTCATTCTCATTTTTATACTAGTGTGCACCTTCCACATCCCTACTTTGCAAGTGGAAATAGTACATCAGCCCAAATTCCTATATTTCAGAGCATAACCTAAAACTAGTGGTGTACTCTTTAGTACAATTTGGATTTGCTTATGGCAATCTAATATTTATAGACATTCCAAAAATCTATCTTTGCTTCCCAACAACTGCCCCACATGCAGCTTATGTCTAGTTCATGGAAGTACAGGCTAGATGTACAAAGCCAATTATTGGTCGCAAAGTCTGAAAATTGCTAAATCACAGTGTTTGTGACCATTGAATGACTTTTACAAATGTATTCAACCCATTTTATGATTCAGTAACTGGTTACCAAATTGCAAAATGGGTTGAGAAATGCATTATGAATTGCAATTTAGAAGGCACGTGTTTAGGACATGCCTACCAAATTCTGATTTGCAATGCTATGTACCAATTGTTCATGCCTCAATTTAATGCTCAAACCATTCATAGGTGACTAACTCTAAAGGAGGTGGTTATCCATTCACACATGAAAAGGAGTGTCCAAAGAGCCCTTCCTCTTTGTGAATGGAAAGGAAAGTTTGTTTGGGAGTCAGGTTTCTACTGTTTCTTGTTTATTATTCTTGCCAAATAATAGTATTTCTGTCTTGGTTGGCTTGAGCTTCATGTGTACCAAAGTTATTCTTAACATACTTTGTATACATATATAAGTATATTTAAAAAATCAGAAAGACATTTGTATGAAGAAAAGAAGCTTGCTAAATTAAATTGACAGCAATGATGCTGGATGTTGCTTGTGGCTAACTGGAGCAGCCTTGCATGTCTCTTTACTCCTTAAACACATAGGGGCCGATTACGATCTTGCTAGGAAAGCCCTCCGTACGACTCTGATCTGGAGGGATTTCCGAGCAAATCGTGCTCCGGGAGTCCAAAACGAGCGAGTGCAATGCATCCGTATGCTTACGGACTCGGTTCGCTCGGACTCCCATTTGAACTCCATGGGAGCCTGTATACTGGACGCGTACACAGGCTCCCATAGCAAAAAGGGGTGGGTGGGGGAAAGCGTACACCTTGTGGTGGGCACCCCATGGTGCCCGCCACACTGTGCATGCTTGGATTGGGGGGACCCATGGGCACCCCGTGACAGATTTGGAGGGCCCCAGGTGAAGGGGGACCTGCTCCGGCCCACCGAAGTACGATTCCGACAGCTGTTTCGTCTCGCTGAGACCGAGTCAATGCGGCTGTCCGAATCGTGCATTGTACTCGTTCTGTCAGAATCCAGCTCCATTCCGCGGCACGATTCGGCTACGAATGAGTCGTACGGACAGGATCGGTTTCGGAAACGATTCGGGCGACTCGTACGCGATCTTCGCATCGTACTTGGCCGTTCGGACCTGTGTACAATTCAGTCGGAAAAAAGGGCTATGAATCGGATCCGGGAAAGCCAAATCCGATTTGGAGGCCTTCCTAACGACATCGTAATCGGGTCCATAGCGTGTTGTACTCAGCAGTAGTCAATCCTTATTAAAGAGGATTTTAAATTACAATTAATTTAAGACCAAACCTGTTCCCAATCAAAAGGTAGCACTTAAATGTAGTAAGATAGCCAATATTATCCTATGGTAGAGGTAGGCCTTGTAGCAATGAAAAACAAATTTAAGAGTTTTCCACTACCAGGACATATAAAACTTAAAATTACATGTCCAACATTTTAAATACACTGCACTCTGCCCTATGGTTGTTTAGGGCCTACATTAGGAGCGACCTACAGCTATTAAAAATGAAAGTTTAGGCTTGGAAAAAGGCTTATTTTGCAAAGTTGATTTGGCAGTTTAAAACTGCATAGAGGCTGCAGTGGCAGGCCTGGGACCTGTTTTAAAAGGCTACTTACATGTATTACTACTTTACTAGGGACTTATAAGCTAAATGTGCCACCTGGGTGTAATCCAGTTTTACCATGTTTAAAGGAGTGAGCACAAACACTTCAGCACTGATTGCCAGTGGTGAAGTGCACAGAGTCCTAAGGCCAAAAAAATGAAATTCAGGAAACAGGAGGGGAAAAGGCTAAATGTTTTGGGGTGAACCTGCAAAGAGGGGCAAGTCAAACACTTTCTGAGCAACACTTTCCCTGCTCTACTGCTAATCCTTGTATTAACCCTGATTGTGTCTTTGACGCTTACACTTACACCAACCATTGTCTATATTTAAATCTAACTCTGATCTTCAGTCTATACATACCTTGTTATCCTCATTTCAATTAAATATATGTTATGTGATTGTGTTTTCCATTAAATTCTTGTTAAATTACTAGTTTTGAGTTCTTGAAACTATGTTGATATTAGGTATTTAGGTCAGACTCAGATTCATAGGTATTTAGGTCATTCATATATTTGTGGGGTTTTTTGTGTTATGTCTTGTAATCAAGTAATCTCCAAATTACATGAGGCACAATGTAAAGGACAATTAACAGGTAGGCTGTATTTTCTATCATTGTATTCTAAGACAATAGAGAATTGCATTATGTTACATGGAGGTAAGTCTAATGTGTGTTGTTTTCCACCTCTCAATATTTTTATGTTCTCCAAGCCATTCATAACCTCTTTTACTAAAGAACTGACCATTGATCATACTAGGACTGATTATGATGTTAGTGGGTCCGACACCGATGGCATGTCGGTGTCGGGCTGCAGAGTCAGAATATCGAGTAAAACATATCGAGTTGCACAAATATCGAGTCATTAATATCGTGGGTCAGAAATATCGACAGCAAGAATATCGTGGTCAAGAATATCGACTTAAGGTAAGTAATATCGTTTTTAAAAATATCGAACTATTTAATATCGTTTGCAAAAATATAGTTGTTAAAAATATCTTTTTTTATTAGTGTTATGTATTTTAGTTTATATTTTAAATGTATGTGATGTATGTTTTTTTGTATAAGAATTGTTTGTATTGTTAATATGTGTTAAATTTGTATTAGTTATTAATTGTTTTTTATTTGAATTTTGTGTTTTTAGTTCCGTAGCGGGTTGTGGGTTTATAGGGAATAGGGTGAAAGTAATTTAATTATATTAAATATACTGATTATTTTTTATTTATTAATATTTGTTTAATTGAGATGTTATAGTGTTAAATGTGTAAAGTCATGTATTATTAATTAATTAATAATTGGTTGTTAATTAAATTTAATTAATTAATTGGTATTTAATTATGGTCATTGTGTTATTAATTTTAGGTGTGTGCTGTGGTGTTTATAGGTTTAAAGGGTGGGAAGTAATATCTTTTTAATTTATGAATTAGTAATTGGTTGTAAATTAATTTTAATTAATTAATGGGTAATTAATTATGGTAGTTGTGTAATTAATTTTAGGATTGTGTTGTTGTGTTTATAGGTGTGAAGAGTGAGAAGTAATTTCTTTTTAATTTATGAATTGTTAACTAATTTTATTTAATTAATGGGTAATTAATTTTGGTAGTTGTGTAATTAATTTTATGTGGGTGTTGTGGTTTTTATAGGAGTAAAGGGTGGGAAGTAATTTGTTTTTAATTAATTAACATATAGTTATTAATTAATGTTAATTATTTGATATTTATTCTGGGTAATTGTTTATTTTTTGTGTGTTGTTTTTAAATTTAAAGGGGTAAAGTGTGGGTATTCAATACATTTTAATTATTTAAATATTAGTTGTTAATAGTAATAGTTTTTAATTTAAAAAGAAGTTTTAATTGTGTTTTATTATTTTATAGTTTAATTTAGGTGTGTGTTGTGGATATTAAGTGTTAAAGTGCGTGTAGTCAATTAATGTTTATTCGTTTTTTTAATTAATAATTATTTAATTGATTATTAAGTATGTTAATTATTAAATAAATGTAATTAAAAATGTTGAAGTGTTTTGTTATTGGTGTGGTGCTTAGGGTAGGAAATAAAATAAATACATTTATGTTTTAAATAATTTTTTTATTTGCAAATATTTTCTAGTTTAAAAGAATTATTTGTTATAAATTTCTTTTTTTATTTTATTTTATATAATATTTGTAGATTTTTGTTATATGCAATTAATATTATAATATGTGTTCTTTTTATATGTTTAATATTTGTTTTTATTTTTAAAATATTGTTTTTTACTTTTTAATATATATTTTTTAATTATGTGAGAGTGAATAGTATTTTTGTTTCTCCGCTATCCAACACTTTCCCTAATGTTGCAATCACTGGAGTGGGAATAGTAATTTATATCTCTCCGCTATCCAGCACTTTCCCTACTGTTGCATTCACTGGAGTGGGAATAGTAATTTTTACCCCTCCGCTATCCAGCACTTTCCCTACTGTTGCACTAACTGGAGTAGGAATAGTAATTTTTACTTCTCCGCTATCCAGCACTTTCCCTACTGTTGCACCCACTGGAGTTGGAATAGTAATTTTTACCTCTCTGCTATCCAACACTTTCCCTACTGTTGCACTCTCTGGAGTGGGAATAGTGATTTTTACCCCTCCGCTATCCAACACTTTCCCTACAGTCGCATTCAGCGGAGTGGGAATAAAAATGTTTACTCCTCCGCTATCCAACACTTATCCTACTGTTGCATTCAGTGGGGTGGGAATAGTAATTTTTACCCCTCCGTTATCCAACACTTTCCCTACTGCTGCTCTCTTTGGAGTAGGTATAGTAATTTTTGCCCCTCCGCTATCCAACACTTTCTCTACTTTTGCACTCATTGAAGTTGGAACTGTAATTTTTACCTCTCTGCTATCCAACACTTTCCCTACTGTTGCACTGTTTGGAGTGGGAATAGTAATTTTTACCCCTCCGCTATCCAACACTTTCCCTACTGTTGCACTCTCCGGAGTGGGAATAAAGTTTTTTACCCCTCCGCTATCCAACACTTATCCTACTGTTGCATTCAGTGGAGTGGGAATAGTAATTTTTACCCCTCTGCTATCCAACACTTTCCCTACTGTTGCTTTCTTTGGAGTGGGAATAGTAATTGTTTCCCCTCCGCTATCCAACACTTTCCCTACTTTTGTTCTCACTGGAGTGGGAATAGTACATTTTACCCCTCCGCTATCCAACACTTTCCCTAAAGTTGCACTCACTGGAGTAGGAATAGTAATTTTTACTTCTCCGCTATCCAGCACTTTCCCTACTGTTGCACCCACTGGAGTTGGAATAGTAATTTTTAGCTCTCTGCTATCCAACACTTTCCCTACTGTTGCACTCTCTGGAGTGGGAATAGTTATTTTTACCCCTCCGCTATCCAACACTTTCCCTACAGTCGCATTCAGCGGAGTGGGAATAAAAATGTTTACTCCTCCGCTATCCAACACTTATCCTACTGTTGCATTCAGTGGGGTGGGAATAGTAATTTTTACCCCTCCGCTATCCAACACTTTCCCTACTGCTGCTCTCTTTGGAGTGGGTATAGTAATTTTTGCCCCTCCGCTATCCAACACTTTCTCTACTTTTGCACTCATTGAAGTTGGAACTGTAATTTTTACCTCTCTGCTATCCAACACTTTCCCTACTGTTGCACTGTTTGGAGTGGGAATAGTAATTTTTACCCCTCCGCTATCCAACACTTTCCCTACTGTTGCACTCTCCGGAGTGGGAATAAAGTTTTTTACCCCTCCGCTATCCAACACTTATCCTACTGTTGCATTCAGTGGAGTGGGAATAGTAATTTTTACCCCTCTGCTATCCAACACTTTCCCTACTGTTGCTTTCTTTGGAGTGGGAATAGTAATTGTTTCCCCTCCGCTATCCAACACTTTCCCTACTTTTGTTCTCACTGGAGTGGGAATAGTACATTTTACCCCTCCGCTATCCAACACTTTCCCTACTGTTGCACTCACTGGAGTTGGAATAGTAATTTTTACCCCTCCGCTATCCAGCACTTTCCCTACTGTTGCACTCACTGGAGTGGGAATAGTAATTTTTACCCCTCTGCTATCCAACACTTTCCCTACTGTTGCACTCACTGGAGTTGGAATAGTAAATTTAATTTCTCCGCTATCCAACACTTTCCCTACTGTTGCACTGATTGTATTGTGAAATTTAAGTTTAAATATTTTTATTAGTTTAATGTTTTAATTTATTATAGATTTTTGTTTTTTTATATTTTAAATCATTAATATATAGTTTTATTTTTTATATTATTTTAAACTTTTAACATAAAGTAAAAATAATAGTTTATTAATTGTTTTAAAGTAAATATATATGTATAAATTATTATGTTTCTGTGTTTATTTTTTTATTACGTTTATTTGTTATATTTTATTAAAATGTATATTACATTTATTTTATTTTGTTAATATTATATTTAATATGTAATGTATTTAGTATATATTATTTTATTAACTATTTATTTAAAAGTTGATATTTTATACATCTATGGGGTCGATTCCGATTCGGGCCGGAAATCTCTCCGACCGAGCCGGACCCGGAGAGATTTCCGACCGAATCGGACCCGTGCAGTCCGACCGAACGAGTCCGATGCATTCGTATGCCACCGGACACGAGTCGGTCGGACTCCCATTGAACTCAATGGGAGCCGGTCGTACAACGCGTACGCGGGCTCCCATTGCCTCAATGGGTGCGAGGCGGACAAGGGCGCCCCTACAGCGAGTGCGCCGCGAGCGCTCGCGGCGTACACGCACAGGTAGGGGGACCCATGGGTCCCCCCTGTGTGCGCCTCGCACGGGTACGCGTACAGGGGGTCCGACACGGACCCCAAAGTACGGCTCCGACAGCGAGTTCGAGTCGGACGGCGCGGAGTCGGTCGGAGCGGTCGAGGTGCGCATCGTACTTACCCGGCCGGAAAACGTCTCCATTGCGCGGTGCGAATCGGGTCCGAGCGAGTCGGTCGGAGCGGTACGATCCGGGTACGAGTCAGTCGGAGCGGTCGGGTCGCCCGGACGAGTCGGTCGGCGAATTCGCATCGTACTCGCTCGGCCGGACCCGCGTACGATTCGGTCGGGAAAAAGGGCTCCGAATCGGATCCGGTAAAGCCGAATCCTATTCGGAGCCCTACCGGCCGAGATCGGAATCGGCCCCTATATGTTTACATCGATAATTTTGAGTCGCTATTTTTGTACTTACCTGTTTAAGTATAAGAGTCGATATTTTTGCTGTCTATATTTTTTAGACGATATTTTTTACATCGATATTATTAACATCGATGTTGTGTCAGTGAACCTGCCAGGTAGGTCGCTCCCCCACCACACAGCTCCGCCTGTGTTGTCTGCCCGCTGCTCCTGCAGGTAAGATCGCCCTCCGCTTGTGGCCCCGGTGCCCGCATTTTCTGCTTGTCTCCCCTTTTTCCTTCTGTGCCCCTCGCTGCCCCATTGTCGTTGTGCCCGTGTTTTTGTCTCCCCTTTTTCCTTCTGTGCCCCTCGCTGCCCCATTGTCGTTGTGCCCGTGATTTTGTCTCCCCTTTTTCCTTCTGTGCCCCTCGCTGCCCCATTGTCGTTGCGCCCGTGATTTTGTCTCCCCTTTTTCCTTCTGTGCCCCTCGCTGCCCCATTGTCGTTGCGCCCGTGATTTTGTCTCCCCTTTTTCCTTCTGTACCCCTCGCTGCCCCATTGTCGTTGTGCCCGTGATTTTGTCTCCCCTTTTTCCTTCTGTGCCCCTCGCTGCCCCATTGTCGTTGTGCCCGTGATTTTGTCTCCCCTTTTTCCTTCTGTGCCCCTCGCTGCCCCATTGCCGTTGTGCCCGTGATTTTGTCTCCCCTTTTTCCTTCTGTGCCCCTCGCTGCCCCATTGTCGTTGTGCCCGTGATTTTGTCTCCCCTTTTTCCTTCTGTGCCCCTCGCTGCCCCATTGTCGTTGTGCCCGTGATTTTGTCTCCCCTTTTTCCTTCTGTGCCCCTCGCTGCCCCATTGTCGTTGTGCCCGTGATTTTGTCTCCCCTTTTTCCTTCTGTGCCCCTCGCTGCCCCATTGTCGTTGTGCCCGTGATTTTGTCTCCCCTTTTTCCTTCTGTGCACCTCGCTGCCCCATTGTCGTTGTGCCCGTGATTTTGTCTCCCCTTTTTCCTTCTGTGCCCCTCGCTGCCCCATTGTCGTTGTGCCCGTGATTTTGTCTCCCCTTTTTCCTTCTGTGCCCCTCGCTGCCCCATTGTCGTTGTGCCCGTGATTTTGTCTCCCCTTTTTCCTTCTGTGCCCCTCGCTGCCCCATTGTCGTTGCGCCCGTGATTTTGTCTCCCCTTTTTCCTTCTGTGCCCCTCGCTGCCCCATTGTCGTTGCGCCCGTGATTTTGTCTCCCCTTTTTCCTTCTGTGCCCCTCGCTGCCCCATTGTCGTTGTGCCCGTGATTTTGTCTCCCCTTTTTCCTTCTGTGCCCCTCGCTGCCCCATTGTCATTGTGCCCGTGATTTTGTCTCCCCTTTTTCCTTCTGTGCCCCTCGCTGCCCCATTGTCGTTGTGCCCGTGATTTTGTCTCCCCTTTTTCCTTTCTGTGCCCCCGCTACCTCTCGCCATTCCCGCCGCTGCATCCCCTGCGGCCCCGCCCCCTGACTGCCCATTCGCTGCCCCTGCCTCCCGCCTCCCAGCTGCTCCTCCCTCCCACCTCCCCATAAATGGCGGCCGCTGCGCGTGAGGAGAGCGACCCTTGACCTTGCCAGGTAGGTCGGCTCCCCCACCACACAGCTCCGCCTGTGTTGTCTGCCCGCTGCTCCTGCAGGTAAGATCGCCCTCCGCTTGTGGCCCCGGTGCCCGCATTTTCTGCTTGTCTCCCCTTTTTCCTTCTGTGCCCCTCGCTGCCCCATTGTCGTTGTGCCCGTGTTTTTGTCTCCCCTTTTTCCTTCTGTGCCCCTCGCTGCCCCATTGTCGTTGTGCCCGTGATTTTGTCTCCCCTTTTTCCTTCTGTGCCCCTCGCTGCCCCATTGTCGTTGTGCCCGTGATTTTGTCTCCCCTTTTTCCTTCTGTGCCCCTCGCTGCCCCATTGTCGTTGCGCCCGTGATTTTGTCTCCCCTTTTTCCTTCTGTGCCCCTCGCTGCCCCATTGTCGTTGTGCCCGTGATTTTGTCTCCCCTTTTTCCTTCTGTGCCCCTCGCTGCCCCATTGTCGTTGTGCCCGTGATTTTGTCTCCCCTTTTTCCTTCTGTGCCCCTCGCTGCCCCATTGTCGTTGTGCCCGTGATTTTGTCTCCCCTTTTTCCTTCTGTGCCCCTCGCTGCCCCATTGTCGTTGTGCCCGTGATTTTGTCTCCCCTTTTTCCTTTCTGTGCCCCCGCTACCTCTCGCCATTCCCGCCGCTGCATCCTGCGGCCCCGCCCCCTGACTGCCCATTCGCTGCCCCTGCCTCCCGCCTCCCAGCTGCTCCTCCCTCCCACCTCCCCATAAATGGCGGCCGCTGCGCGGCCGCGCAGCGGACGTGCGCAGCGGGCGCGCCGCTGGCGCGCCAAGGCGCGCCTAAGGCAAGCCCGTCTGCGCCCGTCCGCGACTGGACCGCGCCCAGCGCCAGAACCCCTGGATCCCACCGATGCAACACCACTCGACGGACCTACGACGCCGCCACACTCACCGCACTCAATGCCGGCCGGAACCCTGCCTGCTACCGAGCCTCACCGAGACGCACCCACGGACCCTTCACCTGCCAAACCTGCCGATTCACCTGCCCCCAGACGTGCACCACCTCCGCCAAGTCGAGCAACAGCAGCAACCACCTGAAATGCATCCTGCTGAACACCCGCTCCGTCCACAGGCACGCCGTGGAACTCTGGGACCTGCTCGACGCAACAGCACCGGACATCGCCTTCCTCACTGAAACCTGGATGAACGCCTCCTCAGCGCCCGACATCGCCATAGCCATCCCGGACGGATACAAGATCACCCGGAGGGACCGCGTCAACCAGACGGGAGGAGGCATCGCCATCGTACACAAGAGCACCATCCGCATCTCGACTAACTCCGACGAGACCTTCACCGCCGCCGAACACCTACACTTCCAGATACACACTGACCCCAAGACCACCCTCCGAGGCACCCTCATCTACAGACCCCCGGGACCACGCACACTATTCAGCGAAGACATCGCAGACTTCATCAGCCCGCACGCCATGCCCTCCGCCGACTACATCCTCCTAGGGGACCTCAACTTCCACCTGGAGAACAACAACGACAGAAACACCACCGCCCTGCTGGACAACCTCGCCAACCTCGGACTCAAGCAACTGGTGAACACGCCCACCCACTACGCCGGCCACACGCTTGACCCCGTCTTCTCGTCCAGCAAGCACATCTCCTTCAGCCACGCCACCGGACTCCACTGGACCGACCACAGCTGCGTCCACTTCAGCTTCAGAAAGACTGCGACCCACCACCACCCGCAACAGGTTCCCCGCCAGAGCTGGAGCAAGATCACCGCCGAGCAGCTCACCGCCTCCCTCAGCCAGAACACACCCACCAACACAACGGACCCAAACGAAGCAGCCAGCAACCTCGCCAAGTGGCTGACCGCCTGCGCCGACGACCTCGCACCACTAAAAACCCTCCCAGCAGACCCGGAAGCAAGAAAACCCCTTGGTTCACCAACGAACTCAAGGAATCCAAGAAGAACTGCCGCACTCTCGAGAAAACCTGGCGACTCGACCAGACCACAGACAACAGGACCGCCCTCAAACACGCCACCCGCAAACACCACCAGCTGATCCGTGCCACCAAGAAGTCGGCACTCAAAGAACGACTGGACAACAACGCCCATGACAGCAAGGAACTTTTCAGCATCGTCAAAGAGTTCTCCAACCCCAGCGCCGGAAACAACGACATCACCCCCTCGCAAGACCTCTGCAACTCACTCTCCGCGTTCTTCCACCGCAAGATCACCGACATACATAACAGCTTCGACGCACAAACCACGCACCCTACCGCCGAACCAACGCCCGCCACCACCACCCTCTGCAACTGGACCCCGATCAGCACCGAAGACACCACCCGCACGATGAACTCCATCCACTCCGGATCACCAACCGACCCCTGCCCACACCACGTCTTCAACAAAGCCGACGCCACCATCGCACCCCATCTCCGGGACATCATCAACTCCTCCTTCCACACCGCCACCTTCCCGGAGAGCTGGAAGCACGCCGAGCTTACCGCCCTCCTGAAGAAACCAACGGCGGACCCCACCGACCTCAAGAACTACCGTCCCATCTCGCTCCTTCCGTTTCCGGCCAAAGTCATCGAGAAGACCGCCAACAGACAGCTTGCCGCCTTCCTCGAGACGAATGGATCCCTCGACCCCTCGCAGTCCGGGTTTCGGGCCAACCACAGCACCGAGACCGCCCTTATCGCAGCCACCGACGACATCAGAACCCTAACCGACAACGGGGAAACAGCTGCCCTCATCCTCTTGGACCTCTCCGCGGCGTTCGACACCGTCTGCCACCGCACCCTAGTGAAGCGCCTCAGCAACATCGGAATCCGAGAGAAAGCACTGGAATGGATCATCTCGTTCCTCGCCGGTAGAACCCAGAGAGTCCGCCTCCCCCGTTCAGATCCGAAGCCACCGAAGTCATCTGCGGCGTTCCACAAGGATCTTCACTCAGCCCAACCCTCTTCAACGTCTACATGAGCCCCCTCGCAGCCATCGCACGCCAACACAACCTCAACATCATCTCCTACGCCGACGACACCCAGCTGATCCTCTCCCTCACCAACGACCCCACCACCGCCAAAGCCAACCTACACGACGGGATGAGAGATGTCACCGACTGGATGAGGAACAGCCGCCTTAAACTGAACTCAGACAAAACGGAAGTCCTCATCCTGGGCTCATCACCCTCCGCCTGGGACGACTCCTGGTGGCCCCCGGCCCTGGGCACCGCGCCCAAGCCAACGGACCACGCACGCAACCTGGGCTTCATCCTGGACTCCTCCCTGTCGATGACCAGACAAGTCAACGCCGTCTCATCTTCATGCTTCAACACCCTGCGCATGCTCCGCAAGATCTTCAGATGGATCCCCACTGAAACCAGGAAGACCGTCACCCAGGCACTCGTCACCAGCCGACTGGACTATGGGAACACCCTCTACGCCGGAACCACAGCCAAACTTCAAAAAGACTCCAGCGCATCCAGAACGCCTCCGCACGACTCATCCTGGACATCCCCCGACACAGCCACATCACCGGACACCTGAAAGACCTGCACTGGCTCCCCGTCAGCAAGAGAATCACGTTCAGACTCCTCACCCACGCACACAAGGCCCTCCACGACCTGGGCCCAAAGTACCTCAACGACCGCGTGACCTTCTACACGCCCACACGCCAGCTACGATCAACCAGCCACGCCCTCGCCACCGTACCACGCATCCGCAGAACCACCGCCGGAGGAAGATCCTTCTCCTACCTGGCAGCCAAGACCTGGAACTCCCTCCCCACTCACCTTCGGCGAACCCAGGACCATCTCTCCTTCAGGAAGCAGCTCAAGACCTGGCTGTTCGAGCAGTAACTTACCCCCTCCCCCAGCGCCTTGAGACCCTCCCGGGTGAGTAGCGCGCTCTATAAATGCCGTGATTGATTGATTGATTGATTGGTGTCTGACCCACTGAAACCTCTGCCCCTGAGGTCTGTCCACCGCATTACGATGTATCGGGCAGAGGGACTGTTCGCGGCACTTCAGACGGGCACAAGGAGGCCATCGGTGCATCGGAAAAACACCATAATCCCCTAATGATGGCGGCTCCGCAGTCGGGATTAGAATTTAATTTTCCAACGGCCTTTCCAACATGGAATGGCTGTCGGAAAATGACTTTGGGGGCACCTAGCAGGGCCCCCCTCCCTCCTGGCCCTCCGCTATGGGTCCTGGGAGGCACCTATGGTGCCCCCCTAAAAATCCCTGTTGTTTACAAACATCCATTTTGCTATGGCAGCTTGTGCCGCAGGACTTTTCCACCCGCTGCACACGCTGCCATAGTAAAATGGATGTTTCCGACCGCCCTATGAGCGATCACATCCTAATTGTGATGTTGGATCTGCCGACCTATGATCATGCAGTTTCCAGACCGATACGGTGTCGTCCGCCCGACATGGTAATCAGGGCCAAAGTGTTCACTTAGTGGAGACTGGCCATCTTAGAACTGGTCTTGAAATATTATATTGCCAAACATTTTAGGCATATGAATTGACTGGCACACAAAATACGTCCGGCTGTAAGTCAGGGGAATAGGAGAGGGAGGTGTAGTGTCAGCGGAAGGAAAAGGAAAGCAAGAGGGGGAATTTATTTTCAGGACAAGAACCCTCACTCACCGTTAGGTGACATGCTTCATCATATGGGTTCCCTCCTCACACCAAGGTGTGGGCTACAACTCCCCGAGGGGAGGAGCTGAGGTGTTTTTCTCAAGATGAGCGTTAGATGAGAGGTGAATGAGGGGCAGAGTGCAAGGAGAAATAGTGATTTAAAAATGTCTCATTGGGTCCACTAAATATTTATTGGTTGGCCTCAAGGACACAGTAAAAAGAGAGAGGGCTAGGGAATAAACAAACATATCCCTAGATGTAGGTCAACATGTTTCTGCCATGTATTTGGTCCACTAAAGAGATCCAGTGGCATTTATCAGGACCATACTAAGTAGTCACTCTGATAGTGTGAAAAATACTGGCCACAACAGGAACAGGGCGGTCAGATGTTCAACGACCCAAGTGATTCCTACTGGGTTCGTCTTTTCTGAAAACCAAATGAAAAACAGTCACAATTGTAATTTCCAAGCATTTTATGGAGGGAAATCAACATTCTTGAAAACGGTATCGCTTACCTAAAAAGTGATAGATCAAACTAACTCTCCAGGCTTAAGGTACGACTCAAGTGTGTCCAACTATAAAGAACAAAAATCAAAGTGTCTATACCTTTGCACACAATAGTCTATGCATGTTGTATACATTCGTATCATTATTCGTTAGTGAGAAAAAACATATAGGTGTTGCATCGCCTACGAGAGGGCGCAACTTATGTGGGCTAATAAAACAACATAGGTGACCAAACATTATCCTTCCAAATGCAGTGTGCATTGTAGGTTTCTCTAAGTTCAATCTAATGAGATCTCCAGTATGTGCCTCATATTACAAATTTGTGGCTTATTGTGGTTTCAGTCAGGCTCAAAGTCACAAAAACGGTGTCATTTTAACTATTGACTCTGTCTCGTAAAAACTTTTTACGAGACAGAGCCAATAGTTAAAGTGACACACAGGAGGCTGTGTAAATTAGACATGCTTATTATAGATCGAGTATGGTCTTTTTGCACCCCTAGAAAACCAGTACTGCATAATAAATTACCGGTGTTGATGGTGTCCTTTCTGTAATGAGGAGCCATGCTGAGAATTTAATGTGTTTTTTGTGACTTTGAGCCTGAATGAAACCACAATAAGCCATGAATTTGTAATATGAGGCACATACTGGAGGTCTCATTAGATTGAACTACGAGAAACCTACAATGCACACTGCATTTGGACGGATAATTTTTGGTCACCTATTTTTTTTATTATCCCACATAAGTTGTGCACTCTCGTAGGCGATGAAACACATATGTTTTTTGTCACTAACGAATAATGATACGAATGTATACAACACGCATAGACTATTGTGTGCAAAGGAATAGACACTTTGATTTGTGTTCTTTATAGTTGGACACACTTGAGGCATACCTTAAGCCTGGAGAGTTGGTTTGATCTATCACTTTTTAGGTAAGCGATACAGTTTTCAAGAATGTTGATTTCCCTCCAAGGAATGTTTGGAAATTACAATTGTGACTGTTTTTCATTTGGTTTTCAGAAAAGACGAACCCAGTAGGAATCACTTGGGTCGTTGAACATCTGACCGCCCTGTTCCTGTGATGGCCAGTATACTTATAATTTTTCACACTAGCAGAGTGACTACTTAATATGGTCCTGATGAATGCTACTGGATCTCTTTAGGGGACCAAATACATGGCAGAAACATGTTGACCTACATCTAGGGATATATTTGTTCAATCCCTAGTCCTCTCTCTTTTTACTGTGTCCTTGAGGCCACCCAATAAAGATTTAGTGGACCCAATTAGACATTTTTAAATCACTATTTCTCCTTGCACTCTGCCCCTCATTCACCTCTCATCTAACGCTCATCTTGAGAAAAACACCTCAGCTTCTCCCCTCGGGGAGTTGTAGCCCACACCTTGGTGTGAGGAGGGAACCCATATGATGAAGCATGTCACCTAACGGTGAGTGAGGGTTCTTGTCCTGAAAGGAATTTCTCCCTCTTGCTTTCTTTTTCCTTCCGCTGACACTGATGGAGCAGGGTAAATAAAATAATTGTGTACCCCCTTGGAAAATTAATAAACTCTTAATAAATTAATTATAATAATTGTTTGAAGAAGCATGTATTAACCAACAAGTGCACCTTTTAGTAAACACTATATAAAGGTAACATGCACATTTGTGCAAAATCTAATTTACTTACAATTGTGAAGTTAATTAACCCTAATATTGTGATCTGCGTACTAATTAGAGTGAAATCGCATGATTTATGCTATATAGTAGATTTGTATTGTGGCAAAGAATACAGATGGTAAGTAAAATGGCTTTAAATGTCAGCTTCTGCTAGGTAACACCTAACACGGGTCTTTAGAATGGCGGGTGGTAAACAGAAAGGCTTATTTTCCTTGTTTTAATTTTGGTTGTGTTTGTTTTATGATAGTTCATTCGGGCCTGTTAGGCCATGCTGCGAAAATGGCTGCTGAAACAGATGAGGTCACGTGAAAAACCAAAGATGGCCTCTGGGCAGAAGAAATAGAGAAACTAAATCACGTGGATGCGGCCTGTGCACGGAGTGAGAGATGTCAAGGTCGTACTGACCTACAATAAGGAGGGTGCCAAGAAAGACTCAGCACGTATTCGTGGGAATGGAAGAGAAAGTACTGAGCAACAATGGACTAACTAAATTGTGACCATCAAGATCGCAACAAAATGAATGGACAAGTTGGACTGCTTTTAACCCCAAAGTCTTGAGACTCATTGTATGTTTAAATGTCCCCAAAACCAGTTTGAACAAGGAGGGCGATGAGGTGACTATCACCACCCTTCAAATGGACCAATTAGCTTGATTCTTGCCCCTTAGGATTGCAACTTTTTGTGAAGTAAGCTAGAAAGTAGGGTATAAGAGGGTCTACTCTTAGGTGGGCTGCTGCTGCTGTGGTCGCTGCTATTGATGCTTCTGCTGCTGTTGGTGTTCTCCTGCCATACCGCCTTTTTATTTTCCATTTTTCCACCTAAATACTACGAAAAGACTTTGTCATTTTTGGACTTCGAATTTGACTGGGGAAGGAACGAGATCGTTGCGGGAATACTGCACGGGAGGCACGTCCGAGGAGGTTAGCGGGACAGTCAGTCAGTTTGGGAGTTCTATTCTGTGATCTGCGGTTTTATCTTCTATTTGGCGAACCATTCCTATCCGCATCCTAAACCTATGGGTAATGCATAATTTTCTATTCTTTATTAAACTTTTCATAAAAATGTTATTGATATATTAAAAGTGATTAATAAACGAAGAATTTCACCCATGCAATTGAGAATGTAGATAAAATTACATTCTAACTTAAAATGAGTCTGTGGTTCTTTAGTTCATTTATAAGTATAAAGGTTAGAAGGTTTCAAGTGTGATTGAGCTGGTCTTAATCACCATCAACTTATTCTACTAGTTGGTCCATCGACCAAAGAGCGGAGTACCTTGATGTTTAGAACTGACAGGATCAAAGTTAATGTATATGATGTCTGAGGTATTATTCTGTCAAATTTAACAAGGTATCCCCGTTCGTCCAGCAACACATTTCTCCTTGGTGTGAAATCCAGTGAATGAATGAATGTATGATATGCGGTGTCATGGGCCCCACCGACATAAGGTTTAATAGATAATTGGTTACATGAATGTTTTACCTGGATTCGTGTCCTAGGGAGAAGTTTATATTAGCTGCGCTGGATAAGATTTCTTGGTAGCAGAGTTATGGTTACTGTAGATTAGTTTGGTGATTATTGATTACTGATTTATTGATTTTTCATGTCTAACACTTTATGTTGAGTTGTACTATGTTATGTGTAAGTCAACATTTTGAAGCTTCCGGGAAGTAGGAAGTGGACACGTGTGGCAAGAGAAGTCAAATGGAATTGTGCATTGTCTGATTTTCAAATTGGTGATAACACAGGATTGTGTTATGTTAGGGACATTTCATGTATGAAAACGCGTCTGAGTGAAATAGCAACAGGTTTTCTTGTGAAACTCTGGCCTTAATTCTCAGGAGCAGTGTAGTCTCCACATGTGTTTTATCCCCAGAGAAACGGGTTCACCCCTTGCTTGAGAGAAGGGTAAGGTAGAGAGAAGTGCTACACTTATCGAACGAAACAGTATTCTTGTAAGTTAGGACAAACTATTTCTTTTGTTTAGCGAAACAGACAATGGTAATGTGTTTTACGTTGTAACTAATAAAATTTTGTCGAGAAGAGAAGGTAAGAAAAACTGCCGATAATTTCTGTAAAGGAGGGGTCAGAAAAGACAGGAGTAGAACTGACGTCAACAAAGACCGCGCTGGTATTGGCCAGTTGTGGGAGAGCGAAGAGCTTCTTGATTGGTGCGTTAGTGTGAAGACACGCTGGTATTGGTTAGTGTGAGAGTGACGTAGAGCTTTCGGATTGGTGCATTGGTGTGAGACGTGCTGGGATAGGTCCGAATAGCCGAGCAGTAGAAAGAACAGAGTGGTGAAGAATTTTCGTGTGTTTGTTTTGAGAAAAAGAACAGAGTGACATGGCTTATTATGAGTATGGTAGAGAGAAACCGTCATGGTTTGTGAAGGCTAAAAACTTTTTCAAGAAAGACAAAAAGGTAGTGACTAGGGAAGGAGAAGTACTTCCTCCGCCGAAAATGCCAGCATCTCATATGATGTTGAAATATGGCTATCATACTTGTATTTGGTTGGATAATTGGGCAAAATATACCCAAAGCGATGGAGTATTGGCATTTCCAGAAAATGGTTCGTTTAGCACAGCTGTACTTCGAAATTTGAGAGAAAAGATGATGAAACTTGAACCGAGACCTAGACCAACACAGTTTGAAGCGTTAGGTGAATGGGAAGATGAGATGTATGAAAGGGAAAGACACAGAGGTGCAAAGAATTATAGTTTAGTCCATGGAAGAGTATGGGGAGTGAATCATGAAGACAGGATGAGACGATGGCGGTATGCTAATATGACGGATGGTTTGTTTCCTGTTAGAACAGTTGAAGAAGTTACAGGGAGAAAATGTACGGAGAAAAAGAAGCATGCAGTAACAGAGAGATATGGGCATGGAGCTAGCGACACAGAGGATGAGTTGCTGGAGGACATTTTAAATAGAAAACCCCCTCCATATCAACAGAATTCTGCGGTGGTGACTCCAAATGCACCACTAATGGAAACTGTAAGAAATCAAAGCCCTGAACGAAATTATGAAATAAATAAGTCATATGAAAAATTAGAAACTCCACAGAATGCAAAGCCTGATAATGGTAGTTAGCCAGAACCACAAGAGAACTGACTGAAAAGATAAGAGAACTAACAAAGAACATGGAAGCTGTGACTGTGCCTGTGACGATAGGGCCAGTAATTCCGGTATTTGAAAATCAAAGAATAGATGAGTATTCTTTGACGATTCCATTAAACTCGAGTATGCAAAGAGTGAGAGAAGGGATCATTCCAGAAACTAGAGAGACAAGAGATTCAGTTGATTCATGTAGGTCGAGTCCACCTACTAATTTGACGATTAATGAGAGTCAGATAAATAGGATTCCTATGGGAACCGAGTCAGCAACTGAGACCCCAGAGGGAAGTGGAAATTGGGTAGAGATAAATAATACCCCTATGGGTCCGACTCCAGAAGAATTAAATGAGTGGATGAGGAATTTACAGAAGAAAGATGCTGAACCACAACCTTTGGATGTAATCAGACTAAAAATAGATATGGAAGAGTTAATTTTAGGGACTATTGGTACAGAACGATTAAAATCCTACCAGGATGATGAGCTTATGTTTATGTGTAAAAGTGTTACTTGGAGAGCTAGGAATTTGCATGAAAAATTGGAAGAAACAGCGAATGAACTCGGAGTAGAGTTTGGAAAAATCAGAGCATTGCAGGACCCGTACAGGGTAGACTTTAGTGAAAAGGATATAGAAAATCTGAACACTTCAGGACGATTAACACAGATAAAGGAACTGATTGTGTTATTGAGAAAATGGGGAGATGTGGACAGAAGGAGAAGCAGGTGGATAAGAAGAAAGGAGGGAACGACCGATAAAGCTTCATTGGCTTTTCCAGTAAAGGAAAAAGAACGAATAGTAATGGAATATCCAATGAGGGAAACTCCAGGAGGAAGCTATGTACATGTCCCATGGTCCAGACAAGATATATTGTCATTTACAAATGACTTTCCAAGATTGAGAGAGAAACCCGTAGAATGGTATAGACAGGTAGAAAGATTTGTAAAGGTTTCAAAGGTGTGGGAAGATTTGGATGGATTGTTTGAAATTGTAGTACCAGCAGATTTATGGACAGAATGTAAGATTACAATTGACTGGCCGAAGGAAGAATATCCTAGCGATACAAAAACTGGAGCCCCAGGTCCAGTTGTAATGAGAAAGTATGAACAAGCCATCACGTTTTTGAAAAATAAAATCCCACCAAAAGAGACAGATTGGGTAAAGATTGATAGAACAACTCAGGAAAGTAAGGAATCTGTACATGCCTATTATGAGAGACTGCTTTTGGTCTTAAAACAGTATAGTGGTTATGAGAATTTGAGTGAAAAGGACATGAGTCATTTTGTGTATAGATTTGTATATGGTTTGAAACCTGAAATAAGTGAAATGATTAAGCAGCATATGTTGTGTTGGCAGAATAGCACTGTAGATGAAGTATTAAGGTATGCAAAATATTGTAGTGACGATATTGAGTGTAGACAGCGCAAACTAAAAGAAAAAGCGATGTGGGCACAAGTAAAAGTTGCAGAAAAACAGGAAGCTCAGATGAATAATCAGTCTAGTGATGCAGGACAAACTAAATTCAAACCGAATATAGGTAAAGGAAAAGGTCAAATGAGTATAGAAGAGGCCAAAAAGAAATGGCCCTGTCACAATTGCGGAAAATTAGGGCACTGGAGAAACGAGTGTAAATTTCCTCCAAAAGCTAATACAGAAAATCAACCATTAAATCCACAGGTGCAGAGTAAGGTGAGTTACCAGCAGCTGCAACAGCCGCAGGTAGTTACTCAACAGTGTCAGGTGCCGCAACCACCTCTTCCAAAGAGTGTAAACCCCCAGAGATACAGTACAGAGGCAGGATTCTACGAAGGAGTGCAGGTAACAAAATTGCCGCGTGCAGCTGCAGAGTCGCAGTATTGGTTACGGCAGGATGGAAATGAATCGGATGAAAGTTTATGACGGTGCCTGGGAGAGGAAGAAGAGTGCGTGCTTGGCACAACTCTAGAGGTAGATCAGTCAGGTCCATTTGTGGATGGAGAAGTGAATGGTGTAAATGTTACATTCCTTGTGGACACTGGAGCTACCCGTTCTACTGTTAGATCAGTGGAAATTCCAAACCTTCCTTTCTCAGGAGAATATATCCAAGTTGTAGGTGTTTCAAACAGGCAGATTAAAACGCCTCTTACCAAACCAGTAGAGGTGAAAGTTGGACCATTCAAAGAGATGCATCGTTTTGTGGTACGCGATTGCAGTCCTGTAAATTTGTTAGGACGCGATCTACTTTCTAAAATGAATTGCACCATCTATTGTTCCCCAGATGGTATTGCTTTCCAGACACCAGATGATGATGTCCTGTATAAAATGACAATGGCAGAACTAGAACCAGGAGTGAATGACATGTTTCCTGTGTTTGATGCAGAGAAAATCCCGATTGAATTGAAAGAAATAGTCAGATCTGATGTATGGGATTTCACAGGCGAAGACATTGGACTAATGAGAGGAGTAGAACCTGTAAAAATTACTGTAAGGGAAGGAACAAATTACCCAAATACTCCACAGTACAAATTAACGCCAGAAATTATTGAAGGAATAACACCTGTAGTTAATAAGATGATTGAAAAAGGAATTTTAAGAGAAATAATGAGTAGCCCATGTAATTCTCCTAAAATGGGATTGAAAAAGCCAAATGGAACATATAGGATAGTGCAGGATTTGAGAAAGGTAAATCAACATTTTCTGTCTTCGCGCATTTAGCCGGACTTTTCCCTCAATGACATGATTTGGTTTTATAGGACCACACCGCATTCATCAACTAAAGTTGCACCTTTCGTTCTCATGAGAGGAAGAAAAGCCAATACTTTGTTTAAACCTGGCTGGATGTCGAGATTGATTAAATCTAACACCAGTGTTGATAACCTCATGTCTATTGTCAAGGAAAATGTGTCGAACACACAGTCAAAACAGAGAAATTGGTTTGATTCCAAAAGAGGTGTCAAATTGTCTTATCTTAACGTTGGTGACTATGTCAAAATCAAGTCTCCTATTTATGCCAAGAAAGGGGAAAGCAAATTTGGGAAGCCTCTTCGTGTTGTAAAGATTTTTGGCAATGCTGTTCAAGTCGAAGGGGGGCACTGGTGGAATTTGTCAAAGGTTTCTAAAGTTATTGAGCGCTCTAATCCCTCTAAGTCTCACAATCGTGATGAGGTGTCAGATGCTTATTCACAATCTCAGAGAAAATGTGTTACTGCAGATTCAGTGGTTCAACAGGTTTCCGTGCCTACACGTTCTGTGAGAAGGAGTTCAAGACATCGTACCCTTCCTGCTCGTTTTCGATACATTTTTCCTTCCTTTTGTTTTCTTTATTTTTCTTTGTTTGTTTGTTTAGGAACAAGGGAAGGTATGTAGTAATGTGTAATGTTAAAAGTGCTTTGGATGTTTAGTTATGTTACAGTCTTGAGACTGCTTCTGATGTACATAGTATATTCTATGATGTCACCTGTAGAATCTCTATGTTGCTTAGGCACTCTATACTTCTTGTCAGTTGGTTCTGTCTGCTGAGCCTGGTGGAGCTCCTCTACTGGCTCCACGACCATGTAGCCCAAATAAATACTCTTAAGTATTTTCATCCGCTTCCTCCTCAATTACTACAAATTGATTGGCGACGAGGATGGGATGTTAACTCAAATCGTTGAAGGTGTTGCGCAACCCATTGGATTCGCCTCTAGAGTTTTGAGAGCAGCTGAACACCAATATTCAGTCATCGAAAAGGAGTTGTTGGCTTGTTGTTGGGGCATAGAAAAGTTCCGGCCATATGTGTGGGGTAAGCGGTTTTTACTCCTTACCGACCATAAACCCCTTGTGAATATTCTGGGTGACAACATGAGTAAGTGTTGCACACCCAGGAATCTCAGAATGGTCACTAGACTTCTACAATATCAGTTTGATGTCAAACATATTGCGGGAGGAAAAAATTTCAGGGCAGACTTTCTTTCCAGGTTTCCCGTTAGTAACAATGAACAAGACGACATTAAGTATAAAGATCTTGTTGACGAAGATTGCGAAGATTGTTTTGTTGCTACTCTCGATATTCCTGAACTTAAAGTTGGTTCAGAAGATGAATGGAGATCCGCCTTTCTAGCTGATTCCATTCTTGGTGATGTCTGTGATCTAGTTAAGAATGGTTGGCCACGTGAAAAGGTTCTCTCTCCATCATTACAACCTTTTTGCAAGATTGAAAGTGAGTTATCTTTGGAAGATGGTTTATTGATGAGAGGAGAGAAATTGGTCCCTCCTTCTTCTCTCAGGCTCAACATTTTGAAGAGGGCTCACGCAGGGCATTTAGGCGCCACACTCACTAAACGTCGTATCCGAGATGTCTTTTGGTGGCCATCCATGGATACCGACATAGAGGACATGGTTCGAGAGTGCTGTATTTGCAAGACTTCAGACAAGTCTCTGAAAGTGTTCACTCCTCCGTTATCACCCATTGAATGTCCGGATCGACCATGGGTTAAAGTAGGGATTGATATTCAAGGGCCTTATGATGTTTTATGTGGGCAGTATAAGTACATTCTTGTCCTCATGGATTATGCATCTAAGTGGCCTGAGATAAAACTTGTCAAAGAAGCCAATGCTAAAACTATCATTGATTTCCTCACGGGAATATTTTTGAGGGAAGGTTTTCCGGAGACAGTGGTGTCTGACAATGGTAAACAATTTGTCAGCAGGGAATTTCAGCTTTTTCTACAGTCTTCAAGTATCAAACATGTTAAAAGCTCCCTTTATCATCCCCAGAGTAATGGTTTGGTGGAGAGAATGAATCGTGTTGTTGGTGACTGTGTCAAATGGGCCAGAGTGGGGCATCACGATGTGGTACGTGCCCTCAATGACATGATTTGGTTTGCGACTTATTAATCTTAATAGCATTAACACTCTCATTGAGTTTGTCACTATTTTTGTCCTCAAGTTCTTTGAGAGACGTCATCGAAATTTCGATACTTTTAGCGATTTTCATGGTCTCGTCGAGTGATGGATCACTTAGGCTAAGAAGTTTTTGTCTAATGCTTTTCTCTTTGCAATGACAAACAAACTGGTCTCTTATGAGCTGGATTGTTATTCCTTGTTGCCCAATTGTGCCAAACCCTGCTGTAATACTGTATCAGATTCCACATGATGCAGAATGGTACACGGTTATTTATTTGTGCCATGCATTCTTTTCCATTCCATTACACCCTGACAGCCAGCCATTATTTGCGTTCCGGTTCGGAGAGCGTATTTTGGCATGGAGCCGAATTCCTCAAGGGTATACTGAAAGCCCCTCAATCTTTAATAAGATCCTAAAGAAATCATTAGAAGATTTAAAAATGCCTGAAAAATCTGTGATGGTCCAGTATATTTATGACCTATTGGTGGCATCAAGGACCAAAGAAGCATGTGTTACGGACACAATTGCTTTGCTAAATCCTTTGGCAGAAGGAGGACACAAGGTGTCTCCATCAAAACTGCAATTTTGTCAACAGGAGGTACAGTATCTAGGTCATAAGATTGAGAAAGGGATGCGAAAGGTGACGACAGAAAGAATAAGGATTATCCAAGGAAGGAGAGCCCCAATGACACAGAGAGAGGTGAGAATGTTTCTTTGAATGGTTGGTTATTGTCGACAATGGATACGTGGATTTTCATTAATTGCAAAACCTTTACAGCGATTGACAAAAAGGGATGTCAAAGATCCGATTGAATTGGATGAGGAAGAAATGAAAGCTTTTAAGAAACTGAAAACAAGTTTGTGTGAGGCACCAGCATTAGGGATGCCTGATTATGAAAAATAATTTGAGCTGTATTGTAGTGAGAGAGATGGATGTGCACTTTCAGTGTTAGTGCAAAGGCATGGAAAAATGAAAAGACCAATCGCTTATTTTTCAGCTGTCTTAGACCCGGTAGCAAAAGCGTTGCCTGGATGTCTGAAAGCAGTAGCTGCTACTTGTGTGAGTCTGGAACAGAGTGAGGGCATTGTGATGGGGTATCCTCTGAGAGTATATGTCCCACACTCTGTTGAAATACTTCTGACCAGAACCAAAACCCAATTCATGACACATGACTAGACTAGATACGAAAAAGTGATTTTGGGTGCAGATAATGTAACCATTGTAAGATGCACAAGTGTGAATCCCTCAACTTCACTGCCAGATTAAGTAAATGTAGAAGTCAAAGATGATGTTGATCATGAGTGTTTGGATTTGCTTGAATTTTGCACAAAGCCTCGCCCAGATATTAAAGATGAGCCCTTAAAAGAATCAGATTATGTGATGTTTGTGGACGGGTCATGCCTGAGAACAAATGAAGGAGTTTTAAGTGCTGCGTATGCTGTCTGTACGGTGGCAACCATAATGGAAGCATCCTGTTTGAGAGGAATACGTTCAGCCCAAGTGGCTGAGCTGATTGCTTTCATTCGAGCGTGCAAACTGGGAAAGAACTTCCGAATTACGGTGATCACGGATAGCCAGTATGGCTTCGGAGTGGTCCACGACTTCGGACAAATCTGGTCCCAGAGGGGTTTCCTGACTTCTGCAGGAACTCCTATTAGAAATGGTGAGTTTGTGAAGAAATTGCTTGAGGCGATACAGCTACCTAAACAGATTGCAGTGGTAAAATGTGCTGCACACAAAAATGGAACTGATTATATTACAGTGGGAAACCAATTCGCAGATGAAATAGCTCAATATTGTGCCAGAAATATGGTCTCACTGAATAGGAGAAGAGAAAAGAGAATGTTTCATGTCCCTTGCTGTTTACTAACACAGTTGAAACCTGGGATGAGGTAAGGCAATTGCAGGAAGAAGCAGATGAGGAGGAGAAAGATGGTTGGATAAAAGCAGGCTGCAGACAAAGAGAGGAAGATGAAGTCTGGGTTTATAGAGATGAAAGACCAGTTATGCCTGATAGCATGATCTCTAGTATGGCACGGATGTACCATGGACAAGCACACATTGGTAGGGATGCCATGATCAGACTTTTCAGACAGACCTGGTACAACCCGAAATTTAGGGCTATAGCTGAAAGTCTTTGTCAAAGATGTCTTACATGCCAACAAATAAATCCTGGAAGGAAAACTGTAGTGAGTTTAGGAGGTCCTTTTACCAGAATGCAACTAGATTTTATTGAAATGCCCCCAAGCCATTGAACCATTAGCGGCTTGGATCAGACAAGACCCTGCTATTATTCCTTTTAGACACGGAAACTTTGAGATTAAGTTAGCGCTGTACGCAGATGATCTTTTACTTTACACCCTAAATCCGCAAGTGTCTATCCCCATATTAATGGCTAAAACTGAAGCATTTGGAAGAGTATCAGGATACAGAGTAAATATAAACAAGACTGAAATTATGGAATGGAACCAACCAGTACAACAAGTACAGGCAAAATCAAGTATGCGTTATCTTGGTGTGACAATTACGTAGAAGTTGGCCGAAGTCATTAAGGTAAATTGGGAAAAGATTAGGCAAGAAGTAGAGAAACTGCTGGTCAGATGGGCAAACCTTCCGTTAAATTTGTATGGTAGGGTGAATCTTATCAAAATGATTATTTTACCTAAGATAACGTTTCTTTTTAATTCAATACCGTTATCGTTTGATAGAATGAAAATTGCTAAATTACAAGGAAGACTAGGAAGTTTCATTTGGGCTTCCAAGGGCTCACGCATATCTTGGAAGAGATTGAGGAGGAGATTGGAGAAGGGTGGGCTGGCGTTAGCGGATTTGAGGACGTATGGATATGCTTTCCTTTTCAAGAATTGCAGGATGCTTTTAAATAGGGTTGATAGTTCGGCTATTGGCAGTCTGTTTGGAGCCATGCTTGGAGAACTAAAGGAGGGCCAAGACCAATTTTTGTTCAAGTTCGGAGACCCGAAGTTCTACAAAAAAGTAAGGTTGAAGATTTTATTGGGTGTTTTGAAAGCTTGGGTCTATATTCGGAAAAAGCTAGGTATCCCATATTATGCGTCTAGGGCCCGATCTGGGAGTCCCCAGGGACTCCAGAATGCTTGAATGATTCACTAAGTCTCCCATTAAAGGTTTCGGGTATTTCTTGCTGGGGGATCTGAAGATGGGAATTGAGCTAGTCAATTGGGAAACTCTGAATCAAATTGCGGGGGAAATTTAACCAGGTTTAAATATTTCCAGATCTCTGCATGGTGGAGGGACCAAAATTGGAGTGAAGAGGAGGATGATACTTGGTTAGCTCAAGCGACTAAAACTGGCGTTATTAAGAAGGAGGTAGCTCTGTGGTATCAATTTCTAATTAATGCAGAAGACGATTTAGAAGGAGACATTCAGAGGCTTTGGGGTGAGGGAATTGTGAATATTAATTTGAGGGAAGCATGGTTGGCCTCCTTTGCATTGCTGAGGGAAAGTGTGAAACCTGCCTATTTAAAACGAAACCACCTTTTCACGGTTTATAGGGTATATTGGTCTCCGGCGAGATTAGAAAAGTTTTTAGGGATACATTATGAATGCCCAAGATGCCAAGATCCTGTAGCTGATGACATGCATATGTTTCTAACATGCCCGGAAATTGAGAAGTTTTGGTTCGAGGTATGCCAATTTTAACCGAAGTCACAGGTATCACTGTGAAGGTCAGTCCTGCCCTGGTCTTCTTTGGAATTTGGCATGATAATATTATTACCATTAGTAGATTAGACGCAAGATTTATTTTTTACGTAATTTTATTAGGAAGAAGAGAGATTTGCAAATCATGGAAGGCAAATCTTCCACCGCACTTCCTGGAGTGTAAAAAAGTGTTATGCATATAAGTAAGCAGGACTTAATGTGTGATTTTAGTAGCAGAGAGAAAGTATGGCTTAAGTTGGTAAATTAGTTTCAAAATCTGCGGTCCAATGATTAAGCCAATGTTGAGCTGTGGGTCCTGTGTTCCTTCCGTGCTATGGGCACTCCCGGGAAGGGTGGAATTGGAAACAGCTTTTCTCTCTTGATTGGAAGGACTCCAACCTGGCCTGGTTTTTACCAGAGAAGGGGATGAGTATAGCCAGCAAGTAAATTGGCAGAATGAGGACAAAAAAAAAAAAAAAAAGAAATGCCCCCAAGCAATAGATTGAGATATGTCCTTGTGGTCGTTTGTTTGTTTTCTCGTTGGGTGGAAGCCTATCCAACAAGAAGGAATGATGGAGTTACTGTAGCTAAGCTCCTACTGAGAGAGTTCATTCCTAGATATGGCTTTCCAGTAACGATCAAAACAGAGGAACACATTTCCAGAATGAAATAATCCAATTGATATGTGAAGCACTTGACATTCAACAAAAATTGCACTGTGCCTACAGACCAGAGGCTTCTGGAGTGGTAGAGCAAGTAAATGGAACAATGAAGAATAGGTTAGGGAAAATGTGTCAAGCCACAGGACTCAAATGCCCCGATGCCCTGCCATTGGTGCTGATGAGCATCAGAAGCATACCAGACAGAAAAACAGGTCTGAGTCCTCATGAAATAATCATGGGACGAGCAATGAGACAAGCACATGTACCTGTCAACAAACTGCTGACTATAACTGATGATCTTGTATTGGACTATTGCAAAGGATTGGCTGATGTGGTGCATTCTGTATTTCATCAGGTTGGACCGGATGCGACCACTCTTGAAAGAAAACCAGCTCATGATTTGAGTCCAGGAGACTGGGTCCGCATTAAAGTCCACAGAAGAAGAAACTGCTTGGTTCCTCGCTGGGATAAGCCACGTCAAGTGATCCTGGTGACAACAACTGCTGTAAAGTGTGCAGGTGTGAAAAATTGGGTTCATGACAGTCATACCATCAGAGTTCCAGATCCTGAAGCTCGACCTGTAAGTCGACATCTGGAAATATCAGATACCAGCTCAGCATCCGAAGCAGAAACTGAAACAAACAGAGTTCCAGATCTTGAAGCTCGACCTGTAAGTCGACATCTGGAAGAATCAGGTACCAGTTTAACAACTGAAGAAGAAACTGAGACGATCAGAGTTCCAGATCCTGAAGCTCGACCTGTAAGTCGACATCTGGAAATATCAGATACCAGTTCGGCATCTGAAACAGACCAACCTGAATCAGATGAAAGGCCAAAGAGAAAATCAGAAAGCAGAAGAACTGATGTTATAACAGGAGAAACCGAACCAAGAGACAGCGACAGTGAACAGCCAAGTACAAGTTATGGGAAAATTCCTCCAGAGATAGTTGAGGTAACTGAAGGAAACTTAGACTCAGATAGAGAGATAGAGGAAAGTGCGGAAGAAAACCGAGGAGTAGTAGGGTCAGAACTACAAACAGAAGAAACACAGGGAAATTTAGATTCAGACAGAAAGATTGAGAAAAATGCGGAAGACAAACGAGGAGGGTTAGAATCAAATTTCCAAACAGAAGAGTCACAAGAAGGTTCGGATTCAGACAAAGAAACTGAGATCATAAAGTTCAAAGTTAGAGGAAGTGAAGTAAGGTCTGAGACAGAATCGGAAGAAAGTGAAGAAGAAAGAAAGCAAAGAATAGGACCAAGAAAGAGAACTTAGAGAACAGAAAGAGAAGAAAAAGAAAACGAACTGAAAAGGCCAAGAAAAGGAGACAATTGGCCCAACTAAATTAAAAGACTGAGATATAAGATAATAAATTTGAACAAAGATAATGCGGAACAAGTAAATGAAATAACAAGTCAAAAGGAACAAGAAAAACAAAGTGCAAGACAATTACAAAGACCAAAAAGAGTGAAGAGACCTAACTTGAAATATAAGTCACCTGAATGGCTATACATAGCATTGACCGACATTAAAGAAGTGGATAGCAGTCACGAAATAACAGAGGAAGACTATGAACGACTGGATGAGAGTGAATTGCACTAAACCTGAAAGACAAAGAAAGAAAACAGGACTGGACACGAAAACTGGAAAAGACAAGAAAAAGTTCTGAAAAGAGCTGAAGATAGCACCAAAAGAGACTAAATTAAAGGGTAGAGTGGCTGGAAAGTCATTCTGAGGTGTGGAGACACATTTTTCTCTACAAACATTTATAGAGTTAAATAGTATTACAACATGGTAGACACTGAGAATAGAAGATCTAGATGTGAGTTTTTACGTAGATGTTGTAGGATGTGTTTCTATTGTACAGGATTGCTAATGCTTATCTGGTTTATTTTAGCAATAATAATTCCACTTAGGTTAGTTGTAGAAAACACATCTGTAATAGTGAATGACACAAATAATGACAAGGAAGCTAACATAAAGAACACTGCAGCATTAGTAGATAGTACTGATTTACATAGGGATAAGTCCATAACTGATTTCTCCAAGAATGTCTTCACGAAACTATTATATGAATATGTGGAGACAATGGATGTGAGAGATTGCTATGTCTGTATGCAGTTACTCATGCGTCTGTCACAGAAGGTGTGACATATCATCACCTTCCTTTGACGTATGGGATAACTTGTAGCGTTTTAGCTAGCTTATTTTATAAAACAGGTACATTAGAATATTATTACACTGACATAGACACTGTTTTTGCTAAAGTTCCCATAATCCCTGAATTAAATAAGGTAAAAGTTGCAAAAGTTTTTGGAGAATTGTTCTTAGAAAATAAAGAATTAACGTTAGAATATATATTTAGACATAATCTTACTTGTGAATTAAAGACAGAAGAAAAGATTTTCTTGGACATGGTAGAGGACAGAAGAGTTAAGTTTCAAAGAAAGGTAGCAGAAGAAAAGACAGAAACCCCACTTTGGGCGTTTGAAGAGAGAAAAACAACAAGGGAGAAACAAATGTAGCTATGGTTCTGGATTGGCCCCAACAGGGGAAATTGTGTATTAGTAGAAGTAACACTATGTATGATAACTATTTTGTGGGTTCTAGTGAGTGCCGAGATACATACAAAATTCTAGGGGGATGGGGATTTAAAGGAGGAAAAGATCCAGTATTTCCAGGGATCTATTATATATGCGGAAATAGAGCTTACTATAGGTTGCCGGACCATTGGTACGGAACATGTTATTTAGGCCTGGTCTTTCCAAAGATTTTTCACGTAGAGAGAGGAACAAAAGGAATTCACGAGATAGGTAAAACATTAACACGTAGGAGGAGGGAAAGCTTCTCAGAAATAGTAGGTGATATTTTTGGAGCATTGATACCAGCAGTGGGTATATCTTTGAATGCATACAAGATTCGGAAATTGTCTACAGTAGTAGATCGTTTATCAACGAATACTGCTGGAGGGTTCTTCAATCAATCAATCAATCATGTCACTTATAAAGCGCACTACATACCCGCGAGGGTCTCAAGGCACTGGGGTAAGAGGGGGGTGGTGCTGCTACTGATCGAAGAGCCAGGTCTTGAGGAGTCTTCTGAAGGCCAGTAGGTCTTGGGTCTGTCGGAGGTTGGTGGGGAGGGTGTTCCAGGTCTTGGCGGCGAGGTGGGAGAAGGATCTGCCGCCGGCGGTCGTTTTCCGGATGCGGGGGACTGTGGCGAGGGCGAGGCTGGTCGAGCGGAGCTGGCGGGTGGGGGTGTAGAAGCTGAGTCGTCTGTTGAGGTAGGCTGGTCCGGAGTTGTGGAGTGCTTTGTGTGCGTGGGTGAGGAGCTTGAAGGTTATCCTCTTGTTGACAGGGAGCCAGTGCAGGTCTCTCAGGTGGGGTGTGATGTGGCTGCGTCGGGGGATGTCGAGGATAAGACGTGCAGAGGCGTTCTGGATGCGTTGCAGCCGTCTCAGGAGCTTAGCCGTCGTTCCTGCGTAGAGGGCGTTTCCGTAGTCCAGCCTGCTGGTGACGAGGGCCTGGGTGACTGTTTTTCTTGTTTCGGTGGGGATCCACTTGAAGATCCTGCGGAGCATTCGGAGGATGTTGAAGCAGGATGAGGAAACGGCGTTGACCTGCTTAGTCATAGAGAGGGTGGGGTCGAGGATGACCCCTAGGTTGCGTACGTGGTCGGTGGGTGGCGGGGCTGTTCCCAGTGATGTTGGCCACCAGGAGTCGTGCCAGGCTGAAGGGTTGGAACCAAGGATGAGGACCTCCGTCTTGTCCGAGTTCAGCTTCAGGCGGCTGGTCCTCATCCATTCGGCGACGGCCTTCATTCCTTCGTGGAGGTGGGCTTTGGCGGTGTGAGGGTCTTTGGTGAGGGAGAGGATCAGCTGGGTGTCGTCGGCGTAGGAGATGATGTTGAGGTTGTGCTGTCGGGCGACGTGGGCGAGGGGTGCCATGTAGATGTTGAACAGCGTTGGGCTGAGGGAGGAGCCTTGGGGTACGCCGCAGATGATCTTGGTGGCCTTGGATCGGAAGGGGGCGAGGCGGATGCTTTGTGTTCTGCCGGAAAGGAAGGATGTGGTCCAGTCCAGGGCCTTCTCTTGGATCCCGGCGTCGTGAAGGCGTGTTCGTAGTGTGTGGTGGCAGACCGTGTCGAAGGCGGCTGATAGGTCCAGGAGGATGAGGGCTGCTGTTTCTCCGTTGTCTAGCAGGGTCCTGATGTCATCGGTGGCGGCGATGAGGGCGGTTTCGGTGCTGTGGTTGCTGCGGAAGCCGGACTGGGAAGGGTCCAGGATGTTGTTCTCCTCAAGGTAGCGGGTCAGTTGTTTGTTGACGATTTTCTCGGTGACCTTCGCGGGGAACGGGAGCAGAGAGATGGGTCGGAAGTTCTTGAGGTCCTTGGGGTCTGCCTTGGGTTTCTTGAGTAAGGCGGTGATCTCGGCGTGCTTCCAGCTTTCCGGGTAGGTTGCTGTCTCGAAGGAGATGTTGATTATTTTCCGGAGATGGGCGCGATGGCTGTACTGGCTTTGTTGAAGATGTGGTGAGGGCACGGGTCTAGCGGTGAACCGGAGTGGATGGTGTTCATGATCTCGCTGGTGTCCTCGTCGTTTATGTTGGTCCAGGAGAGCAGGCGGTTGGTGGTTGTGGGGGCAGTGGTCTCGGTGGTTGCCGGGGCGGTCGTGGTGTTGAAGCTGTCGTGGATGTCGGCGATTTTGCGGTGGAAGGAGGTGGCCAGTGAGTCGCACAGGTCTTGCGACGGCTGGATGTCGTTGGTGTTGGAGCTGGGGTTGGAGAGTTCCTTCACGATGTTGAAGAGCTCTTTGCTGTTGTGTGCGTTGTTGTCTAGGCGGTCTTTGAGTGAGGCCCTTTGGCGGATCTGATGAGGTGATGGTGATTGCGGGTGGCGCTCTTGTGGGCGGCGTAGCTGTCCGCTGTCCGTTCGTGGAGCCAGATCTTCTCCAGTTTTCGGCATGTTCGTTTGGAGGCCTGGAGGTCTTCGGTGAACCAGGTGGCTTTCTTGCTGGTGTGGCTGTTGGGCGGATTCTTGAGCGGGGCGAGGGTGTTGGCGCAGTCGTTGATCCACTGTCTGAGGTTGCGGGCGGCGGTGTCGGGGTCGGAGGGTTCGGCGGGTGGGCTCAGGGCGAGGGTTGTGGTTAGCTGGTCTTCCATGACTCTGCTCCAGCAGCGGCGAGGCATTTGTTCGGTGCGGTGGTGCGTGGTGGGCTTCCTGTAGGTGAAGTGGATGCAGTGGTGGTCAGTCCAGTGTGGTTCGGAGGTGTGGTTGAAGGAGACGTGTGGGCTTGCGGAAAAGATGGAGTCTAGCGTGTGGCCGGCGGCGTGGGTGGGTGTAGTCACGAGCTGTCTGAGTCCGAGGGTGGCGAGGTTGTCGATCAGGGTGGTGGAGTTGGTGTCCTTGTTGTTCTCGAGGTGGAAGTTCAGGTCCCCGAGGAGGATGTAGTCCGTGGAGGCGATGGCGTGTGTGCTGACGAAGTCAGCGATGGAATCGCTGAACTGTGGTCGGGGTCCGGGGGTCTGTAGATGAGGGTTCCTCTGAGGGTGGTGTTGGGATCGGTGTGGATCTGGAAGTGCATGTGTTCGGCGGTGCTGAGGGTGTCGTCGGTGTTGGTTGAGACTCTGAGGGTGTTCCTGTGGACGATGGCGATGCCTCCTCTGACTCCGTTGGTGCGGTCCCTGCGGGTGATCTTGTATCCGTCCGGGATGGCAATGGCGATGTCGGGGGCTGAAGCGGGATTCAGCCAGGTCTCCGTCAGGAATGCGACGTCTGGGGAGGTTGAGTCGAGAAGGTCCCAGAGTTCGATGGCGTGTTTGCGGGCGGAGCGGGTGTTGAGGAGGATGCATCTGAGGTAGTTGGGTTCTTTCCTGGGCAGTGGTTTGGCGGGGCGGGTGCTGGCGAAGCTGCAGTTCCGGCAGGTGAAGGGCCCTTGGGTGCGCTTCGGGGTGGCCTGGTAGCAGGCGTGATCTTTTCCGGGGTTGAGTGCGTGGAGGGTGCTGGCGTCGTATCGGCGTCTGTTGATGTGGCGGGCGCGGGGGATGCCCGGACCAGGGGGTCTGGCGCTGGGCGCGGCCACGGCACGGACGGGCGCAGACGGGCTTGCCTTAGGCGCGCCAGCGGCGCGCCAGCGGCGCGGCCGCGCAGCGCCCGCCATAAATGGAGAGGTGGGAGGGAGGAGCAGGGAATGGGGCAGCGAATGGGCAGTGAGGGGGCGGGGCCGCAGGGGCGCAGCGGCGGGAAACAGGCACAGAAAGGAAAAAACAATCACAATCAGGGGCAGCAAGGGGGCACAGAAAGGAAAAACGATCACAATCAGGGGCAGCAAGGGGGCACAGAAAGGAAAAACGATCACAATCAGGGGCAGCAAGGGGGCACAGAAAGGAAAAACGATCACAATCAGGGGCAGCAAGGGGGCACAGAAAGGAAAAAATGAGCACAATCAGGGGCAGCAGCAGGGCACACAGACGGAGCTGTGTGGTGGGGAGCGACCTACCAGTCAAGGTCAGGGTCGCTCTCTTCACCACGCAGCGGCCGCCATAAATGGGGAGGTGGGAGGGAGGAGCAGGGAATGGGGCAGCGAATGGGCAGTGAGGGGGCGGGGCCGCAGGGCGCAGCGGCGGGAAACAGGCACAGAAAGGAAAAACGATCACAATCAGGGGCAGCAAGGGGGGCACAGAAAGGAAAAAACGAGCACAATCAGGGGCAGCAAGGGGGCACAGAAAGGAAAAAACGATCACAATCAGGGGCAGCAAGGGTGCACAGAAAGGAAAAAACGATCACAATCAGGGGCAGCAAGGGGGCACAGAAAGGAAAAAACGATCACAATCAGGGGCAGCAAGGGGGCACAGAAAGGAAAATCGATCACAATCAGGGGCAGCGAGGGGGCACAGAAAGGAAAAAACGAGCACAATCAGGGGCAGCAGCAGGGCACACAGACGGAGCTGTGTGGTGGGGGAGCGACCTACCAGTCAAGGTCAGGGGTCGCTCTCTTCACCACGCAGCGGCCGCCATAAATGGGGAGGTGGGAGGGAGGAGCAGGGAATGGGGCAGCAAATGGGCAGTGAGGGGGCGGGGCCGCAGGGCGCAGCGGCGGGAAACAGGCACAGAAAGGAAAAACGATCACAATCAGGGGCAGCAAGGGGGCACAGAAAGGAAAAACGATCACAATCAGGGGCAGCAAGGGGGCACAGAAAGGAAAAAACGATCACAATCAGGGGCAGCAAGGGGGCACAGAAAGGAAAAACGATCACAATCAGGGGCAGCAAGGGGGCACAGAAAGGAAAAAACGATCACAATCAGGGGCAGCAAGGGGGCACAGAAAGGAAAAACGATCACAATCAGGGGCAGCAAGGGGGCACAGAAAGGAAAAACGAGCACAATCAGGGGCAGCAAGGGGGCACAGAAAGGAAAAACGAGCACAATCAGGGGCAGCAAGGGGGCACAGAAAGGAAAACGAGCACAATCAGGGGCAGCAAGGGGGCACAGAAAGGAAAAAACGAGCACAATCAGGGGCAGCAAGGGGGCACAGAAAGGAAAAACGATCACAATCAGGGGCAGCAAGGGGGCACAGAAAGGAAAAACGATCACAATCAGGGGCAGCAGCAGGGCACACAGACGGAGCTGTGTGGTGGGGGAGCGACCTACCAGTCAAGGTCAGGGGTCGCTCCCGTTCTTGATGGTAAATACCGAAATGGTTGCCATGAGAGCTATGGTAATGCAAAATCGACTTGCCCTTGACATTCTTTTGGCGAAAGAGGGTGGAGTCTGTGGAATGCTGAAAGTCCAACATTGTTGCACTTACATTCCAGACAAAAGTGAGAATATACAGAAGTATATAAAGACTATTACTGATTTGCACAAAGAAATTGTCCCACTGGAGGTTGAAGGTGTTTGGGAGAGACTTGGTAAGAGTTTTTCCTCAATGAAGAAATGGTTTACAGAAATAGGTAGTTCTCTTATTGGGAAGATACTAATACCAGTAACAGTGATAATAATGGTAATGTTATTAGTGAGATTAGCATATGTGTGTATTAAAAGAAGAAAAAGACAAAATAGAGTAAAAAGAGAAAATGAGAAAAATAAAGGAAGAGAACGGGAGATGGGAGAGATAGAAATAGAAGAGTTAAAAGAGAACATGTACAAACGGTCTAAAGGACAAGATGAGAAAAACACAGTTGTATGAACTAACAAAAAAGCAAGTGGACAAGAAACATTTAACTGATAAGTTGTAGGATAGGTTTTTGTGGTGATGTTAAAAATCACCAAAGGGGGGAATTGATGGAGCAGGGTAAATAAATTAATGTTATACCCCCTTGGAAAATTAATAAACTCTTAATAAATTAATTATAATAATTGTTTGAAGAAGCATGTATTAACCAACAAGTGCACCTTTTAGTAAACACTATATAAAGGTAACATGCACATTTGTGCAAAATCTAATTTACTTACAATTGTGAAGTTAATTAACCCTAATATTGTGATTTGCGTACTAATTAGAGTGAAATCGCATGATTTATGCTATATAGTAGATTTGTATTGTGGCAAAGAATACAAATGGTAAGTAAAATGGCTTTAAATGTCGCTTCTGCTAGGTAACACCTAACACGGGTCTTTAGAATGGCGGGTGGTAAACAGAAAGGCTTATTTTCCTTGTTTTAATTTTGGTTGTGTTTGTTCTTATGATAGTTCGTTCATGCCTGTTAGGCCATGCTCCGAAAATGGCTGCTGAAACAGATGAGGTCACGTGAAAAATCAAAGATGGCCTCTGGGCAGAAGAAATAGAGAAACTAAATCACGTGGATGCGGCCTGTGCACGGAGTGAGAGATGTCAAGGTCGTACTGACCTACAATAAGGAGGGTGCCAAGAAAGACTCAGCACGTATTCGTGGGAATGGAAGAGAAAGTACTGAGCAACAATGGACTAACTAAATTGTGACCATCAAGATCGCAACAAAATGAATGGACAAGTTGGACTGCTTTTAACCCCGAAGTCATGAGACTCATTGTATGTTTAAATGTCCCCAAAACCAGTTTGAACAAGGAGGGCGATGAGGTGACCATCACCACCCCTCAAATGGACCAATTAGCGTGATTCTTGCCTCTAAGGATTGCAACTTTTTGTGAAGTAAGCTAGAAAGTAGGGTATAAGAGGGTCTACTCTTAGGTGGGCTGCTGCTGCTGTGGTCGCTGCTATTGATGCTTCTGCTGCTGTTGGTGTTCTCCTGCCATACCGCCTTTTTATTTTAAATTTTTCCACCTAAATACTACGAAAAGACTTTGTCATTTTTGGACTTCGAATTTGACTGGGGAAGGAACGAGATCGTTGCGGGAATTCTGCACGGGAGGTCCGTCCGAGGAGGTTAGCGGGACAGTCAGTCAGTTTGGGAGTTCTATTCTGTGATCTGCGGTTTTATCTTCTATTTGGCGAACCATTCCTATCCGCATCCTAAACCTAAGGGTAATGCATAATTTTCTATTCTTTATTAAACTTTTCATAAAAATGTTATTGATATATTAAAAGTGATTAATAAACAAAGAATTTCACCCATGCAATTGAGAATTTAGATAAAATTACATTCTAACTTAAAATGAGTCTGTGGTTCTTTAGTTCATTTATAAGTATAAAGGTTAGAAGGTTTTAAGTGTGATTGAGCTGGTCTTAATTACCATCAACTTATTCTACTAGTTGGTCCATCGACCAAAGAGCGGAGTACCTTGATGTTTAGAACTGACAGGATCAAAGTTAATGTATATGATGTCTGAGGTATTATTCTGTCAAATTTAACAAGGTATCCCCGTTCGTCCAGCAACACATTTCTCCTTGGTGTGAAATCCAGTGAATTAATGAATGTATGATATGCGGTGTCATGGGCTCCACCGACATAAGGTTTAATAGATAATTGGTTACATGAATGTTTTACCTGGATTCGTGTCCTAAGGAGAAATTTATATTAGCCGCGCTGGATCACACTACACCTCCATCTCCTATTCCCCTGACGTACAGCCAGACGTACTTTGTGTGATATATAGTATTTCTTAGGGATTAGTACCCCTGGCTTTCTTGATCCCTGTGATTCCTTGTGTGTAGAAAAATATGAATTGAATGTGCCATCACATGTGAAAAATAGTGAATTATCCAAATGCATCAGTGATGTCCTTGATGGTGTCATTTGTAATATATGATGTCACCTGGGATGTCATTAGTGAGGACATTTGTGTTATCATCATTGGTGTTGCATGTGAGAGCATGAACAATATTTTCTGGGTCAAATGGCTGCATAAGCTACCTTAACTGGTCAATTGCAAAGGTTGTAAGGATTTAGATCACTACCAAAATGCCCTTTCAGGTAATGTTAAGGGAGCTTGAGAATTGGAACATGCGCTTAATAAATGTTTGCAGTTAATTTATTGGGTTTTATAATAATATACTGTTTCCACTTCTGGCTGTATGTGCTTGGCATGGGCATTGACCATATCCTGTAGGCACTTGACACAGAACATAGTATTTGTCCATGCCTGTGTAAAGTAATCATACCTGCACTATTTGTTGGGCACGTTCTGCAGCTGTGCCTAGCAGATACTAGTTACAGGTTCTTGATTATGTCTCTGACCTTTGCTTGTACATAACACTCTTCTGTACCCCAGTACTCCTGCCTCCGATATGTGCTCAGCATGACAGAGAATGTGCAACTTGGATTGTTGTCATACCCTGTGTGTAGAGCACAAGTCTCAATCCTTGCTGTACACATTCCTGGTTCCCAGTAACCCTGCATTCCAAAGCTGGTCATAGGCACTGAGCATTAGGTACATTGAATAACCTGCAGTAGGGCATATTTGGTTAGTGGTGTGTCATTGTGTTACCTTTTTTGTTTATGTTGTCTTGTTTTTTTTATGGTTTGTTGGCATTTTGCTGTGTTTTTGTGTTGTTGTTTGATTGTGTTTTTGTTTTGTACTGATGATGCACTGCTGTTGTATTGTTGATAGAGCATTATGTGAGTGACTGATGTAATTTCCACCAATTTTTAAAGAACATGGACTACATTGATAGGGACATAGTGTGGAAATATTACATCTTAGAAAAGTTTCTGAGGTTATATATATATTACTGGCGGTGATAGCACCATTGCACTTCTGGTTAGGTTAGAATTTCCAGCTGATTGGCATGTTTTATCTTTTTATTTATGCCTTTTGACGAATCTGCACAAAATGTTCCCCCTAAAAATGTTCATTCAACTTGGGTAGGGTTCATGCAGGTCTGTCAAGCAGGCTGTCAAAAAAGAGGGAAGGGGGTCCAAAACTATTATTTCTCATTTAATCGCCATAGGATTATTTGCTCTTCTATCCAGAAAATAATAGCTGGACAAAATTACATCAAACTTGGCATGAAGGTAGAACTTTGTACAGGGTTTCTGATGTTTATTATTTGGTGTAAATCCATTCAGTAGCTTTTGAAGAAATTAGCATTTTAAAAAGGGCTTAGACTAAACCTGAATTGGTTTAAGCTCAGAAAATGTAATAGCTATCTAGATCCACGACTCCTCCAAAATAATCTGAATGGCTCTCACAATCCTGAAAGAAAATGTTGTGGCCGTCATTACAGGACTCTGGGACTCATTCTGAATCCTGAAAAAAGTTTCAAAGGGCACATAAAGGGGCAAGGTGAGCACACTCTCAACCCCCATACCCATGAGGTGTGAAACAAGTGATGTCACTTTCTGATCAGATGGATGAGAGGAAATGCCTAAAATATAATACAATTTTCTTGCAGGATGCACAGATTCTTGAAGGATTCTCAAATCAAAGTGAGGAATATGTGGATTTGAGGATCCTTCAAGGATCCTCCAGCACTATTTAGGGTAGTTTACACAGGTCCACGTCACTAGAGCATGGAAGTATGCCATTGATCTGCAGATCCCATTTAGTATCCACGGATGTATTCAAAATTCTTTTTTTAAGAAGAGGGAACAAGCGTGTGGTTGCAGACCAAACCCTGAAGTGAAGCACCATAGCGTAGCCCACATGCAATGGGGGGCCTCCAGCAAAGGCTTGGGTGCAGGCCCTTTCAGCAACCCTCACTCTGCACGACCTTCAGCAGTGCATAGCAGGGGTTGGCCACCCATAGATGATTAGGTGTAGGGCCTGCCTATATCTGGATCCGTGCATCTGGCACCTGCAATTGAAGCTCGCATGGGTTGTGGCACTAGGGCAGGTACGTTTGCCCTGGATACGCAAATCAAATTTTGGATTCATGATACAAAAAATATTTTTAAAAATAAACAGAAGGGTCTGATCATAGACGAGACCCTGGGGCCAACTGTAGTTGTTTATGCCATAAGCAGCAGGGTTAACTGGCAGCAGAGAGTTGGGTGAAGGGCCTGGCTGTGTGCAGCTGGGGTGGGCTGCATGCGGTGGGTTGGGCACAGGGCCAGGTGATGGAGCGAACATCCGCTGTACACAACTAAAGGCGGTGCACAGCAGGTTTTGCCCACTGGTTGAGGGTTAGAGGGCATAGAAATTTGGATGCCGTGCATAATTAAATTATCCCACAAAGTCACTGAAAAATCAAAGGTTAAAGTGAAGTTATAGCTGGCATTATTATAACACCTTCATCCTTAAAGAATGATCCAATTATGGTTATGAATTAAAACTGGAAAACCACTGAAATGTATCTGTTATTGTAGGGCTCACAATCCATAACTCACATAATAGCCGATGCAATCAGAACTTGTACACCAAATTCAATGCTTATTACCTCACAATGTTTATACCAATAAAGAACACCTAAAAGCAGAATGTGAAGTGCATCTCATAATAATCAAACCAATTAATGATACTACATTCACAGTTGTCTCCGACAAGGTGTTAATGATAATCTGTAAGAGGATTTACAACATATGTAATGGCTTCTACTTCATTAAGGGTGAGGTGAAGAGCATTCCATTTGTGGCGAGTTATGATATGCAGGCCCAAACAGGCAATGTATTTATCTGTGTCTGCCTTTAACAGGCCCAAACTGGCAATGCCCTTACTAGTGTCCACCCTTAGTTGGTGATGCCTAGGTTGTGGGACACCTTGAGGAGATGACTGGAGAAGGCAGAAAGTGATGTCACTTCCTATGCAGATAGGTGATGGGACATACAGAAATCTCACGTCCTGTGCAGATAGGTGAAGGAAAATGAAGTATTTTTGTCTTCTTGCCTGGCTCCTTCTTTTAAGGATAGTTTTGATGGGAAGCCAGTGATGTCACTTCCTGTGCAGATGAATGATGGGGAATGTAATAATACCACTTCCTGTGTAGATGGATTGTCACGTGTACCGTGGGGACTTTGTCGTTTTTCACTAACTTAGCTTGAGCACGTTGCAGCTTGCCTGCTGCTTTTGCGTACGTTACTACACGTCTTTATTTTTGCAATATTTCAATTACTGCTTTCACATGAGAACTCATTGCTGTGTTCACACTCTGCATGTTCCTGGGATTTTGACTGAACATTATGTGCAAGGTCGAACAACAATGCCCCTTGTTATTTTGTTCTGGCCAGACCTTAGCCCTTAGACAAAACATACTGATGCAGCTGTTGTTTGGACAACTTACTTTGGTTTTTAGTGGGGTACACGAATTAGGTGAGACACACTTGGAGAGGGACCTTTCCAGGGAGAAGAGCGAAACAGCACCTGTGATGTAGATCTACCATCTATAGGCTAAGGTATGGGGTCTGCTGACAAAGCCCAGAGATCTTCTAATATATATTAATACTGCTTCTTAGCAAGGGGAGGGAGGATAGGCTCCACTGTCATTTTATGATGACATCTCCCTTCATGATTTATGGACTAGCTGATATGCTGACCATATTTGTATTATGCAGTTTCCTGCTTGTTGTGGCATGTATACTGCACGTTAGGGCACGTTAGTTAAAATAAATATTTTAAACTATTTTGTGACCATGTCAGATCTTATTGTGGACGAGTACAAGAGTGCGAGCAAAAGGGTGTGTCTTGTTACCGCGATTCCTGAGAGATCTGGGAGTGTTGTGTTCTGGGGTGTCTAATCATTTGCTTCTCTCGGGGTGAGCAAGTGAGACACTATAGCTTGTCGGTCCTGGGCTCGTGGGCACTAAGGTGGTAGGAAAACTCAGTCCCTATACACCAAGGTCCCATCATCCTGCGCATAGTTCTGTGTTTGTGCAGAATCCCTGCAACAGGATGATGTGAAATGAAATCCTCATGTCAAGCTTCTTTTAAAGATGACTTTTGGAGGGAAATCATTGATGGGTTTTTGTGCAGCTGGATGATGGCAAAGGAAGTCCTCCTGCCTGGCTTCTTTTAAAGATAGCTTTAGCAGGAAACCAGTGAATTAGTAAAGTACTATTGCTTGGCCTCTTTTGGCAATAAGGCGAAAATGAGCACAATATAATGAGTCGTATTATGGGTTTTTTCAGAAGAAGGACAAACAAGATAATTTTAAACTCATTTGTAGGTAATTCTGAGTACAAAATTTACATCATCCTTAGTTTCCATTTACTACACTAGTTTCTGGTTCCACAACAAATTCTGTTTAAAACTGTGAAAATGGTTCATACCTGTATTTGGTATAGGATCCTAAAATATTTTTTGGGGGTTGTCTCTTTCTGAGTGTGCCCCTGGTAGAATCTTGTGTTCCGCCTCTTAAGCTATCTCCATGCATAGATTTTCCAAGGGTCTCCAGAGGTCAGAAATTATTATCTGTGGAAGGAACTAAGCTGTGGAAATGATGTCCTCTACCAAACAGTAGATGAAATGTAACACATTTAATCTTGTGGACAGAAAATACATGTACAGTCATCCACAACATTACAGCAATCGTCACCTCTCGAACCCTCCACCATAACATTCTAGTCCCAAGGCTCAATAGTTCTAGAATATATGGGTTTCACCAAACAACACCTAAACCTAACTCATCCATCACTAGACTGCCCCTTGCAGTGGTCTACTAAAATCCCAGCATGTCAGAATGTACCTTTGGTACTTGTCACCCAAATCTGATACACTAGTAGATAAGGGAGGTTAGTGTTGGTTAGGCAGTGAGACATGGTAGCTCTGAGCTGGTACTAGTCCCCATTGTCTCTCATTGATGGTCTGTCTTCGGGAGCCGATTGCCCCGCCCGCCGCCTGGAGGACTTTTGCCACCGCGCCTGTTATTTTGTGAAAGATAGAAATGGACTGATTTGACTTTGCGCCTGTGAGCACCCCGGCTCGCGGACCCCGGACCTGAGTGTCCTTTCATTTTTACCTTCTATTTGCTGGAGCCTGAGGAGCCCGCTTATTCATCACTTCCTCATTTCTGTTCCGATACTTCTTGTTGAGCTGGTTTCATCTTATCCTTCTTTGTTCTGCTTATTTGTTTGGATGCCCCGCATTAAGGTGGTTCTCTTCTTGTGTCCCACTTCTGTATCTGGTTGCCCTGATGAAGGTGTGACCTACATTGGGTTAGACACCGAAACGCGCGTTGGCGCTGACTAACCTCGTGCTTCCGGATCTATCTACAACCTCCCACCAAGAGAACGCACGAGAGCCTTTTGTCAATATTAATCTCTTGTATAGGACCTTTTATTGTTGTGGAACTTTGTCGGTTTGTCCTTTGATAAATTGTTTCTGAGTGGTTTGAGTGTATGAGTATGTATGTATTTGCGATGTGTGCTTGTCATGAATGTATGAATGTGGGACCATATCTATATTTATATGTTTTGTTTGCACTATCATATTTATGTCCTATGTTACTGTTTTGCAAATTTTGACAAAACTATATAAATACTAATAATAATAAAAATTCATATATTTTGTAAAAGAAATCCTTTCTATCTTTGTTTGGGGAAATGTTTATGTGTTAGCCTAGCGATGTTCTGATTATTTAGTGACCTTTATGGGCGCTGTTTATATTACATGTAGACAGGATGGGTCCTTTTGATTGTTATTGGCCCATTGTCTCTCAACCCAGAGTTCACGGAGCCCAAGGGATACCGCCATGCCTGCATTGCATGCACAGCCGCCCAGGAGGAAAGCCTTCACACTCCTTGAGCCACAGGGGAGGGAGACAGTTGCCGTCAATCCTGCTCCCTGGAGCACACCTATGATCAATGATCATGAGGATTACTGTGCTCCCAGATGCTTGGGAATCCCAATGATCTCCCTCATCAATCAATCAATCAGGGGTTTGTAAAGCGCACTAGTCACCTGTTAGGGTCTCAAGGCGCTGGGAGGGTGGGGGTTGTTTGCAGCTCCTCATCACCCTGCTGTGTGTACGCTGCAGTATAGGGGACTCATATGAATTTCCCTGGGCTCAGAGACGCATGTGGCCAAATGTTTGTCCACCAACTACAGGTTCTTCCAGTCAGCTCTACAGGGTTGTCAGACGGAACAGTGACATCATTATGGATATAACTGCAGAGCTATGCTGTTGATAACCACAAAGCAGACACCATTTTAATTCTGGGGAAAATCCATTTACAGACATGGCTGAAGACTGACGGTCTTCTAAGTTTGAGTTAGAGGTGAACAAAATCTGTGCAGTTTCCTTTTGAATAATTACGTGAAATGCAAATCTGCCATTTAGCACCATATTTCGGCATGAAACTGGACACTCTGAGACAAACTTCTGCAGAATCTCAGTAACCTCATTGATGCTTCAAAACTCAACCGTTTACCACGCGAGCAACTTACATCGGCACAACTTCTCCTGCTTCCATGGAAACCTGAAGCG
Source organism: Calotriton arnoldi (assembly GCA_963921515.1). NCBI lineage: Eukaryota > Metazoa > Chordata > Amphibia > Caudata > Salamandridae > Calotriton > Calotriton arnoldi. The sequence goes on along the minus strand of CAWUFW010002660.1, from coordinate 832,457 downwards.
TCTCGTTCTTCTTCTGCCACTGCACGACGCGAGGTGTTCCACGACGTACTGCATCCTTTCTTCATCTCTGGTATCACTAACCAACGTCATTGCCGTAACGCAGCGTCCCTACGTCATTACGGCGCCGCCATCTTGGAAGTGTTTTTTCTTCAACTGTGAGGTGTTCCAGTCACTGTCTGGCGCATTTCCTCAACGATCTTCACATTCATCGATGCGCTCGATTGCGCATTTGTTCATCTTCGGATATACACTATATGTGTAAGATTTTGGAACTCTTCTTATCGTCGATGCGCTCGATTGCGCCTTTGTTCATATTGGTTAAGGTACTTTTATCAGTGATGTTTGGGGAAAACATTTTATTGTTATTTTTTTTTCTTCTTAAATTTGCACATCGCGCTGATGTGCACAGCAATTGTATAAACAATTAAAAAGAATTACATATGTGTTAAACTTTATGGATTTTATGAGAGAGAATCCCTAGGTTACTTACATTTTGCATTGTTATTAGCGCCATTCAAGAAGTGGTGCTCACATTCGTGCTCAACTAGACTGTTTTAATAGGGATTTTATACATAGCACCATGCAGTTTGAACCTCCAACCAAGTTTTTACAATCAAAGGGGATCCCCCATCCCTTGGACGAGGTGGAAGGAAGAATTTTTAACATACATGAAGGCCATTGATGGGGATAGGATGGGTAATGAAAGGAAGAAAAACATTCTCCTTCATTGTCTTGGTTCAGAGGGGCAAGCAGTTTTTAGGACACTTCCCATGGCTCAAGGTGATCTGGGAACGTTTGATGAAGCCCTTTTACGCATGGAGACCAGGTTTAAACCTACCTCCAGTATAGCACTAAACAGGTATAAATTTTACACTAGATCACAAAGAGATTCTGAGTCATTTGATGATTTCTTAACGGGCCTCAGAACACTGGTGATTTCTTGCAATTTTGGGGCCATAACTGATGAGATGATTAGAGACCAAATTATAGTGAATGTTAAGAGTAAAAAGACACAAGAGCAACTATGGGTATTAGGGAACCCCAATTTGCATGATACCATTGCCACAGCCAAGGCATTTGAGCAATCAGAGAAATGGATGAAAACTATCGAAGATGCAAATGGAAAGGGTGATAAATGTAGCAAAAGTTGTGAAGAAGTTTGTGCTATGAACAATACCACCAAGAATTCATCAATAGGGAAGTTTGTTACCAAAGGTGTGATATGTTACAGATGCGGTAGTAACAACCATGTTGCTTCTTTTAAATTTTGTCCAGCTATAGGTAAAGAATGTAACAAGTGTGGTAGGTTGGGACATTTCGCCAATTCATGTAGAGATGACAGGAAGAGAAATTTTGATAGAAATAGGAATTTTAAGAAGGTTAGTGAAGTCTCTTACGTAAGGTACAATCAACCTTGTGAAATTCCTTGTACTAGATGCAACCACTCATCTAACGACGATTCCCAAGTTGAAAAAGGGATAGTTGTCTCCTTGGTGAATGTATGTATGGTTGATGGGGAGACGTTAAGTTCTCCCAAGTGTGTTGTTAAATTTTTGAACGAGGAACTTGAACTCATGGCAGATTCTGGTTCACCCTGGTCCATTGTGACAAAGAGTTATTTCAGTGAGAAATATGGGGGTAAAAATCCATTGGGGATTTGTGTCCTCCAGATATTGTAGCTCAAGGCTTTGATGGTTCGGCTATTGATTTCATAGGATACATTGCCTCTGAGATTGAGTTTAAAGGAAGGTCAGCTTTTATCAAGTTATACGTTGCTAAAAAAGGTGTCAATGTTTTAGGTTGGAGAGACCAATGGAGATTGGGAATAATCCTCAATCCCCGTAACAAAGAACCTGTCATGGTAATCGAGGAAGATGTAGGGGTGAGTGATATTGTAAAGGAATTTCCCAACGTTTTTTCTGAAGATTTAGGCAAACTTAAAGGTTTCACACATGCCATCAAGCTCAAACAAGGGGCATCGCCTGTGAAACAAAAATTAAGAAATGTTCCCATCAATGTCAGAGGAGAGTTAGGTGATGCTTTGAAAGAAATGTTATCTGGTGGTGTGATTGAGGAAGTAGAGTCCTCGGAATGGGTTTCACCAGTTGTTCTAGCACGCAAACCTGATAAGTCTTTGAGATTATGCATTGACCTTAGAGCTCTTAATGCCAATATTCTTATTGATTGTCATCCGTTACCCAACATCAATGAGGTAGTAAGCATGTTGGGAGGGGCCACCATCTTCTCCACTCTTGATCTGAGGTCCGCGTACCATCAGATAGAACTGGCGAAAGAGTCACGACATATGACAGCTTTTATCACGCCCCATGGTTTGTTTCAATTCAAGAGAATGCCTTTTGGACTGGCGTCAGCTGCTTCCGTGTTTCAGAGGTCCATGTGCCATCTCTTTAAGGACATGCAATCTTACGTAAAGTGTTTCCAAGATGACATTTTAATTTTTTCCCCAGACAAGAACTCTCACACGGAGCATCTCAGAAATGTTTGTAGTACTCTCAAGGAGTATGGTCTTACACTTAAGAGGAAAAAGTGTAAATTATACCAGGATTCTGTTGAGTATCTTGGTCACACGCTGTCCAAAGAAGGTGTTGTTCCGAAAAAATCTCTTATTGATGCTATTTTGAAAGCGCCTGCCCCTGACTGTAAGGACAAACTTCTTTCTTTTTCAGGACTCTGTGAATACTACAGTAAATTCATAATGAATTTTGCCACCAAAATGGAGCCTTTGAGAGAGCTATCAAGGAAAAATGCTGAGTTTGTTTGGGGAAAAAGGCAACAGGAGGCTTTTGAGAGCATAAAAGGAGAAATGTTAGCTGCTCCCACACTTAAACCATATTGCATGAATAAGTTGTGTGTCCTCACTGTTGATGCTAGCTTGTATGGTCTAGGTTGTGTTTTGTCTCAACGGGCGGGGAAGGAAGAGTGGAATGTTGCGTTTGCCTCCCGTACCCTTAATTTAACTGAGAGGCGTTATGCTGTTATAGAAAGAGAATTGTTGGCATGTGTCTGGGGTGTGGAGCATTTTCGAAATTACATTTGGGGTGCACGGTTTGTTTTAAGAACGGATCACAAACCTTTGGTGTCCATTCTGTCTCCTGGAGGAGGTCTTAATGCCACTGCCCGCATAGCTAGGCTTATGTCACGCTTACAGGAGTATAGTTTTGCAGTAGAGTATGTACCAGGGAAAATAAATGTAACTGCAGATTGTTTATCAAGACTTCCATGCAGTTCTGATGATAAATGTGAAGATGATGAAGTGGTTGCTGACATCACCGAAATCGTATCTGGTAAATTTAGTTTCATCTCAGAAGAAATGTGGAAAAGAGCCATGAGTGAAGATGATATCTTGTGTAAAGTTATTGATTACACCAGGATAGGGTGGCCTTCTAAAAGTGAGGTTCCTGCTGAAATCTTTCCGTTCTGGAAAGTTTCAGCAGAACTTGTAGTTGAAGGAGATTTGATATTCAGACAGGGGAAGTGTATTCCTCCTTCGTCTCTTCGCAGCCACATTTTGTCTGTGAGTCATGAGAGCCATTTGGGTATGTCCTCTATGAAAAGGTTGATCAGGTCGGTTTTCTGGTGGCCTGGTTTAGACAGGTTTGTGGACAAGGTTGTGAGGGAATGTTCAGAGTGTGTCAGCAGTGAAAAGATGTGTAAGTGTGACCCTGCTCCTCTCATTCCAGTCAAATGGCCAGATTATCCTTGGCAGAAATTAGGCTTGGATATAGCTGGTCCCTTCAATTTTTTGCCACAAGATTGTAGGTTTGCTTTGGTGTTAATCGATTATCATTCAAAATGGCCCGAGGTCAAACTGGTACCCCATGCTACTACTGAAAGTGTCATTATATTTCTTAAGGAAGTTTTTGCCCGTGAAGGTTTTCCCGAGGTTCTTATTTCGGACAATGGTGTGCAGTTTAAGTCCCAGGTGATGTGTGATTTTCTTAAATTTTCCAATATTAGACATGTGACTACAGCATTATATGAACCTCAGGGAAATGGCCAGGTGGAGAGATATAATAGGGTTCTTAAGCAAGACATTTTGTGGGCACGCAATTTTGGTGTCCAGTGGAAGGATAAACTGAGAGAAAAGCTGTGGTTGTACCGCATAACTCCTCACACTACGACTGAAGTTTCACCTTTCCGTTTATTGAGAGGTAGGGATCCCATTTCCAAATTGTGTCCATGGTGGTTCAGAAAAGCTACGAATGGTTGTAACTCTAGCATCAATGTTGATGATGTAGCTCAAAGAGTGGAAGTTAAACAACTCAAAAGTAAATGTCATTATGATGTCCATATGAAAGTCAAAGAACCTTCTTTTACTGTTGGAGAATGGGTCAGGATACGAAAGCCTGGGTTTGTACATAAAGGTGAAATGAAATTTGGTAGACCAATTAAGATTGTAAAAGTCAATCGTAATAGTGTTGTCACCCAAGATGGCAAAGTATGGAATGTCAGACGTGTTACCAAATGCATTGATGTTATTTCTTAGTTTCTCCTCAGGGGAGAAATGTGTTGCATTGTGCATTTCCTTTTCCCCGCTCTTTCCCTTTAATTTCCTGTATTCTTTCCACCCTGGCACCTGCCACACTGTTGTTAGAATTCCAATTAGAATTGGAATCTCTGGTGGTTCTCTGTAAGTGACTCTGCTCTGAGACCTGGACTGAGCAGTACTGTGCCTTCTCCATTAAATTCCTGTTTCCTATATTTTGGACTTGCTGTTTCTTTTTATTTCGGAACTTTACAAACTGGTTTATGAACAGGAGAAATTAGCAATCTTGCTCCAATGCAAATGATTACCTTTAGGTTTTTCATTTATTTAGATAACACTTATAGCGCTAACATGTCTCCAAGGCCACTCTGCAGCACATGGATGTTCACTAACCGTTCAACGAGAGAGATGGAAGTACATTTGGAAAGCTGGTAGAGAAAAAGACAAAAGGAAAGCCTCAGATGTTCTAATAGTAAGATAAGATAAACCTGCCTAAATTTGATGAGATATTGGTAGCTTTTCTGTGGCAATTCTTTTAGCTGCAGTGTCCCCTTATGTTCTGAAATTAATTAGTTCCACGTTGAATGGTTATTTGGAATTGTGATTGCATTGCTAATGTTTCTTGTGTGTATACTGTTTGAGCGTGGGCTCATGCTGTCTGGGTTTGTGTGTGTGCATATTTTATGTGATATGTCCTTTTACAGATAAATAACACTTTCATGGCCATTACAACTTGATTTCAGAAGTTCAGGTTATGCTATCCTTGAAAGGAAGACCACTGGCAAAATTACAATATTCCCATAACGTGAAGCGAGGTATTTTGTTCAGTTCAGGTATAACTTTTTGATCGAAACGGATTCAATTGGGATTTGGGGCCACAAAACATTTTAGCCCGACTTGTATTTTGGAGGTCACGGACAGTAGGAATTTCTCCAAAGGCAGTGTTTCACAATTTCAAAGGAAAGCGTTTAAAAATAAATAAATACATTCAAAATAAAAAGTTGAACTAATTTGTGCAGTGAGCATCTGTGGGGTGCACGGAGGTAGTTGTTATGTACAGCCTCTTGTGAATTGGATCGATTTAGCGTCATGTAATGTGTTAGCAAAACTATAACCCTCATATTCCTTTGTGCCATTGGGGTTTTGCCTTTTCCTAAATAAATTACAAAATTTATAAATATGTATAATAAGGCTATATAATTATTAATAAATATATCTCATATACTTCTTGGAGAGCTTGTTATCGTGATATTTTTTTTGGCACTAACAGTTATTAAACAGGATATAATTCGGTCAAAAATGCGCAACCTGGGAGGGACTGTTCAATTTCAGTATTAGGGCGGAAAAAAATCGTCATGATTGACTTGTCGGATTTGTTTCCGCCTCATTTCCTCTTGACCACAAAATATAAACTGCTCAGGCATAGAAAATGTGGAGACAGGCTAAATTAATGCACGCCATCTATTTCTGTCCGACTGCACGGTGTTGGCCACTGTGAGGAGAGGGTCGGGGGGGTGGGGGTGCATTTAATTGTGTCGTTTCAGCCTGGAATAGCCTTTTCGATAGAACAGGTTTAGGATGTTAAAAAGAAAGTCCGTGGGTCGCCCAAGTCCTTTAATTCTGTCATCCGAGCAAAGGCTCGTGAACGGGGCTGGCAGGCTCGTCAAAGGACTGCCAAGTGTTGGAATCCAGGGGCGCATTGTATAGCCAGAAGAGCAGCCTCGCTACATGAAAAAATTAGCCCCTTTCATTAAAAAGATGGTATTGTTGAATACCTATTTAGCCCGGGGACACCATAGAAATGCATATTTAATTAACGCCTATTGTTATGAATTTCAGCATTCATTATTGTGCACACATAATGAGCGGGCTAGGGAGGTTTTCATAACACATTTCCCCAATCAAGCATAAAAGCATAAACGTACTGATAGACATTATTAAAGACATTGCTTGTTGAAAACATTACATTTTACACCGCTTAGCATAAAAAAGGGGAAATGTTGACTAGCAAAGACAAGCCCTTTAATTCCCTTCAAAGAAAATAAAAAAAATATGAGCTGGCATGACACAGTGCCACACTGCAGATGAGAAAGAGGCGCCCTGCCTGCGGTAAATGGCGGTGCTCAGCCTGCTTAATTATTGGCTAATCTAGCAATTTAGCAGGCTTCATTTAATTCTAATTAGCGGAATTAATAGGCAGGAAATAAAGATTTAAATAGAGTAGTGCAGAAGCAAAATCATCATCTTAAAACCCAGTTAAAATATAGATTTTTTTTAAATATAGTTTGCACATCCACAAAATAATACAAGTAGGCAAGTGCATTGGGTAAATGTATTGTATATTTCAACACCCCACTGTTCTATGCTTCTTTCAGGGTAGAGTGGGCAGGTTCCATTTTGTCAGAGAATAAAAAAGTCGACAAGATGGCATTTGCGCGAGGATGCCCTCGTGATAATCACACATCAGGTTTAAAGAGAGTACGGGGGCTGAGGAGAATTTAGCAGGAAGTACACAGCTTTTATGTCACGGCAGAGGTGGCTTAAGTGATGGAATTGTAAATTATATTACCCCTGCTCACTCGCCTGGCGCCTCCTTTATCTCTTTATCGCCGCGAAAGCTTTAGGGGTGAAGACACGGCACTTTTCCACCTCACCAGCTGGCTGGCTCCCACCCTCGCCGCCCCCAAATGGTACGGCCTGATTTGCATGGCGTGTTTGTCTTTGCTAATCAAGTCGTGCGCTCTGACAAGGCCTACAACATTGGACATGGCTGTTCCTCTAATTAAGGTGCTAATTGAATTAAATGGCTGCGGTAATGAGCAGATGAGCAGCATAAAAAGTTAAAAGCCAGATAGGCCAATTAACGGAAGAGCTCAGCATAATTATAACATTTAAAATACATGCAGCTCTGCACCAATATTGTTAATTGTTACAGGGGAATTTATGATAATTGGCTCCACAACAGGCAAGCTGGTTAGGCCCGAGACAGAGGCTGTAATTAAAAAAATGATACTCTATACAGAATGCGGTGCTGTAATAATTAACACTTAATTTACATAGATGATGTTTAATAGAGGAGGCGGGGTGTCCACTATGTTTATTCCGGATGTATGAATATGCATGCACAGTTAGATAGGTCAAACTGCGGAAATCCTAAAAGGAAAACAGATTTCATGAATCCTGGGGCGTGGCAGTGCGATAAAAACCTTTAACTGTTTGGCAGATGGACAGCCAGTAAATTGAGGCAGCCTTTCACAGTCTAGTAATGGCTACCAAGGCAGTTTTGTGAATTCATTAATATTTCGGTGGGGGTGAAAGAAGGGACAGTCACTATGGCCGGTTACTCTCTAGGAGGGGGTTTATGGACTTGGGCTCAGAATGAAATGTAGAAGCAATTGCAGAGGCCTTAAAGGACAAACACGAAGGTTGGGGCTGTGCAGTAGCGGTCGGTGGTAGGAGTGCCGGCCGGGCGGTGACGTGGGGTGGGGGAGGGGCAGGGTGGGGGGTAGTAAACCACGGATTACGGCGGAATACAGGTAAGTAAACATTTAAATAAATAAAACGAATTTCGTTGTGAGCGCAAAATGCGATGCAGTGCGCAAAATGCGATGCAGTGCACGCAACGAAATTTGTTTTATTTATTTAAATGTTTACTTACCTGTATTCCGCCGTAATCCGTGGTTTACTACCCCCCACCCTGCCCCTCCCCCGCCCCACGTCACCGCCCGGCCGGCACTCCTACCACGGACCGCGACTGGGGCTGTGAATACTGCTTGATGACACACAGCAAGTGTGATGTGTAGGGAGCAGAGGAAGAGAGGCAATGTATTAGTTTACCTTTATTCTATAACTTAGATATAGGCGCCCAAGCCCTTCTATAATTACATATAGGAAGTTATTGAGGTTTATATACCTTTGTGCTGTATGTGTGGACATTTGTGGTGATACTGATCTATCAGTTGGCAGAAGAAACCACTTCCGCACACAAATCTACACACACAGGCAAAGCACACAACTAGACAAGGACAGTTTCACTGAATATTTAAAATACATGTTTTGGATCCAGCTAAGGTAGTCCACCCCCTATATAGGAATCCTCAGAGTAAAAGGTAAGTCTAAGCACCCTGGTCAGTTGTGAGTTTGAACTACATAAAAAGTGGCTTTTCCAAAAGAGCAATCCCATATCACTGATGTTTAGTGTACTTTGAAAGTGATGTGGCATTAATATTTAAACTATACTGCACCAAGCAAACAAGCCCAACTTCCTTGGAGGGGGCGGGGGAAGGATAGGTTGATATTCTTCTGTGAAACATTTTGAAAAAATTGAGTAACATTGTTTTCTTTTAGATTACACATTTTGTAAAACAAAATCATAAGTGGTGCCCAGGGAGACAAGGCCACAGATGGCTTGCCTGCAGGACAATCAGACAATGTGGTGCCCTCTGACAGTGGCGTCACTAGGGGCGGGGGGGTGCGGACCACACCGGGTGACACCATCACATGGGGTGACACCTTTCCCAAATGAGACTATTTACTAAATAGTCTCATTTGGGAAAGGTGTCACCCCATGTGATGGTGTCATGGGGTAAGTTACCGCACTGGGTGACACCAACCCTAGTGACGCCGCTGCCCTCTGACAGAAGTTGGATTAGGTGAGGGAGGGACGGGATTACTGTGGTTGAGGAATAGAGTGCAGGAGAAGGCAGCTTTGCTCAATTATTCCTGAGTATTTGACAGCATGGGCACAACACTGGAGGAATAGTTCTCCACTGAGTTGATTATTCAGCGATGGAAATGGGGGTGAAGTTGATCTGTAAGACTGTAGGGAAGCATGAAAGGGAGATGAAGAGGAGTGAATATCCTAAAGAAATGGGGTCAGTTCAAGTTTAAGTGAAGGTGATTGTAGGACGACTAAAGGACCGTTAGGCGGTGATGACGGATAGGGAAAGGTTAAAGGAGGGCGTGTTTATGTGTGGGAGGTTTAAAGGTGGTTTGCTGAACAGTTATGTATATTGTATTAGTGAGGTAAGATTTTAGTCTATGAGATGTTTTCTTAGGGCACGTTTGTTTAATTAAAGCAGCAATCGACAGCTGTCTTTCCCCACAGGCACCATTTCACTAAATGCAATTATTGTCTTCCTAGCAATAATGTCTTTCTAATGCGATGTTGAGAAATTATCCTTCACAAGAAAAACGTGAAAAAACAATGCTAAATTGGATATTTACAGATGACCGAGTACAATCTTAAAAGTAGAGTGTCATTCTTCGTTCTGATATTCCACTTTCTTTCATTTTTCCATCTAAAAATTGTACACAGATATCACAATCTTAGGCCTTAAACAGAGGTAGACAGATCTTACAGGCTTATGGAGTAGTGTGCAATTCATGTTGCAAACACCATACAGGCTCAGACATTAGACAGGCTATACCCATTTAACAGGATGAGGCCAGCAGTGGTAACATAATAAAACATGTTTTAGCAATATAGAAGTTGAAATCCATTCAGAATGGTTAACTAACAGACATAGCAGCAAGTGCCTTCTGGCACCACGGACACCATTTCAGCACAAGTCACTAGAATCTATCATGTATTATCTAAAATTAGGCATAAATATATTTTGGAAATTCAACACATAAACATGTGCCATCGAATACAAACCGTTCTGGTTAAATAATCTGAATACCCCGTCCCTCCGAAAAAAACTAAAAAAGATATGAATGGAATACTTGAATTCCTTTCAGCCTCTGGCACGTGTTCCGGGCTGCATTCTTTTTGCTAACTGTGCCACTACAGACATGGACCAACATTATGGAAATACGACTAGGTCATGCTACAATAGGAACAGTCTATCCAGAAATGACAAGGTATATCCAGTCTGAAGGCAAATGAAAGCATTTCCAGACTGGTTCCAAACAATTATGTCAGGAATGTTACTAATACATGACACATTGCCAATCTTACAACAAGGGTCATCAGTATGTCAGGGATTGATTTGCAATGCTAAGCATGGTCATAATTAAGCCAAGGACATACACAGCATCTCAAAGATACCAACCCACAACATGCCAAGAATTGGAACTGTTAGGCTATGTGTGGGCACTATCATGCAACAGAGGCCTATAATATACCAACCATAATTGAACGTCATTATGTCAAGGACAGCATTATGACAGAATTGGACTTCATCCTGAGAAAGATGCCCACAGTATGCCAAGAACAGCCCCAATTTTGCCCAGGACAGGCCCAATCTTTTCAAGGGGCACCACAATAGGACAAGAATGAACAACATTATGCTAGGTGTAAGCCCATAATGTCAATCAATCGCCATATTATGCTATAAGTGGCTTGTATTATGGACACAATCATCCTAAAGGTGCCTAGAACATGCCAAGAATAAACACTATAAAGTCATTGACAACAATATCCCAGCGATGAGCTACCTATAGCAAAGGATGCCCAAAATATGCTAAGGATTGTCAGCATTATGACAGCAGTACGCACCATCATGCCAGGGATGCCTGTGACGTGGTATAAATGTCCACCAACATTTTAAGAACAGTCATATGAGAACCATATGGCATGAATGTCCGCAAACATGTCAAGAACAGCCATTTGCACCTTAATGGCAAAGGATGCCCACAGTCTGCCGTGAATGACCATTACAATGTCAGCGAAGTGCACCATCATACCATGGAAGGTCGCAATATGCCTACAACTGTCCTAAATACTTTGGCAGATCAGCAGACATATACATTTGTCTTCATAATCCATCAACAAATATGTTATTGAAATACATCTATTGTAAAAAGAACCACAAATACTCTACTGCTGTGATCACTTATAAACACTAGCAGATTACAGTCCATGCCTGAATCTTAAAGATCTATGTGTGAAGGTACCAGATCTCAATACAACCGTGAGACCATACTATTAGCAAAATGCTCACTATATGAACACACCTAACATAAGGTATCCAACTCATAACAGTTATGCCAAGGCCCACATTATGCCAGGGTGGACTACGTGGCAGCAGGAATCCACACTACACATCATGGGTGATCAATATTATTTCAAGGGTTGCCACAATCCTTTTAAGGTTGCCCCAAATATGCCCAAAATGGCCACACTTATTCCAGGGCTTGTATAATGGCAAGGGGGCCACTATCATGGGAAAAATGGCAACATTATGCCAAGAATAGTCTCCATTATGCCAAGGATGGGTTCCATCACAGCACAGATAACTACATATGTCAGGAAAGACTACCGGATGACATGGATCCTTTTGGCTCAGGATGCCAATGGTCAGGAAAACATGGAATCCACGGAGGGACACTGTCAAGCTAGATGAAAGCAAAATATAGGGAGAACATCACACCATGTACACACATACACCCCACACATGGACCCTCCTCTTAGCCTTCACAGAATGTTATTTGCTCCAGGACCAGCTTTAGAGCTGTTCGCTCCCGGTGCGACAATCATTTTTGGTGTCCCCCCTCCCCATGACCACCTCCTCAGATTCCCTCACGACCACCAGGAAAAAAGTGACCCTCATCTCTCCATAGCCTCTCTCTCACATACATTTAATTTGTTTTAAAGCACTAGTAACGGCTGACTTTACTAATAAGAATGTATATATAACCAAACAAACACTTTTCAGCAACATTAGGAATAGATAATGAAAGACAGGAGGAAAAAAACAGAACGTCCTAACCTATTTTATTCAGCTTGCATGCAGCTCTTTGATGACAATTCTTAACAGTCACTGTTCTATATTAGGGTTGTATAAACTGCAGTAACAAAAGGATCTCTGTGACAAAAGCAGTAATCCACTCAGCTGTCCACATAAAATACAGATCTGTGAGCTGCATAGTACGCATTCTTTGCAGCAGGCATATTAACCCTTTGCTCTACTTTATGGCAAGTCAAACTGCCCCTATATGAAACTCTGATCTCTCTCTCTAGCAGGAACATTAATCACAAGTGTTACATTGATATTTTTAATGCTGCCTGAAAACTGGACGCACAAGGAACTCCACTAATGGGGTTTTTAAATTGTAAGTGATTGCTAAACAGAGTGCCTCCACTGAGGTCAGCGCCCAGTGCAGCCGCACCAATGGCACTGCCCTAAAGCCGACCCTGTTTGCTCAGGTATCTTCTCAGCTCCGGCTGTCTGTTCCATTCCACTCTCATGCCTGCTGCTGGCCCTTCCCATGCACAGCACAGCTAGAGAGGTGATAACCACAGTTAAATCCTCCATTTTCTAACAGATTCTAGGTTGTCTTGCCTAGGGGTGGGCGGTAAATTCCGTTCCGCTCACGGAATTTGCGGAATTTTGGTAATTCCGCGTTCCGCGGAGAACGCGGAATTACCAAAAATTCCGCGATCCGCGGCATAGCGGAATTTTTTCCTTGTTTGTGCTTTAAAAATGCGTGTTTGCACGCGCGGTAGCGACTTACCGGGATCCCTGAGTTCGCCGATGAGTTTTCCTATCCGTTCGCGTGCGCTGCGAGATTGTGCGATCGCGAACACGTCATTCAGGAGCGCCACCGGACATCCGCGTTCGCGAACTTTGCAAAGCTCGCGGAGATTTTTTACCATTTCGCGGAACTTTGCGGAACGTGACTCCGCAAATTCCGCCCACCCCTAGTCTTGCCCCAGAATGTATTTGGGTTTGATGTCATGCTGAAGTTCGGCAGTGGTAGGACACTGCCTCCTGCGAGGAGGGGCTTCAAAACCCAAGATCCTCAAAGCAATGGCAAGAAATATCTAGCTGGGCTCTGCCTAAACAGCAATAAACCTACCACTGCCCCTCAGAAAATATATCATATAGTCCTGGTGGCTGCCCTATCTTTTAAGCATATAGTCAGAAGCCTAATGCAACACTTTTAAAAAGGTGTGTGAAGTAAAAAGTCTACAATGAAAGGCTTCCCTATTTGCTTAGAAGGCACATTTGAAATTTGAAGTTATTGGTTGGGTTTTTTGTTTGAGTTGTTTCAGAACTGACCAGACAATTCCAACTATTGATGATTGGATGATTGTCCTCATTCAAACAAGGATTGGCCATCATATTAATCATGATCATCATGTCAACGACTGCTGAAAGGTATAGAGGGTTATGTTGAAAAAGTAAACTGAAAGAAAAACATTTATAGTGAGCTTTCTGTGTACAGGCTCCTTGGCTTTCAAGAAACTCATGCTTACTCTGGTGCACACATCTGCCTTTCTTCCTTGCTGCATCCCTTATGCCATGACTAATTGTGTATGTCTTTGAACCTTACAACCATGGGGCCGATTACGATGGTGGGTGGACTCGAGTCTGCCCGCCATCGTTGCGGTGACTGGGAACGCCCGCCTGTGAGGCGGCGGACCCGCACCATGTATTACGATGCGACCGCCACCAAGGCAGTCGCATCCAGCCCGTTTACCATTGCGGCGGGTGCTGCTGGCTGCAGCATCTGCCGCAATGTTAAACAACCATGTCATGCATTTCCCTGCACTACGTGGCAGGTACCACGTGGTGCCTGCCACTTAGCGCAGGGATATGTAGGGGGGTACCATGGGTACCCCCCCAGTGCACCACCACCCCCCCCAACAAAAGGGGCCCCTGAAGCCAATCCCCGCCAGCCTTTCCATGGCGGTTTCACCGCCATGGAAAGGCTGGCTTAAGCCAGCATTGTCATTTTCAACGTGCAGGCCGGTCCGCCAGGCAATCGGAACGATTGCCTGTGGCAGAACCATGGCGGGCGGTCTTTGCGACCGCCACGGTACCAGAACGATTCCCCCGCCATCGTAATATGGCGGGGGGAAATTGCTGCCCGATGGCGGAGGGCCCGCCACCGCACGGCTGGCGGTGGCAGACCCGCCGCCATCGTAATCGGCCCCCATGTTAGGCCATCATCCAGCCTTGAATGGCTTCATTTGCTACTGACTGCATACAATAGCTATGAACTGGCAAGCTGTGGACCCCTCCACTCTCCAAAAATGATACAGAGAATCCAAGCGATCATTTGTGGAAAGCAGGGGTCGTATTTATTTATAAAAGCAGTGGTTAACTTTCACAACCACATTCTACCTCTTAACATGTTTTTTCTGGCAAGGGAATTGGCATAAAAGCTTGACAAATCAAGTTATATTTATATATTTATATCTAGCGAAAAATTTGAGGTCAGCATTGCTCAAGCCCAGAACCCATGTTAGTTCTTGGCCAAGCATAAAGGTTAGATAAGTCTAACCCACTTGCATGACATAAAACGTGATAGACTAAAATAACAACATTGTCATCGTGCTGGAGTACCCATGCTGCTCTCAAGCACCCACATTGTGGGGTTGGGTATACTATGCCAACTGGTTTCATTCCACCAGAAGCATCTCCTGCTTCAAGCAGGTGAAATATATAAGTGCAAACCAGCCAGGTAATGATGAATAAAATACAGGAACTGATGCAAAAAGACCCAGTTGACACAACTGGGAGCGGGAGTGCATGTGTGACTCTAGCAAATGTCAGAATCGGGCCTAAACAGTTCAAAGTGTGGATTTTCTTTTCTGCTTTGGGTTGCTTTGTTCTTAAACGCAAATGAACATTTATTATATATTCATTATACTTCATTGAGGTACCAGGTATTATCCCCAAAGTACTGGTTGTGAGTGTAGCTAGAAAGTGTCTATATTCTGACCTACAGGCACCAGAACTTCATTATTCACCTACGCAGTATTAAAACTATATCAATTTATCCTCAGTATGTAACAATTCTGTGCTTGAGGGCAGAGGCTCCACTTTAAGGTTGTGCTACACAACATTCCATGGCTTGCCTTGATCATACACTAAGATCATGCTTGCAACTGGACCACTGCAGAAAGACATCAACAATATTTGTGTGCTGTGATGTGTATGTGTGTGCGCCTGTGGTGTCCATGTCCATTTTCACTTGCGCTCAGGCATATGTGTATGTGTTTGTGGCTGTTAACATTCAACCTCAAAACTGACTTTTAAATGTAAAGCAGAGGTCTGAACATGTGTCTCTTCTGCAAAGTGTTTTGATTGGTTTTGCGCTGTCCCATGACAGGCGTCTTCCTAAACCCTCTAAGCCATTGCCCCTTTTTTCCCCTCCTTCCTACTCTTGTATCTACCTGATCACTCAGAAAAATGCTTCCAGACAGTAAACAAAACTAAAACAATAACTAAAATCAAACTAAATAATAAGCTGTCCTTTGTGCACCTAGAATGTAAATCTGGGATGGCTTGATCAACCAGAACATCATCTTCCTCCCTTCTTCTCAGAACTCTCCTTCCAATGACAAATGTATCAGCAACCCATGCATTATGTGCCTACATCCATAGCATCTATTTCTCATCAATTAATAAAAATGATAATGTAGAAAATGGTGCAGCGCAATTTTGCCCATCCTTTACACGTCATAAATCAGTCACCATTTCAAAACAGATACATGACGTGAATGCATTTGGCACATGATTCTTGTATGGTCTTACCATATCAAAATTAAGTGTTGTATTTGATATTGTAACTGAAGTGCATTTACTGTAGGAGTAGTACATTTACCTAAACTATGTGTTTAACTGTATTAAACTAGCAATTAATAAATCATCCTTACTTGGTAGACAAGTATTCACTATAAAGCTGAAATTCTACTTTCATAATGTGTGCCTTAACACGTTGAATAACATTTACTGTTTAGATAACTGAATAGAAATCATCCTCATATATGTAGAATGTGGTTACTCAAGAATTGACTCAGGGCCTAGTTATGAGGTTGTCAGTCCGAGGACCGCCAAACTCATGGTGGTGCAGTGGCGGCAGTCCGGCCACCGCTGCACCAGTGGTTCGACCACCGGATTACAACTTGGGCGGTCGGACCGCATGGTACTGCCGCAACCGACAGGGATCAGAGATCCCTGGCGGCGGCACAGCAGTCTGAGGGCCACAAAATGCTTGGTGGTGCCCTGTGGCATCGCCAAGTATATTACGCCTTTCCTCACCGCCAGCGGTCTCATGGAGGGTCTTACTCCATGAAATTGCTAGCGGTGAGGAAGGAAAGCTCTTGGCCCTGTGCATGGGGGTGCATGCAGAAGGGCAAATGTTGTGCCCTCTGTGTGCATGCACCCCATTCCTGCACAGCATGGACTGCACAGTCCATGCCGTGCAGGAACGTTCACTGGTGGTCCCACAGCATTGCAGTTTAAGGCTCGGCTCACATATGAGCCTTTAAACTGCACTGCCACAGAAGCGCCACGCTCGCAATCTGGCAGGCGGGCGGTGCTGTTTGGCATTGTGGCAGCTGGAAGGTGATGTGGCGGCCCACTCCCACACCGAAAAACTCGTAATCGGGCCCTAAGACTTTATGTAATGTGAGCATTAATGTTTCATGTATGGTGTTTAAATGTAGTTCTTAGCCATACTTACAGAGGACTATCCGAAGGTTTTTACTGTATGTCTATGTAATATGAATCTAACGTACTAGTATTTTACCTTTGCTTGTGTTTAAACGTTCACACGCATTTTAAATGTAAACTCTTGCTAATATTTTAAGATGACAGTTTAAGCCTATATATTTTTTCATGCTGCATAGAATTCTATTTTCGATTTTCTACTAACATGATATTTGTTGCAGGTATTCACAAGCATTGTTAGTTGAAGAATAGATACATTACTGTACTAGTGATGGAGAGAAAGAGCCTGAGAGGAAGACCTTGACAAAAGAACAGCGAGAGCCCGAGTGTTAACTGAAAGGCTTATTCAGCAAAGTTACAACCTTGCCTGTGTGTGAAAAGACTAGGGGCCATATGTATGAAAGTTTGGTTTTGCGATTCTCAAATAGCGAATTTTAGAGAATCGCTATTTGAGAATCGCAAAACGAGATGTATGTAGGATTTGCAATAAATTTTGCGAATCCTTCATATTCCTTAATTGCGAATCGTAAATTGCGATTCGCAATTAAGGAATACCTCCCATTCATTCCTATGGGCCTAGAGGCCCATAGGAATGAATGGGAAGACATTCTCAATTTGCGATTAGCAATTAGAGAATCGCAAATTGAGAATGCAATTTCAAGGGTGCCAGGGTGTCAAAAGGACACCCTGTTGCACCCCTGAAATGTGCATGTGTGCACATGTGGCACACATACATGCCCTAAGGGCATGTATGTGCGCCACATGGCACTTTAAAAATGCAAAAAGTGAATTTTTAAGTGAAATCGCAAGTTACCACCAACTTGAAGTTGGTGGTAATTTGCGATTCCTTAAGCCCAAATTGCACTTTTTTGTGCTTCTTACATTGCATTTAAGGAATCGCAATTAGCGATTCCTTAAATGCAATCGCAAAATAGGGAATCGCAAAATTTGCGATTCCTTATTTTGAGAGGGGTTTCAGTGTGATACATTGCACACTGCTAATTTGCGATCATAAACGCCGAAATTCTGCGAATTTCGGCGTTTGCGATCGCAAATTGACTTCATACACCAATGTTGTTCCCATGTTCAGTGTGGGATCTTTTGCAATTGTTGAAGTCTACGAAGTGAGAAGTGGAAAAAGACAATAGACCCCTGATGATGTGTACAAAGTGGTGTTGCCCAAGATGACTCTTGTGTGTTATAACTTAGTGTTCACACTGTTGGAGAGCAGATTCTTTTCAGATTCCTTGCAGATCCCTTCAGGTTCCCTTACAGACATTTTCCTGGACTCTGAGAGGTTTAGACCGCCATGCTTTCATTGATTCTGTGTGGATTAGGCTAACACTTGCTTCCCTGGCCCAAGAATACTCTTGATCAAGCTTCTTAAATGCTGACACCTTCCTACTTATTTTTTATTGCCTAAATGTATTTTCCTTTATAGAATTTCCTGATTTTTGAGATCCTTTAGATTTTTAGAACCATACTTTAGCTGGGATTTTACTTTAGGTGATTTAGATTTACCCATCCATAGAAAGTAAAACCTTAGACTTTTCTCTGAGCATCACATTTTACTGTTAATCTTTTGTATTGCTGTGACTGAACTTCTTGTTTGCTTAATATTGGTCCATCTCAATTTATTCTGGAAATTAAGCCTTCCTGTTGTAATTCTGTACCTTTATAGCATGGTGTTAAGAGTTGTGTATCCTAATTTGATTTTTAATTGGTCATAAACCTTCTCAACCCCAGCTACGGATTCCTGGCCCTCATTGTGTAGCCAAATGGGTTACACTGTTAATAGGATTTGATTGATGTAAGTGTTAACTCCCATCACCTTTCAGGTGGAAAATAAAAGTTCCATTGGAGGACCAATGGTAAGTGAGTGGGCCCAGAAAACGCTGTATCAAATCTATATTTTTTGTACAATATCTGTATTTCATTATTTGCACATTGATTGTGACCTAGCTGAATTTAATTGATACAGCAGACTCCCATATAGATCGCCTAGGTTTATACCCTTGTGTTCTTGGGCTGCCATAGTTTTCCCGCTATAGAAACCAAAAAAAACAGAAAACAGACTCCCTCTGTTGCGCGCCAGGGCGAAGGGCCAAGCGCAGGCAGATTTACCATAGCACACTCTGAACAGAAAACGATGGCTCATTTACAAATGTAATTTCAATTGAGGATAGTTTTCCAATCTTCTTTCATTTGACTCCTCAATTCGAGCCCTTCTCCTGTCTTTGACGGCGTGATTAGACACTGTGAGAGCTGTTGCAGATTAGTCAAGCACAGAGAGAGTAAATTGGGACGGATGTTTTATCAGCGCACGTCACAGGATACGAGAGCAGATGGGTATGCTCCGAGCTGTTCCCTCAAATTACTGTTATGGAATAATTTAGCCCTCTTGATTCTCACAGATTACTGCCCCCACTGATCATGCTGTCAGAAATCCAAGTGAGCACTTCATTCCGCTTTTATTCATGCCAGATCTGTTTTGCTTTCATAATGAGGCGATATTACCACTGCACAAAGCGGATAAAGACATTCACGGTGATAGATAGGCGCGAGATTAAATGGGATCTTTATGACTTCTGCAGCCATCAGTTTTGACTGCGCGATAAGACGAGCCGAGTTGGGCGCTGATTTGTTCTTTATGGGAGCCCGTATTATCATGAGCTTACCAGCGCGCGCTCCGATAAAATCCATTTAAGGTGGAATCTCGATTACGATGCCGCGCGCTAAAGGAGTGCTGCTTGAGGGATGCGCGAGGAGCAATATGCAGAGGCACAGTACATGCATAACGCCGCGACAGTAATTACATTCTAAGCTGCATTATATCTTTTTATGCTACACCGGCTGCTGTAACAACAACAAATACCGTCTATTTTCAAGATGTACACTGGCCTGGATCAATACTTCTTGCTTTGGAAACATAAGATAGTCTTTACATTAGCTACAAATTCTTAGCTGACACCACATTTTCTATTTCCCTCTACACATTGTAATGTCGGGTAGATGACCAGGAAAAATGTGCAAATTCGGTCTAAATATGTTCATGGGATCACGTAGCATATGCTAAAAAAAGTAACTAAATAATGGTAAGCCTCACATAGCTGATCAGAGTAAACAAAGTAAAGAATTTTTGTGAATTTAAAAGCACATGTATATTTGTATGAATTGTATTTTATCTGTGTTGTTCCAAGGAGAGTATTGAAACCTGTAAAGAATTGTAGATGCATGGGCCTCGGCTCCATCCTGTGTGCATTCCGCTGATTTGTAGGTAGATTTGCACTATTCAAGTCACATGCAAAAAAATAGGTTTAGAAACGGATATGGAATCACTATTTGGAAGGCATGTGATTTAGCCAATTCCTACCCATATGTATCGATGGTTTAGAAGCAACTTTGTGGCCATAAACTATTGACAAGTTATGGATTTCAGAGTTGGGGCAGTGACCCATTCGCAAAAGGGAAGGGGCCTTTCCCCCCGTGAATGATTAAAAAAAAAGTTTGTTTGGGAGTAGGCAGTAGTCCACAGTATCATATCCAACTCTCTAACAAACTGTTAAAAGAAAGTAAACCTTACCTTTTAAATGCAGTCCTATTTCCTTTTAGGAAAATGAGATGCATCTAAAACAAGCATTGGCATAGCCAATAGGTCTCGCCTTTGGGACCTTGTAAGTAAAAAAAAAAAACTGAAGTGTAAGACTTCACGTTTACATTTACTGCATCCTAAATACGAAGTAAATGTAAACGTGAAGTCTTATACTTCAGTTTTTTTTTTTACTTACAAGGTCCCAAAGGCGAGACCTATTGGCTATGCCAATGCTTGTTTAGTTTAATCGTGTAGTTTGGTTTAGCTTCTGAAATGGGGGTTTACAGAGCCCTTCTCGGGTAACTAAAAAGCAAGCAAGAAGGTCTCAACATTTCTGTAGCTGGACCCAGACAAAAAGATTAGGAGAGGTCACGGTGCCAGCGAATTCTGGTATGAGGGTCGAGGACATGAGGAGGAAAAAGGAGGTTACATGAAAAAAGATGAAGGGAAAACAGATGTAAAAATGTGACGATGGGAAGAGGTCATCTGCTTTAGAGCTAGGAGACCCGAATCAATCCTACTAGATTCACTGTTCCGCCCCTTACTAATACTTATCCGAATGTTCAGTTCGCACAGACCACATTACTCATCTGTGTAACCTGATTGTTGAAAGTTCTAACCAAAGCATTTTGCTGCCTCACCTGTTTATACTTCTGAAGTCGATGAAATGAAGACCACTGTAAATAGGGGCATAAAAATATAATTTGAAACTCCTTTGTTAACAATCTACATTTTACATACTAGTAAAACGTTCGGAAAAACTGATTAATGATTTCTCTGCCCCGTGTTTTCTCATCTGTGTTCTGGGATGGCGTGTTCTCAGTATGAGAACATAGCAGCCTCCAAAGTAATGGAGCTTAAAATGTATTTTCTGTCATTGCACGATTTTTGTGTAAAACAAAAGTGAAAGCTGGGAATCTATACAGAGAAAGAAAGAACAAACAAGACGCGCAGCCAAGAAACGCGCTCTCTGGTGAGGGAGGGGGAGGAGGGGTGAGGGAGGGGAAGGAAAGGCAGATGGCGCCTCGCCTGCGATGCGAGGAATGGATGGCGCGCGTGCACGCCATCGTGAACGCAAGCTGGTCGCCAGCCGAAAGCCAGTGGGTTTGCACTTCCAAAACCCGCTTACTAAAACTCTCGGCCAGACCAGCGCAAGCGCTGGTGCAGGCCGAGACCTAAAAAGGCAGTCAGACATGGTGGTCTGCTGAACTCAGCAGTCCACCATTTCTGTGATGGCTTCCAATCCTAGTGAGTCGCAATTTGCAACCTACCACATTAATATTCATTAGGTAGATCGGCTTGTAACCCACTACGATTCAGAATTTTAATAACCGACCTATTAGTATGTAGGTTGCTTCTTAAAATCCTTTACTGGTCACAAAAATACTGGTTGATATATACAACCAATATTTCGCAACCGTTTTTTTGGTCCTAAGTACGCTAAGCAAAAAATGCCCTTTTAGATTCTCCATCCTTAATTGTGCACCAACTTTCCGTATGTACCATACCTGTTTAATTTTGTTACTATTTGTTTCCAAGGTTTCTACTGCTTCTTACACTGATTTTGTGACTACATTACTACCATATTTATCCACACAGCTATACTAACCAGAAGTCCTTGTTGACAGAAACAACTGGAATGATTGTTCGAAAGTTTTTCTTCAAAGCATGGAATCTTCCAATTTAAAAAATAAAAACCAATACAAGGCCCTACTAAGATCTATGGCCTCATTGTAAATGCTATTTTACAATAATAATGAAGCATTGCAAATTCAACTATCATTTTCATCAGGATATTCAGACTATTATTCTACATACTTTTCTTCCCTCCCAGGGGGTATGTACCTCAATTTTGCAACCAAATATTTGTCTAGCAGAAATATTGGTCCAAAATATAGTTTACAAAAAATATCGCCTCAGAAAATCTACACTCAATGGAACAGTATCTTTGTAAACTTAATTTAAGGAACAATATTTATTTTACACAATATTTATAGATCCATCGTTAGCCAAGACTTTTTGATTTTTACTAAAATGATATATATAATATACTTACTTATAGGGGCTTTCAGCCTGCCGTCTTCATTCCTTAGTCTGCTGTTGTGTGATTCACATTTTTCTTTAACCCACTCTAGCATGCTGAGTTTAAAAATGAGAGGCAGTACTGCTCGGACCCCTCCAACCATACTGAACCGCCCTGATTCCCCGAGCGCGGGTTCACTAATTTCAGGTTGTGGTCTTCTCTCGGCAAACCGGCAGCCTTTCCCCCTAGCTCCAGCATGAGTAGACTATTCAGAGGTCCCACCTGTGAACTATTTACAGCAATCCGGCAATCCTTCCCATAGGAATATTTCTTTTCGCATTCAAAGATTTCATATGGGGGTCAATGAGGCCTCTTGTGGCTGTCAGGAAGCTCCATGCCCATAGGTCCGCCGGGGGCCTAAGCCTCCCATCGGTGGAACATTATTGCATGGCCCTCCACCTAGCGCAACTGGCTTACATGCATATATGGGTCCGTGACCCGCCATTATGGGTCACAATTGAGAACCGACTGACGGGTGGACCGCCGGGATTCCATTCCATCTATCTTTCCGACCCCTCGAGCAAAGGGACTTAGAACCCCATGTTGTAGGCCATGTACAAAATGTGGGCGTGAGCCAACAAGCTCCTCTTAACTGATGCACACCTGCATGAACACGCGCCCATTTAGAACAATCATGCCATCCACGTAAGGGGGACATGCTCAATTATGGCTACTGGCATGCAGCAGAGATCCACACCCTTGCTCACCTGCTGTCCCACGGCGAGCTTAAAACTTTTGCGACACTGCAGGACAAATTTGGTCTGCCACCAGCGCAGCAGTAGCGCTAATTACAACTGTGCCATTGCTTGACCGGTAATTTGGCCGGCAGCCCTGGTCCATCTCCCACTCCCCGATAATTGCATACCTCAATTCAGGGGGTCAATTCAAGGGCGTGATGTCAGGATTCTACAGCCTCCTGATTCGCCATCTATACTCCGAACCACAAATGACGCGCCTCAGGGTGACCTGGTAGGCAAGTCTGCAGGTGGAGTATGAGGAGGAGTACTGGGCGGAGCTTCTGGAGAAATTGGGCAGGGTGTTCAGGGAGGCCCAGATGCAGTTTAGCCTCTTTAAGATACTCCAGGGTTGGCACTGAACACCAACGCAGCTCCTTTACGTGGGACTGTTGCCCCACTCTTCATGCTGGCAGTGCGGCCGCACATCCTGTGAAACAGTCCATATCCTCTTTGACTGCCCGCCATCCGCCCCTTTTGGACTACGGTGAGTTCCATGCGACGAGAATCCCTTGACGTACCCACACCCCTCCCAGGTCCACTAATCCTTCTTCACGACCTGGCGGATCTTTCCCAGCTGGAACACCATGCTCGCCGCTTACTCACCACTGCCCTTGCGATGGCCAAGATATTCATCCTGCAACACTGGTATTCCCCGCAGCTGCCAACGCACGAGGAATGGCTCGCGGCCATGTATACAATTGCTTTCCATGATAATAGGTGTTTTTTTAGATGAAAAAAATATACTTTCTTTTAGCCACTGTTTTTAATGAATGGTGAGGGCCTGGCAGCTTCCCCAGCAATAAAGTAAAAAAAAAAAAATGACAAAGCAAAACAGGTAGATCTATTGGATTTGCAAATGCTTGTTGCTAATGATATTCAGAAATACAGCCCTTCCAGGAAATAGGATTGCCACCATTGCATTGGTGAACTGTTAAAGTTGAAACCAGTTGAATTTTCCTGTATGACTTATCCTGGTCATTAATAGAAGTGATCATTTCTCGCTGCTCTTGATGGATCCAATAGCTTCTTGTAGGAGGCTCTGGTCAAAAAGAAACAGTATAACCTTGAATAAAACATTAATCAACTAAAAACTATGTATGAAACTCCAGAAACCGGCAGTAATGCATCTAGTTATTACCCCCAGGTTCCTCTTGTCCTCGTCCCATTAATCACCATTGAGGTGTACTCACCTTGCAAATCAGAAAAAAGAACAGGTGGAAAGCACTAAGTATATCCCCTCCCATAAGGAGGGAACCAATAGAGGCTATACTTACCCTGCATTCTTCCTGCTCTTTTTTTCTGTCTTGCAATAGAAGAAGGTGAAGAGATGGTGGATCCTGTGGGATTGGATGTGCAGCGGAATGGAGTACCTATCTTCCAGCGGGGCAGTAGGCTAAGGGCGACTGGCGACTCTCTCTCTCTCCCTGCTGGGCTCGAAGTCTGAAGAACGGGAGATGCTGGAAAGATGCAGCCAAGGCTGTCGGGAAGCGTCTTTCTGGTTACAGCCACTTCTTGAGTTCTCACACATGAGCGCGTTTTGGCTGAGCTGTGCATGGATTGTGGTGCCAGTTTCTCCTTCGTTGAAGGAGTGAGAAATTATAAGGACACCGTGCATGGAGGTAAGTTTGTGTAGCAGAGTCTTGCTGGGCTTATTCGGCTGTTGTTGTGATGATTAGTGTTGTTTTTTCCTGCGCCTGAAATGGGGAAATATTCCAGAAAAAGTAAGAATGTGCCTTCCTCAGATTCATCGGATTCTTCACCTTCTCTTCCTAAGAGACGTTCGGAGAGTGAGGAAGATAGGCTGAGGAGACTTATTAAGGACACCTTGTTGGAGCTGGCCCTTTCTATACTTGTGGCTCCTGCTAAGCTGAGACCACTGTCCCCTGCCTCTTCTGGTTTGGAAGATGAGGTTCAGGGCCCAGACAAGCATAAGGGAAAATATGCACTGTAAGAAATGTTGCTGGCATTACTGTCCCATGTAAAAGGCAATAAGGGGGTTTCAGGAGGAGGAGGTTCCTGAGACACCTGCCAGTGGGTTGTTGCAGCACTTTTGGATTGCCTTTCAAATGGACTTTCGTGTCCATCTCTTCATTTTTGAAGTATTAAAATGAGAATGGAAGGATCTTGATAAAATTATCCTGCCACGTTTTATGGCTGAATTGTACTTTTAAAAGTTATTAATCTAACTTTAGCAGACTCCGTGCCTATTGATTAGTTTGTGGCCAGCCTAGTGGGTAGAATGCCAGTATCAAGGATTTGGTTGATAAGAAGGTGGATTCAGCACTGCAAAAGGTTTATTCTGGGGCACACTTGACTTTTCATGCAGGAATGTATGGTTCTTATGTGTCCCAACCTCTCATCACAGACATAAAAAAGTTGTTTAGTGCTATTGAGGATTCTTTGCACTGCTTTCTTAGAGCATCTTGAAAGGCAAGTGGAATTCATTCTGACATTGTTTGTGATGTAGTCAGCACCACTGTCTTATCGCAAGGAGCATGTATTGCAGCTTGGTGCAGTGTGGTTTTCAGGAATTGGTGCACATACTCTACACAGAAAGCTTCTGCCTTACAGTTGCCTTTTCAAGGCACTGAGTTGTTTGGTGTGGAACTGGAAGAGAAGCTTCATACATTGTTCAAAGAGAAAAAGCACTCCTCTTCTTTGAAGCACTCTTTCCCTGAGAAACAGTGGGCACCGAAAAAGTCTTCTTTTCATCAGCCTTCTAGGAGACAAAAACAGCAGCGGCAGACCAAAGCATATTCAAAAAGAGGTGGTGATAATAATCCAAGTCTCCCCAGAAGCCTATGTCCTGACTATATGGACCTTCTCTCCATATTTGCGGTTGGTGGCCGGATTTAACAATTTCAAACTGCCTGGGAGGCATCTACTTCAGATGAGTGGATGCTTCAGATTATCAGGAGCGGTTACCGGATAGAGTTAAAGACTCCCCCGAGAGATTCCGGGGTGAGGCCGAATCCTTGGTCTCGGAGAGAAGGAAAGAGACTGGCTTTATCTCAAGGGATAGAGTCCCTTCTCCACAACTGGGCCGTTGCAAGGGCTCCTCCATCGGGAGCGGTAAGGGCTTCTGTTCTCTTTTTAGTGGAGAAGGCAACAGGAGAATGTTTGATAGCATTGGATCTAAAGTCACTCAACAAATTGGTGAGGGTGTTGCCTTTCAAAGTGGAGACTTCACAGAGAGTGATTCCTTTGGTGTCCAGGATCATTACATGTGCACTCTAGATTTGCAGGGCACATACTATCATGTGCCCATTCACACACTCAAACAGAAGTATCTGAGATTCAGTCTCCAGGGGAGGCATTTTCAGTTTTGGGTCCTTCCCTTTAGGCTGAAGACTGCACCTAGGGTATTCACCAAGGTAGTGGCTCCCTTAGTTGTGTCTTTCCATCTGCATGGGATAAGGGTGTATACTTATTTGGACAATTGTCTCCTGCATGCTTCTTCTCAGGATCAGTTGCAACGAGAAATGCTGGTGGTATGCAAGGACATTCAGGATCATGGCTTCCTACTCAATGTGACTAAATGCAAGATGGTGCCAACACTGAATTTGACATTCAATGGGGCCCGTTTCCATACAGATTCAAACAAAGCTTTCATGACGGAGTCCCGGGCTCTGACACTGCGAAAGTTGGCTCTTCAGATGATCAGCAGACCACCAGTGCGACAATGGTTGAAGTTTCAGGGGCACCTGTTGGCAGCTGTGGTCAAGGTCCCCTGGGCCAGGATTAATCTGCGGTCCCTATGGACTCATCTTCATGTTTTTTGGCATCCCACCACTGAGGATTTCGCTGCCAGGGGACCAGTGACTCAGGAGATAAGAAGAGAATTGCAATGGTGGACTGTTCTGGACTCTCTGTCAAAGGGAGGGGGCTCTGCAACCAGATACTCCACAGGTTCTTACAACAGATGCCAGTTCCTTGGGTTGGAGAGCTACTCTGGGGTCTCAATCAATTCAGGAATCTAGTGGAGAGTCAATGTTCTTCCAATTGAAGGGAACTCACTGCACTTCTACGAGCAGTATTGAGATGCAATTTGGTGGTCAGGACGGACAATATAGTTGCAGTAGCATATCTGAACAACCAGGGAGGTACAGGTCCCAGTCTCTGAATCAGGTGGTGGTGCAGCTGTTTAATTGGGTGGAGAGCCATCTGCTTTCTCTCCTGGGAGTGCATATCAATGGGGTCGACAACTTGCTGGCAGATTCTCTCAGCAGGTATTTCTCCCCATCTCAGGAGATGTCTCTCACAAGTCCAGTCATTCTTCAGATTTGCAATCGATTTGTGGTGCCAAGCATGAATCTGTTTGCATTAAGACACAATGCCTAGCTTCCCAAGTTTGGCCCCAGGGCGCCTCAGCAGGGACTTGGGAGTTGATGCATGAACAGTGCCTTCGCCACCTGTCCTTCTCTGTGCTTTCTCTCCAATATCTCTGATTCCCAAACTGTCATCCCGGTTCTTGGGGGAATGCAGGGAGATGATTGTAGCAATTTGTTTTGGCCGATAAAGGCCAAGTTACTGGCAATTCAGGATCTGTGGTTCCTGCCACTGTCATCCTCACCGCTGCGAGTATCTCATGCTTTTTCCACCCAGAGTCTTCAATTCTGTGGAAATTGAGAGGTGGGGGTTACACTAAAAAGGCTTACCAGTCATCTAGCGGTTGCCACCCAGCAGTCCTGAAAACCTTCCGGGAGGCATTGGTGTAGTTTTCAGAAATGGTGTTCTCCTTTGCAGCTCTCACCTTTAGAATGTAGTTTGAATAATGTTCTCCAATTTCTTTGGGAGGGATTTGAGAAGCATCTCTCTTTGTCTACTTTCTTAGCCCAATGGGCTGGTATTAGGGCTCTTCGGGCTCCCCGAGAGAAACTTTCAGAATCATAAGAGCTAGTGGCTCAGTTGTTTAGGAGCTTCCCATATCCAGACCTGTATTGCGACCTCTCTATCCTTTGTTGGATCTGCTGTGGGTTCTGAAACCTTTGATTGCTCATCCTGTTGAGCCTTTGGAGTTGGTGGATTTTAAATTTCTGACTCTCAAAGTAATTTTCCTTGTTGATATCACTTCAGCAAGGAGAACTGGGGAGGTAGGTTCTTTTTTAGTTTATAAGCCCTTCCTTTCCTTTTTTGAGGATGGGGTGGTGCTTAAGTTGGATCCTTCTTTTGTGCCCAAGGTTGCTGTCAATCTCACAAAGACCCAGAGACCCCTCTTCAGGGTGTCAGTGGCATTTGTTGGATGTAAAGGGGGCCCTCTTGGTTTATGTGGAAAGATATAAATCAGATTCTTTGTTTGTGTCCTTTGGGGCTTCTAACAAGGAGGAAAGAGCTTCTTTGTTGTGTGTCAGTCGCTGGCTTAAAGAAGTAATTTCTTTGGCGTACTCTTTATTGGGCACTCCTCCTCTGGCTGCAGTTCAGGGTCATTTGACCAGAGCAGTTTCAGCTACTTGTTATGTTATGTTAGACAGACTTATAGAGTGCATGGCTGCCCCAACAACAAGGCGTCCCAGCGCTATATCTAGCAGAGCGGATGACGAGGAAGCTGGTGACTGGAAAATAGCCACATCTTGATCATTTTCCTAAAGATCCAGTGATTGGGCATGCTGCTGGCAGCAAGAGGGATGGAGTTCCAGAGGGCAGGTGCCAGTGCCCTAAATGAGCTCCCCCCTGCTCTTGTCCTGCGTACCTGTGGTACACGAGCCAGATGCAGATCCGCAGAGCGCAAGGCCCGTGCAGGGACGTACGGAGAGCACAAATCGGTCAAGATTTGCGGGCCTAGGTCATAGAGGATCTTGTGAGTCGAACAGAGGGCTTTAAAGTAGACTCTCTGCTCTATAGGTAGCCAGTGGAGCCGACGCAGAAGATCTGAGGCATGGCAGTACTTTGGTAATGCAAAGAGCGGGCGGTCTTTTGAGGACATGGGCGGGAGGACGTGGAGGGAGTGAATCGCAGAGGCTGAGAGTGGACTCTCCCGAAGGCCGGAGGAAGCATTCCCCGGGCAGAATGTACTGTAGATTCACTCCACCTTGCTAATAAAGAATTTGGCCAATGTCTCACATTGTAAATTGGAGGATATGGTGCCGTTAGCAGCAGACAGGGGTTTTAGCATTTCTTTCAAGAGTGCGAAGATGGTTTTGGTTGGGTTGCTGCTAGTAGTGATCATGTTGGCATAGTATGCCACTTTGGTCTTCGGGACCGATTTATGGTATGCTTTGACTGCGTTCCTGTAGTTTACCTTTGCTATGGGATCGTAAGATCGTCTCCAGGCCCATTCTAGGATCTTACATTTTTTCTTTTCCGCAATCAGAGACTCATCATACCAGGCATTGGTTTGTATACGCTTGGCATGTGTCACTTTTGCCGGAATGCAGCTGTCCAGTGCTTTGTTGACCCATCCCCGGAAGGCCACATCAGCTGCCTCAATGTCAGTTGGCCCTTCTGGGCGGTGAGAGTTTAAAAAAGCTGTAAAGATGGTCGGGTTTAATTTGTGCCACAGGCGCTTCATTTAAGGTGGGCGAGAGAGTTGAAGTAGAGGGCCGTCTAGACAAAGTCGTAGGGAGATGAGGAAATGATCCGTCTAGAGCATAGGAAGGGGGGGGCTTGGCCTCCAAGGTCTGGAGATTTGAAAATACGGGATCAAGGAGGTGACCATCTACGTGTGTTGGTCCCACAACTAACTGCATCAACTGGCAAGCTGCCATATCCCCCAGGAAATTGGCAACGTCATAGGACTGTTGGAGTTCCAGATGTAAATTAAGGTCACCTATGATGCTGAAATTGGCTGCCTCTAAAAGTAACGTGGATGCAATGTTAGCTATGGCTTTTTGAAAGACTTTCGAAGGGCCCGGTGGGCGATAGATATGTAGCCCGGATAGTGTAAATTGTCTGTCAATGAAATTTAAAAAAGAGCACTTTCACAGTTGGGGATATTCTTCGGGGTGAGGCTGAAGGTGTAAGCTGATTTAAGTATAATAGCTAACCCCCCCCCTCCCGACCGCTCTGTTCTTAGTGCACATCATGTAGCCTGCGGGGAGGGCCAGGTCCAGTATGGCCACAGGATCCGCGGTGATGGTGAACTCCGTCAGCCCAGAGGCTGGAGGCGCCGTTCGGGAGCACAGGCTCACCCTGAAGCTGCATAGATTGTACTGCGGGGGACAGGAATCAGGGTGCCAGCTATGTAGGTCGCAGTGCACACAGGCATTCCCGTATGAAGACTAACCTGCAGGGTAATCCAGAACCAGAGTTCCTGGCGACGTCCAGGTGCGGATGGGCGCAGGCGGGCTTGCCTTTGGCGCGCATTAGGCGCGACAGCAGCGCGCCCGCTGCGCGTATCCGCGCTGCAGCGTGCATTCATTTAGTACCTGGGGGGCACAACTGGCTCCTGCCAGGCTGGACCGGATTCGTTGCCACTGGCCAATCGGGTCGCGGCACGCCAGTGATTAAAATTCAGAAAAGCACAATTTCTAAAATGCGCAAGCTGCGTGTAATTACAAATTCAATAAATGATTCAGTGCAAGTTGCAGCGTTTAAGCTAAAAGTCCACCAGTAGTTTCTAGGAACCACTCGTGCTAGATGCTCGTCCGCGCTGCGGCGTGCATTTAGTACCTGGGGGGGCACAACTGGCTCCTCCCAGGCTGAACTGGATTGGTTGCTACTGGCCAATCGGGTCGTGGCATGCCAGTGATTAAAATTCAGCAAAGCACAATTTCTAAAATGCGCGAACAGCTTGTAATTACAAATTCAATAACTGATTCAGTGCAAGTTACAGCGTTTAAGCTAAAAGCCCACCAGCAGTTTCCAGGAACCACTCATGCTAGATGCGTGTCCTCGCTGCGGCGTGCATTTAGTACCTGGGGGCACAACTGGCTCATCCCAGGCTGGACTGGATTGGTTGCCAGTGGCCAATCGGGTCGCGGCACACCGGTGATTAAAATTCAACAAAGCACAATTTCTAAAATGCGCGAGCAGCGTGTAATTACAAATTCAATAACTGATTCAGTGCAAGTTACAGCGTTTAAGCTAAAAGCCCACCAGCCGTTTCCAAGGAACCACGCGTGCTAGATGCACGTTCGCGCTGAGGCGTGCATTTAGTACCTGGGAGGCACAACTGCCTCCTCCCAGGATGGACCGGATTGGTTGCCACTGGCCAATCGGGTCGCAGCACACCGCTGATTAAAATTCACCAAAGCACAATTTATAAAATGCGCGAGCAGCATGTAATTGCAAATTCAATAACTAATTCAGTGCAAGTTACAGCGTTTAAGCTAAAAGCCCACCAGCAGGTTCCAGGAACCACTCGTGCTAAATGCGCGTCCGCGCTGTGGCGTGCATTTAGTACCTGGGGGGCACAACTGGCTCCTCCCAGGCTGGACCAGATTGGTTGCCACTGGCAAATCAGATTGTGGCACGCCAGTGAATAAAATTCAGCAAAGCACAATTTCGAAAATTTGGGTGGAGCTGAGTGCCGTGTTGATTGCTGAAGTATGCCGAGCACCCACTTGGACTACTTCTAATTCTTTTGTGAAACATTACCAGTTGCAGAACCTGTTGCATGACAGTGCTAACTGGAGTGGGGGTATTGAAGTCACTTTTATCATAAACCTGTAGTGTTGTTCTTTAATAAATCAGTATT
This sequence comes from Calotriton arnoldi, assembly GCA_963921515.1. Classification (NCBI taxonomy): domain Eukaryota; kingdom Metazoa; phylum Chordata; class Amphibia; order Caudata; family Salamandridae; genus Calotriton; species Calotriton arnoldi. The sequence continues at coordinate 800,493 of CAWUFW010002660.1, read as the reverse complement.
GGGTGTTACAGTCTATTGTGGTTTTCATGTGTTTTTTCTCTAGCCCGGTTTGCCCATGTAAGCCATTTTGGGGATGCTTTGGTATTCCTCATTGGTGATGACTGGATGATTTCATTACTCTTGGTCCTGTTGTCTTCATCCCATTTATCACACCCTGTCCTTCCTCCTGAACTGCCGGCCTTCATAGTGGCGAAGCTTGATAGTGCAGAAGGAATGTTGTGTAATTATAGCCTTTACTGGCTCCCTCCTGAGGGGGAGTGGACATACTTTCATTCTTCTTGGTTTTGTTTCTAACTAGCGAGGTGAATACACCTCATTAGTAATGAATGGGCTGAAGACAAGAAGACCAGGAGTAATGAAAATTACTGATAAGTAATGAGACAGTCCCACCTTGGTCATTTTGAAGGCTGTTCCTGTATTTGGCTTTCTCCTAAAAGGTTACTGCAGACGTTGCACAGGATTTATCACAGGTTGACTAAGACAATCAAGTGTATTTTAGCCTTTCTATTCAAAAGCTTCATAATGCAGCATCTCACCTTCTTTCTGGACTGGCTATTGACTTCCTGGACTTAATTACAGATTCATTACAAAAGAGCTTCATGCCACTGTTTGTGGCTTCACAAAGGTCTTCATTTCTTCTAGAAAAGCTACTGCATCATGTTCCCAAAAGGTCAGAGAGATCCCCTGATGTGTTCATTTTAAAAATCCCAAAAGCAAGAAAACACCATACTTGCAAAATTCTTTTTTCTGCTCTTGCATGTGCCATATGCAATTCTCTGCCTGGTCATTGAGTAATTCGAGATAATGCAACCCTTAGTAGGGAATTCAGAAAATGAATGCTCTTATTTGATCAGCTTTGCTGGACTGCATTCCCAAGTTAAACAAACAGTCCCTTGTACTGAGTAGCCACCTCTAGTAGACCTAACAAATTTGATTATAAAACAGCTCCAAAACAATGTGGATAAAATGTGTGACAGAGCTCGCTCAAATGTGTTATTTCTCAACTTTTCGTCTTTTACATTAGTGTGAAGTTTTTCTGCCATTGCTCCCATATTTTAAGAACACCTCAGGACAAACCCTCAAATATTGCTTTCCATGTGGACATGCACCAATTCATTCCCTGTGCCACCGTTCAATTTCGAGTGCTTCTGGAATCTCCCATTCTGGGCAATGCTTCTCCATGCAATCATTAGATACAAGGCGTACAGTATCGAATGTGGCATGGTAGGTCTCCATATACCTACAGTTACTTACCATTTGTGCAATACCTCCTCAGTACCCCCATGATATTGGCACTCACTCTTCTCCAGAAAGTTTTGCTCTCCTCACTGTCCCAAAGCTTCTGGAGAAATGTTCCCTCCTCTCAGTTAGACTTGCAAGACTACGGGTCACATGTATGAAAGTTTTTTGCATTCGTAAATGGTGCGGTTCAGTAAAATCGGCCATTTGCTCATGCAAAATAGCCTTTCATGATGTATGAAAGGTTTTGTAGTTGCAATTTTAGGTAAATGCAAAAATTGTGCTTACCTAAAATTACGACTACAAGTAGGGAATCGCAAATTGTAATTCCATTAGCACATGTATGAAGCATTTTCCAAATGCAAACTGTGCATTTAGGAAAATGCAATTACCATTGACTTTAAGTCAATGGTAACCATAGGCAAACTTTGGAAAATGCACAAAACTGCATTTTTCAAAGTGCCAAGTAGCGCACACATGCCTCTAGGCTTTACATGTGCACATTTATTGTTTGGGGGTGTTTCAGGGGGGCCTTAGGCCTCCGGGAAGCCTTGGCTTTGCATTACCAATTAGGTCATCTCAAATTAGCTAATCCAAAACCATTTGCACCTATGGGCCTTTTGGCCCATAGGAACTTATGGAGTGATATTACCTAATAGTGATTCGCTGTTTACCGAATCGCTATTAGGTAATAATAAGGAATCACAAAATATTTGGCGATTCCTTACATACATAGCATTTTGCTACTAACAAATAGCGTTTCTGTAAAAATCGCAATTTGGTAATCATAAAATGCGTATTTGATACATGTGGTCTTATGAGACAGTCCATAAACTTCATGGTACGCAGTCTGGTTCAGGAATAATATTCTCTATGTAACACTTCGATCTTTATATAACGTAATATTGCTTGGATAACCCTACATCATAGGTATCAGGGCCTCCTCCCAATTTCCATCATTAAGCACTCTCAGACCCTTTCCCACCTCGATTTCAGCCACTATAAGTTATCTGATATATTGTTTTTGAGTGTCATATATCTCCGATATTGCTGTCATGCTAAACTCCTCCACTAGGGGCCTTGCTTCAAGTTACTTCACATTAACAGTGCTCATATATTCTCTTCTGTCCTGATGAGAACCATGGAATTGAGCATAGGTCAAAACACCGTTGACTACATACACAAGACTATGACTGAGCCATCTCCTGTAAACCTTCTTTGGAGTCAACAGTCATGCCTCTTGTTTTTTCTTTGTTTATATGCACGTCACTTTTCCACTCACTTAGCACTTTCTCCTCCATTTGAGCACTTTATTGGTACAGTTTGTTTTTCTTACGAATAAACTATATTATATATTGTTCTTAATGGTTGGTCTCCTATACTTTCTGAATTGAAGTTGACACTTGTGTTCAATCTGTGCCTTTTTAGTTGATATTAACTATATCCACCCTTTGTTTATTTATGTTGCCAACAAGCCTGCAGTGAACCAATGTTGTTTGATATATACACTATTGCCATAGGTTCCCAATATAGCAGATTGGGCATACCCTTGTTTTTCCTTAAGGACATCCATTGCAGAGCAAATATTCTTTCAATAAAGTCCTCCTCCAGAATAACCGCTCTACCCCTGCAACGGGTAGAGAACTATTTCACACACTTTCAATGGGCCTTGGGTTCAGTGTGTCTATCCTTACAATAAAGATACTCTTCACGTTTTACTAAACTGTCACCCTTTTGTCTGTACATACTCGGTCCTCGCTATACTTTCCATTTTAGAACTGTTTTTATCCAAAAGAAGAATGTAAACAGAAATGTAAAACTGTCTTTATAATTTGATATCACAATATATTTTGAGTTATGAGGCTTTGACTGTCTTTTACATCATATTTTATCTTTTCGTTTAGTGTTCTACTTTGCTAAATAAGAAGATTTTTGTTTTCAATTCATATTTATTGGCCTTTTTATATTTGTGTTGAAATATTAGAAAAGGATCTTTTGGTTTAATCTTTTAACTTCTTTTTCATTTTTTTCTCTGTATATAATAGTTGAAGAGAATCAAAATGTGTAAGTTCTTGTGCTTCATTTCTTTATAATTTCTTTCTTTTGCAGTTGATTGCATTTTGGTCATTGATGGAGTGGTAAAAATCTTTCATTAACCAAAAAAGTTAGTTTGAAGGATCTTTGGTGTATTCTTTACATTGCATTTTAAACAGGAGGGTTGATTTACCTTAATTTGTCCCTTATGTCCATTTCCTATTGTTCTTCTTCAGATTTTGGCTATTATAATTAATACTCCATGTTTCCTTTAGAAAAAAAAAAAGAAATTACAATTCTTTTTCAATCAAATAATTTGTTTCTTTCCGTCCCTTTTGAAAAAATCTTTGTAAAAAAACAGAATAGTTTGTTTTTTACGGTTTCATCTGTAAAATAAAACATATATATATATATATATATATATATATATATATATATATATATATATATATATATATATATATTAAAAGAATTCTGCCTGTTACGTCGTACTCCTGCCCATAAGTCGTCAGTGCCAGCCGTGGCGGCAGAAGCCACATATATCACAAAAAATCCAAGTCCCAATCGGGAAGGAGGCGGCACACCCGTTTCAGCCAAAGAAATGTATTGAAGCAATAACAACGCGTTTCAGCTATGGAAGGAGGCGCTTATTTAAAGACATTCAAATGGGAACCTTGAGCAAAGATGGTGGCATCTGATGAAGGCAGAAAGCCGAAACGTGTTATGCCTAATTCTTTTAATAAAAGTCGTTGAAGCCCCGCTGTGTCCCTTGATCTGTTTGGAAAGGGAAGAGATTTGTTTTGCATATCTAGCGTGGTTGCCAGTAACACGCACAAGGGACCCTTCCGCTAAGAGGTCACGACTCATATTGGCAAAACAATGGAAATTTCACCGAGGGATCGGTTTGCCGTGACCCGCCACCCGACCCCTGGAAATGGAGAAGCTGCCGGCATTTGCGGGTCCATGACTGCATGGATGGGCGCGGTCATTGTACAGGCGTCCTCAGTCCCGTTGCCAGAGGGAACAGTGTGCTGGAAGTAGGGGTCAAAGAGACTTTTATTTCAATTATCTGCCAAGACTTCTCCCTGGGCCGCGTGAAAAGACCCTGCACTTACCGGAGCATTTGGCTGCCAGCGCGCTGCATTGTGGTATCAGCAGTTCTCGAACCTGAACTGCTGTAGTTTGCTGCAATGGAATGCGGTCCAGGTGTGCACCTCACCACTATGGAAGGAGGCGCTTATTTAAAGACATTCAAATGGGAACCTTGAGCAAAGATGGTGGCATCTGATGAAGGCAGACAGCCGAAACGCGTTATGCCTAATTCTTTTAATAAAAGTCGTTGAAGCCCCGCTGTGTCCCTTGATCTGTTCGGAAAGGGAAGAGATTTGTTTTGTATATATATATATATATATATATATATATATATATATATATATATATATATATATATATATATTCAAAGAATTCTGCCTGTTACGTCGTACTCCTGCTCATAAGTCGTCAGTGCCAGCCGTGGCGGCAGAAGCCACATATGTCACAAAAAATCCAAGTCCCAATTGGGAAGGAGGCGGCACACCCGTTTCAGCCAAAGAAAGTTATTGAAGCAATAACAACGCGTTTCAGCCGCACAGTGTATTTCGTGTAACTTTCGATTAGAGAGGTTTGAGTGCACACAATGTTTAATCACATCACACTACACTGCACCAGAGTTGGTTTTAGGGATTTTGTATATTTTTAACGTGTACACATTATTTTTCAGTGTCTGTTTCAAGTTCGAACACAAATTAGATCCATTCGTGTTTTTACATCTTGCACAGTTGTGTACCTTTAAGAATAGTTTCGTCAGTCGATAGGTTGGTGCCTGTCACCATGGTTACCCTTTTTTACTGCTACGGGTTTTTTCCGCTACGCGCTTTATTGAGACCATGGTTAGCGTTCGTACTTATGAAGATCTGGGATTGTTTCCGGGACATTATTAAATTTATCAGGAGCTATTATCGTGAAGTACTATTAACACCTTGATCTTAGTTGTAGTTATATTCAATTTTGAACAATTTTACTCATAAGAGTTTACCGTCTGTTGGATTGCCGTCATAGTCTTTTTTCTATGATTATTGTTACTTCCGGCTTTCTTTTTACATTTAATTCCGGGAAGAAACGTTTAGCTATGGAAGCTTAACGAGCAGAGGATAGAGGGAGAGAATATCGACATTACAACAGGTATTTTTAAGAGTGTAGTGGCCGGTCGGTTGACACTTTTGGTATACGAACGATGCACGCGTGTTTGGAGCGGTTATAATGGGACTGATGTCAGTGACTTTATGCACCGGTTAAATGGATTTGTCACTTCTTGTATATTGCGTTTTCTGATAACGCACTTGAAGATGTTTTTTACTGGCGCACGCAGTTTAACAAAGTAGTATTGTCACGGGTGTTTACCGAGTTATTATTGGGTGAAATTCATCGCATGAGACACGAGGTTCTGTTCACTTTGCAGCACTCACATCTTTTTCGTCAGTTTTAGACACAACACGCACAGAATTGATGTTTTGAACATTGTATTAAAGTAATGCACATATGTGTTCCTGGATTAGTAAATCGCATTATACATTTTTCGTAGGACCGATCCCCCTGACGAAGGGCCGACGCCCGAAATGCATTGGGGCACCTGTGTAATGAGATAATTTACCTCACTAATGGTATGCATATGAGAAGAATCGTATGAACCAAATTTTGAAAAATGAAGTATGAAATTAAGATGCAAAGACAAAATAAAGAAATATAATAACCATATAATATGGATTATCGTTTTTTGGATGAAGATTTGAAAGCGGCAACCATGCCGCTATGAGTGCTCATTGAGTTCGCTCACTCCTCGTTTGGAGGGTGCCATTTTTTCAATAAGGAAAATTTGCCACCCATTGTTAAGACAACGAAAAGAGCTTACATAGGGGGCCTAGGGAAAAAGAGGACGAAAAAAAGGCAAATAAAATTGGTCAAGCACCCAATGATGGCATTCTCACCCAAGCTGGAGGCATGTACTCGAATACCCAACTGACACTGCGGAAACTCGTGGAGGAGATATTTAGTTCTCGGCTGGAATCTATACTCACGAGTATTGCCAAAGACATTACTGTTACATTGAACACTTGTGTGGAGGGTATTTTGAAGAAATGTGAGCGCCTTGAATTATTTATAAGGGAAATGAAAAATCCATGTGAGGCTTCTAATTTAATCTCAACGCCTCATGTGCAAACACAGCCTAATTCCTGTAGTAAAGAGGTTTGTCCCGGTGGTCAACTACAACCAAGGGATAGGTTGAAGTCGAACCCTGTTAATAACATGGATGTAATCCCAGGGAGACAAGCAGGGGGGAGCACCTTCCACCGGGGTGAGAGACCTTTAAGTCCCCTGTCCAATGGCATGATTTTGGCTACTGGTGGGAGCCAAGGTACTCAAGAGATGAATGTTAGATCAAATAGCTGTAGACTTAATCTCCCTCCAGAAGCCACTCCCCTGGTAGCTGTTCTTACAGGGGTGCCCCCACTTAGAGAGCGCTGCTGTGAATCTACCATGGACCTGTTACGAAAAACCAAATAGTGGTGCGATCAGCACTGTATTGGCAATCCCAAGGTTTCAACTGAAACAAATACTCTCCCCTAAGACCTATATTTCTTTACAAAAGATTAAATCTTGTATTATAATGGCAAGACGTGTGGGGTGGGTTGGCAACTGTCCCAAACAGGTTGACGGTGATTGTATCATCGTTAACTTTGATAAAAGGGATATAGCTGGCCGACTGTTTGAGGACAGCTCTATGGAGGGGAAAGGGGGCATCAGGGCTTTGCCCCTGGGCTTCTTTTACCCACCATTAAGACAAATATAGGCACTTGGCAGATCCCCGAGGGGGTATTGCCCAATGACGAATAATCAGGCTGGCAATCGTCCCTCTTTAAATGATGAGGCAGTGAACTGTATTGACAGGCCCAGTGGGAGTTCAGTAATAGCCCCACAGCCATTAACCCTGCCCACAGTGTGGAACGAAGATGGAGGTGGCTTAGTACTAAAAAATAGATTTCTCCCACTGTCCCAATTAGATGTGAATGACTGACTTGAGATGACCCAGTGTCAAAAGAGCTTTCCCGGGGACAGCCATAACGGTCAGGTAATAGATGTAGATGTAGCCCCTGATTGTAAGGTGATTAGCTGGAACATAGCGGGCCTTAGAAGCAAGAAAGATGACCCCAGGTGGCTGGGTTTTCTAAAAAACTATGACATAATTAGTTTACAGGAGACCTGGGACAAGGCAGACAATTTCTGGGTGGATGGGTTTAAATCATATTGTTCCCAAGCACGTCCCGCCCCGGCAGGTAGAGCAAAGGGGGGCCTTCTAATGCTATTTTCGTTAAAATTGAAAGGGACCCAAAGGAGGGTGGAGGCGGGGTCTCATAATTGCCTTGCAATAGAACTTATAACCCCCAACTTCCCTAAAATGTTATTTGTTAATTTCTATAACTCTGGAGAGAGCTGTTTTTTAAACCAACATTTATGTCACTTGAAATGTTTCTTAGAAGAATATAGGATGAAGCAAACCACTTTTTATTCTATTGTACTTATGGGCGATTTTAATATTCATGTGTATGATTTGAACTGTCAGGTTGATGATCAATTGGGGCCAGCCTATTCCTCGACTCCCCATTTTGAGCATACGCAACAGGGGGAAGCCCTGGAGGAGCTTCTGGCGGGGCAGATCTTTTTGAACCTAGTTTTAGTGATCCCTCGGACCGGATCCCCACTTTTAAAGCGCGGGAGTGGGAGACTGTTATAGATTATATATTTACCTCCCCCACCTTGCTATCTCAGGTACTGTTTTATAATGCCAGGTGGTCGCCTTTTAGTGATCACAAACCGGTTATACTTGTGCTAGATAAAGAATGTGGTCTTTTGGGGAATCCGGAAAAGATAGGGGTGTTAATAGTGTGATAACAAGTGACCAGGGCCGGAGGCTTAAATGGGCCAAGGTAATTCCGGACCTCTTTTTCATGGACCTTTGTGAGAAGGCTAAAGAGAATATCGCAATATGTCTTGATAATACCATCCAAGGGGGCAAAGTTCTTAGAGCCTTTGAAGGCATTTGTGGTCAGGTAGCATTTGATCTGACAATGATAACTAAACCCAGATTTGCTTTGGGTGAAAGGTGGTTCGATAGTAATTGCTCACAAGCCCATCGTAACCGGGTCCAAGCTTTGAAAAAAATACCACCAGATAAGGGCCAGATAGTTATGCTCAGGAAACAGTATAAGACTGCTGTTTCTATGCGGAAAAACGAGATCAAAGATGAGGCTTGGAATGCCCTTTTAACAGTTGAGGTCCTTAAGGACAGCTCTAGATTTTGGGCCATTGTTAATAAACCTTTTTTCTCTGGTACAGAGAATGGCTCCTTAGAATGTAACATTACAGAAACCCAATGGCTCTCCCATTTTGAAGCAATCTATGGGTCTAATGTTGCTGTGGACTCAGCCGCTAGTCTAGAGGCTAATAGGGTCTCCCTTCCTGTGGTTTTTAATGAAGATGATGTAGAAAGGGCGATAATACAGATGTCTAGTAACAAAGCTCCTGCCCAGATGCTGTTCCGGCTGATCTGTATAAATTTAATCCAAAATTTTGGGCAAAAATACTGACTAATGTATTTAATGTCTCAAGTTCCCAGGGATTCCCTACATCATGGTCTTTATCCACGATCCTTCCAGTTTTTAAAAAGGGTCACAGAGGGGATCCATGGTGTTATAGACCGATATCTCTTATCGATTCCGCTGTGAAAATCCTAGGGAGAGTGATCCTATCTAAGGTCACGGATTGGGTTAACGAAAATGAGGTTTTATCTAGCCTACAATATGGCTTTAGACAAGGTAGGAGCACTATGGATCAGTGCCTTAATTTACATTTAATAGTAGGTAAATATACCATAGCTAAAGCAGGTAATTTACAGTTGGCCTTTATGGACCTCTCCTCGGCCTTCGATCTGGTTAACAGATCGAAGCTGTGGTCCATCCTGCTAGACATGGGCATTGATCCATGTCTAGTTTACTTCTTGGCAGATTTACACAGGGATCTTTCAGCAACAGTTAGGGTTACCCAGGAAGGAAAATGCACAAGGCACTTTAAATCTGGCTGAGGTGTTCGCCAGGGATGCATTCTGGCTCCATTACTTTTTACCCTTTATATTAATAATTTAGATACATTTTTAGATCAGGCTAGTTTGGATATCCCGCGAATAGGAGAAAGGGGTATCCCTGTCCTCCTATACGCGGATGACGCTGTGTTATTAGCCCGTACGGCCATAGGCCTTCAGAGGCTATTGGATGCCTTTGGGGCCTATATGAAGTCCTTGGACTTAGTAGTGAACATATCGAAATCCCATGTTATGTCGATGGGCCAAAGAAACAATAAAGTAAAATCTTTTTTATTGCAATGGAACTGAGGTGTCCAGGGTGTCCTCTTTTACGTATCTGGGGGTTTTATTCGACGAGAGAGGATCATGGGTCCCGCAACATAAAATAAAAAGAAGTGTAATGGTAAGATCAACGGCTGCTGTTCAAGGGTTTGCGCAGCGTCTGGGGGCTAGGCCCATTGAAGCCATGCTGAATATCTATAGATCTAAATGCTTGGCTATTGCTCTGTATGGCTCTGCCATCTGGGGCTTCAAGCATTTGGAAGGGGTCCAGATAGCTGAAAATAAATTTTTGCGTTCCCTTTTGTCGGTTCCTCAATCAACTCCAACCTTTGCTATCCATCAAGAATTGGGGCTTGGATATGTGTCAGACTTGATGAGTTTGGCCCCGGTGGTTTGCTGGCTTAAGATCTGGCTTAACCCAGACTTAACACTGAATCATCAGATTATTCGGGATTGTGTTACCCTGGAGAAAGCCAGTAGTATCCCGTGGCTGTATTACGTTAAGCATATGTTGTTAAAATTGTGGCGCCCAGATCTTTTTAATTATACGGATAGGATAAAAAAAGAGGATGTTAAATAGGTTAAATCCCAATTTTTGAACTTATTGTTGGCGGAACGTGAGGAGCGGGAGTTAGTGAAACCCTCAGTTAGGGCTCACTTTTTGTTAAAAACCTCCCCTCTGATTGAGCCTTACCTGAGAATTGTTACCAAGCCCTTTCATCGCTGGCTTTTAACTAGGTTTCGTTTTAAGTTAATCCATTTTTCTTTAAGTAATATGCAAGGGTGGTGCAGATCGGAGGAATTAGGTCCATGTCCTTGTGACAATTTTTCGCCACAGGACACGATGCATTTTATAATGTTTTGTGATTATTACAGTGAGATTCATAGGAGGTTTTTAGTCCCTCTGTTAAGGGGAAAGGGGTTTTTACAGGTTAGACCTGCCTTACTTTATCTTCAACTGCTTAACGATCCATGGGAGATTTTTAATATTGCCAGCTTTTTAGTTGCAGTGGCTCGTCTCAGAAAAAGAAGGTACCCTATGTTAAAACCTGTATGAGCTCCGATTGTATAGAAAACTCCTGTTTTACTCCTCTCTGAAACTACCTTAACTGCGTTTTTAAAGTTTTTATGCATTCGGAAATTGCTCTTGCTATTTTAAATTTTTTTTTTTTAAGTCGCTCATTTGTTTTATTGTGTAATATGATTTTATTATATTGTGTACTTTTATGGTTTTAACCAACCGAATAAAGTGGTTTGACTGAGACTGTAAAGTCAAAAGGATGCTCATGGCCCCACCCAGCATATTCTGTCAGGTTCAGAGGAGTCATATCTGCCCATTCAGTTCAGCCCATTCTTTGCTTCTAGGAAGCACTTTACACTTTTTCGCACTTATTCAAATGTTAATGTCTGGCATAAGTGGGAAAACAAATGCAAATTAAGCGTCCAAGAACATCAGGCAGGTAAAAGGTGCTTTCTAAAAGTTACTTTTACTTAATATTTATCAAAAATCTGACATTGAATTGGATTTGTAATAACTAAATCATTTTTCTGGTTAGTCACATTCGCAAGATACAGTTTTAAGATTTTTAGTCTGTATTCTGGTTTTCTATATAGGACAGCTAAGCCTGCTACATTTAAAAATAGATGCTAATCACTGTAAGGTCATGTTAACATTATATGTCTCATGTCTTGCTTTTAAATACCATGCACCCTACCTTGTTGGGGGCGACAAGGCCTACAAAGGGTGACTTATCAATATTTAAAAGGAGGATTTAAAATGCTTTATTTTTGCAGGTTCAATTGTAGTTTTTAAACTGCTACTGCAGGCTATACTGTAAGGCCTGAAGCCATGTTTTAAACTATCACTGTAATGGATGGCACAATAGGCGCTGCAGTCCACTAATGATATTTAACTTACAGGCCCTGGGTATATTTTGTACCACATACTAGGGACCTATATGTAAGTTAAATATACCTATTAGGAATATGCCATGTTGACCATGTTTAAAGGGGAAGCCAGGCCACTTACTGCTGGTTAAAAAGGTTAAAGTGCACAGAGTTCTAAACCAGCAAAAATATAAAGTCCAGCAAAAAGTGAAAAATACGATGTGACCATGCAGAAAAGGCAGATTTCCTACACACACCCTTCCAGGTTGCATGGCACAAGGCAGCAAAAAGTATGGCAATGTTGGGGGAGAGCAAAACAATGCCATTTCTAAGAAGATATGGCATTGTTCTGCTCTCCCAGCTATCACTACCTACTTCACTCCCACTTTTTTGGGCAATTCCTAGAATTTGACGAGGATGGCGCACTCATGTAATGTGGCATGCTTCATCATTTGCCACCTCGTCCCACTCTGGTAACATCGTACTACCAGGACAGACTCGACCTCAGGCTGGGGCTTACCTGAGGGAGTTCTTAGATATAACTTTTCTGTATAATACTATAATCCAACTGACTGGTTAAAAATGCCTTAGGATAGACCACAAAAGTGTCCTTTATTCAGGTGGTATCCCAGGTATATAAAAAAGTCTCTGCATTTGAGTAAATATTCATGGCAACATGTTTCTGCCTTCCGTTGGGCTATTCGCCTAAGGCATTCATCAAGTTTGTATCTGTGAGTCCCTATACTGAAAGCAGTCAGTGCAGAGTGCCCAAAGAGAAAGAATATGTGTATGGGGAGGACCTACCTCTATTTCCAGTTAGGAACAACCTAAAGATACAAGGAGTGAAGAGAAGTAGCAGAAAATACATCATTTATATACTGAGAAACAAAGGAAAAAGAAACTGATTCAGTTAATTATTTTATGCCCTGGGGAGCATATTATTTGTACACCCCGAAGTAAAATGTGATAAAAAACTTAGCAATATATGACAGGGAACCAAATGTGATCAGGTGATTTTAAAGATATATTTATTGACATGACATGCATAAGTGGCACAGAAACATGTGACGATACAGAGGGTTGTTTATACCTAGTTTGGTTGTGATAATTGCTGCATGGTCTTTTCAGGCTGGGTCTCTCTTGTAGTCACCCTAAAGTGGTAGGGTTGTACATGGATTTGTTTAGCAATAAGACATGAAGAAAAACATAATGAGAACATATTGTTAGCTTAGAACTAACCACTCTCCTGCCATGAGGACCAAGAGCCTTTTGCGCCTTAGTAGGATTTATTTATCTATAATCACATTTCTTTCACTTACTTCATCAAGGTAGAGAACCCACTTGTGTCCTACCGTGCATCTTCGAACAGCCGACCGGTGGAGAATCCCTGTCAGGAATCACTTCCTTAAGAACCGCCCGCACAAGGGCGTGTTCTATTTGGTTAATCGTTCCCACCTGTTGCTCATGCCGGAGGGCAGGGGAAAGCCTGAGTCATACAGCGGGGTGGAGTGAGGAGTTCCTCAATCCTAGTTGCAGCCAAGGGCCTCCTTTGTCTCAGTACCCGATCACTCCCATTCCCACCTTATAATTGGGAAGCATATGCCGGGTTTTCCGTCATGTGGCTCGGAGCTGCTCACAAGCCCTCCATGATTGAGGGTGTGTCTACCCTTGCTTGTAGGCGCGTCATCTATAGCGTGTCCTCCGTGCACCCATGCATCATGCTGGCACGTAGCGCTCGCGACGTCGCAGGAGTGTCATCTATGGTGTGCCACACTTGCACCATGCATCATGGTGGCACACAGCACGTTGGGTAAACGCGGGAGCAATTGTTTATTGCACGCTAGTTCCAAAACCCGTCCAACAGCATCCTGGGATGTGTAGTTCATAAGATGGTTCACGCTGGTATGTTGTGTAGGCATTGTTTGGCCCTTATCATAAAAATATATAGTGATACTGGTTATATCCTACCCTGCCCCTTCATGGTAAATCGATCTTCTTTGTGGGCCACCATGTAAGGTTGCATAGGCATTTTTTGGCCCTTACCATCACATTATACCAAGGAGAATCTGTCTAATATGTAGACCACTGACCAGTATGAATTCCCTGTTACTTTCCATTTTTTAAAAACAAGGAATGTATGAACCAATATCTCCCCCTTTCCTGTGGGATGTTATACAATGGTGGGAGCAATTGGTTTATCAATGTTAACAGGTCACCAGTTTCCTCATCTACGCAAAGATCCCAATGGGATTTTATCATTTAGTCCATGTTTGTCAGTAAATAAGCGGGATACCCAGCGTTGTTCAAATATTAAAAGTGCCTTGGTTACATCTGTTTTTCTCTGTTTCAGCTTTTCTATTATGTACCATTCAATATCATTTTCTGTGTGTTGTAAGTTGGTGTAGTGTCTTGTCAGTTTTGTGTTGTCTTTTTTTAACCTAATTGTGCTCCTATGTTCTGTTATCCATACCTTAATTTTGCGTGATGTCATGCCTATGTATAACAATCCACACTAGCATTTCAGTGCATTTACCACATTGCTAGCATTGCAGTTTGTGAGGTGTTTTAATTTCCACGGTGTGGGGAGACACAGGTCCACCGAAGTGCATTTCTTTGTAAATTTACATACCCCACATCCACCACATGGTTGGTGGCCGGTGGGTGGGGGAAGATTTCAGATTTTCTGTTGTGATTCTGCTGGTTTTGTTTTGGAGTGCGTCCGGACAACATCATCTTGTATATTCCGACTTCATTTGAATGCAAATACAGGTGATGTGATTTTTAAATTGCCTGTATAGAGGATTCTCCAATGTTTCTTGATCAGGTTTTTTACTGAATTAGATATAGGGGTGAATGTTGTCACGCAGTTTAGTTTAGAGTTTCTTGTTTTTTCGTTTGTTTCAAATAGGGCCACTCTGTTGTTATTCATGGCCCTCTTTCGTGCCCTAGTAATAATACTCTCCGGGTAATTCCTTTCTCTCAATTTTGTACCCAGTATTCGTGCATGCTCTTTAAATTTTGGGGTTTCGGTACAATTGCATCTTAGCCTCAGGAACTGTCCTATCGGTAGACCCTCTCTCAGTGTGCATGGGTGGTAGCTCTCGATTCTTAAGGGGGTATTTTTATCTGTTGGTTTTTGTTTATACCTCAGTTTTGAGGATACCATTCTCGGGTAAATTCGCAAATCCAAAAAGGCATTTCCTCATTGCTCATGTGCATTGGGAATTTTTGGAAGTGGTCTAGGTTGTTGAGCCAGTTGTAAAAGCCCCTTGCTTCCTCTTTTGTGCCTCGCCAGATGACTAGAATGTTATCAATGTATCTTTTCCACAGCCTCATCTGGTTCAGAAATGGGTTATTCTCATTGTAGAGATATTTGCTCTCAAGATTATGGACGTACAGGCATGCCAGGCTCGGGACACAAGTGCTGCCCATGGAAGTACCATTAATCTATAGGAAATAATCACCTTCATACTCAAAAATGTTTCTAGTCAGAACCATATGGCACAGTCTAAAATAAAACTCGCTGGTGTCTGTTGGTTGGCCTATATTGGGGCAAGTAGTTGTTCAATTACCTCTAGAGTGGAGTCCTGTGGGATGCTGGTGTACAGGGATTCCACGTCTAGGGTGAACAGTATCTCCCTCTCTGGGTCAAAGGGCATGTCTTTCAGTTTCCTGAGGATGTCTTTAGTATCTTTTAGGTAGGAGGGCATCTCGGCTACCAGGGGTTTTAGATAAAAATCACAAAATTGTGACAGGGGTTCCAAAGCAGACCCTATGCCTGATAATATTGGGCATTCTGGGGGTGAAATTTTATTATTGTGTACTTTCGGCAGGATTTAGCAGTAAGGTATTCGTGGCTCTTTTTCTTCAAGGAAAAGAGCTTCCTATTCAGTGATCCATCCATTTTCGAGTCCTTGTCTCACAAGAAATGCGATTTCTTCTAGCAAATCCCAGTGTAGGATTCTTATCCAGATTTTTGTAGTGTTTATTGTTATTCAACAATTTTTTACATTCTGTATGGTACATTGCTTTTGGTAAAATCACGATGCCCCCGCTTTTATCTGCGGGTTTTATCACCACTGCATCATTGTTTTTTAAGTTCTTATAGCGCATTTTTCTCTGCTTTTGATAAATTCTGGAAGGGGGTGTGTATCACCTGTCTCATTGGTTCTAGTCCTACGTTTATGGCCTGTTCAGACGACGCCACTTCAGGTGGTAGTTGCTGAATAGTGGGCGTGAACGTTGACTTTTTTCGAAATCCTGTGTTGTTATCCTCTGTGCTATATCTATCTCCTGGAGTATCTTAATTTGAAACAAATGCCTGCAATCTGCCATCTCAATTTTTAACTGGAAAACATCCTCTCTAGGGGTAGGGACAAAGCCAAGTCCTTTGTTTAATACTTGACTCTGTATTACTGTGAGGGGTATCTCATTCAGATTTATTACATTATCCCCTATTTTATGCTCGTCCCTGGTTGTGGTTCTCTCGTATTGGTTTCTCTTGGGTCTCCTTCCTGATCCTTCCACGTAACCCTTTATTCTCTGTTTTTTCGTCTCACTTGTCCGTGGCCCTTCTCTAAAAAAGGCGGATGGGGGAAGGGTGGTTGCCAAGGAAACCCTTGTTGTGGTGGGCATTGTGTGAAACCATATGGTGGCCATCCCCATTGTGCTACTGAAAATACATCTCCAGAGTAAGGTCCTTGGGACCTCTGGTTCCGTCTGTAGAATCTCCTGCCCCTTCCTCTCATTTGTGGTTGACCTGATGTTCTGTCTATAGACTTATCTGTCCCCGAAGAGCTCCCACTCTTGTCAAAAGTGAAGGATGATTCAGTATCTCTTCGCACATAATTCTCCTTGGATTATGGATATATTTTTTTTTCCTGCGAGAATTTAGCTAAGTCTTTTTGAAATTTGTTGATTTTTGATTGTGTCAGATACTCTTTGTATTCTGTAAGCCTCTTGGTGATTTCTTCCAGTTTCTTTTTGAGCACCATGATTGATAGTTGGGCATCGGAAAGTCTTTTAGCCGTTTTTATGATTAGTACTAACCAGTCCCTGGTGCATGTCCATGCCCACGTGCACACGTTTGTATGCACACGTGTTCACGTGTAACCAGCCCAGTGCCCTTTACTCTAGATGCATCACGGCCTTATCTTAAAAGTGGGATTTACCAATGTAGGGGTTATCGAAGAAACAGAGAATATTTTTATGATAATGGTCCTTGGGCTACTTAGGAATGTGCCACTAATCCCCATTCTTTTGGACCAGGGTCTCAAAAATATAGTGCAGATGGTAGCATTCAGACCGCTAGCCGATTGTATCTGGGTTTGGTCTAATAACTTACCGTTCCCCCCAAGGCAATCCTTTTCTGAGGTGCTTGCACTTGATTCTAAAGGGAGCATACCTTTGTTCAAATATGTTAAACAATGCTATATGGAATTTCTGAACCAAATCGAAACCCTCATTGAAACCCTAAAGCAAAGTCTTGTATCTGAAATTCAGACTTGGTATATTGCCACTAAACAATTTTTGCAGTTAATGGAATGGTCGAAATAATTCCCCAAAATGTCCATCATGTGAGGCTAGCTGTGAAACAGAAGAATTTTTTTTGCCCTAGATACACTGCTATTAGGAGAAAGTGGTTATCCCGATTTGTCATATTCTTTCCATCAGACACTTGAAGACTAAATACCTGGTACATGCCTGGTGCTTAAGATGTAAGAACCTGTAGTCAGGCGCCAGGATGTGCAGTGGATTCCTGTTGCCAATGTTTGGTACCTAATTCTGGCACTTGCACTTTAGGAACCAATTGCATTATGTATTTTAGACCAGTTCCATGAACTGTACTATCAATCTTCTAAATGCTATGATAGCGCAACAAGAAAAGATTAAGGATATACCTATTTTGCTGGCAAGATGGAATTAAGTGCTGGTAATTATTGAGGGGTTAGTACTTAAGGTGTCTTTGACATATGCAAAAGACACACAGATGATGGCCGGAATGCAGAGCAAATCAAACATTCACCCCCAATCAAGAGATCTGGGTTAAATCCATCATTCTTTTGCTCACCATGCCACGCCAGTTTAGACCCAGCCATATGCAAAACAGTCTTGACCCTGTTCCTCATGGGAACAGTCCAGCGCGATCTGCCATGCCAGGTCCTCCCTGGACTGGAAACAAGCATCCTGGGACCGGTTTCAGGGCATCATCCCTCATCAGCCAGGCTAACCTGAATCCAGTGATACAGTGAGCCTGGGACCCATGTCTGGGCATACCCGGTGCACTTAGGGCGAGAAAGCAAAAAACACACAGATGAGGGACAGAATGCAAAGCAAATCAAACATTGACCTCCAGTCAAGAGATCTGGGCTAAATTCATTGTTCTTTTCCTCACAATGCCACCCCAGTTTAGACCCAGCCATATGCAAATCAGTCTTGACCCTGAGCAAAAGAACGATGGATTTAACCCAGATCTCTAGACTGGGGGTGAATGTTTTGAAGGCTTAGTCTGGTTGCAGGGTGCATCGCAACAAAGATGTGTTCCTTCACTTGTTTCATCGCTCCCTCCACTTGCTGATTCTGACTCTCTGCTCTAAGGACTTCGTCACCTTGATTCCTGACTGCTGGTTTTCTTCAACCCTGCAAAGACTTCATCCACAAGAAGGTTTTTTTACGCCTTTGGCTTTTTCCTCCTGAGAAGGTGGCAACTTTTCGAGTGAACTTGCCTACCACATATTCCACTGTGTGGGGGTCATTGTGGCTTCTGGAAACCGTTGCTCTTACTTCAGACGGAGGAAGACTCATATCTGGATTCCAGGTAAGCGCCCAGCCCTGAACAGCTTTATGCCTTCTGTTATCCATCAGTTGCCATCTATCCTATCCTTTCTAGCTTTCAGTTCTTTATTGTGCCTCCGTCTTCTCTCCCACCTTACTTACTGCACCTTATGTCGAGTGGCATGTAGGGCAGCAGAGAAGGGCCTGCACTTCTGTCTGTCTTGGGCACATTTCTGTACAGGGCCCCAGCTGTGGTTCAGGGCCTACATTTCTGTTTCCACAGTTTGCCTCCAGGTGTTCTTTGGCCTGCCTCTCTTCAGTTTGCCTTCCTGAATCCTGTGGAGAGATGTTCTTGTGATGGAGTCTTGTTCTCTTCTGATGGTGTGTCCCATCTAGCTCCATCTTTTTCTCATAATCATGGTGTCCATGCTCTCTTGCTTGCATCTGGTGAGCAGTTCCTGGTAGAAATGGTCTACTGCCAGAAAATATGCTAAGATTCTTCTCATGTTATTAGTGTACTAGGCTAAAGGATTGGTTATGTCACTTTTTGTCATCTGTCAGCATTCTAATCCAATCAAGAGTGTAGACAGAACGCAGTTCTGCTAAAGGCCTCAACTTGGTGTTGGTGCTATACCAAGTTGACTCCACACGTTCATCATTTTAAAGGCATTTCTGGCCTTGTGTAGTGTGTTCTTGCATTCACTGTCTTCCCCTCAATTATGTTTGATAGTACTGTAGTATTGTCAAAGTAGGTGAACTCTTCAGTTACGGCTAGGTCCTACCCATCCACCTTGATGGATGAAGGGTTTGGATGTAGAGTGGCATGACTTCTGATTTCTTTGTGTTGATCTTCAGGCCACTTCCTGTGCATAGATGTTGAGGCGAGATGTCTTTTCCTACATTTGCTGGTGTGTGTGAGAGAGCAAGTCTAGGTCGCCTGCATAGGCAAGGTTCGCCAGTGTAGAGAATAAGGTCCGTAGATAATATGGTCCATCTGATACCTCTGACTTGGCCTCCTGTTGTACGTCGCTTCATCCAGTGGATGATTGGTTTGAAGAGCAATGCTGACATCATGCATACCTGTCTCACACCGGTCTTGACTTCAAAGATGAACTCACTATCTCCCAGCTTACAGGTAACGTTATCATATAAGCTCTTGATGAGGAGAACTATCTGCTGCGGTATGCCATATGCTCGCAGTATACGCCAGAAGCTGTCAAAGTGGCTACTGTTAAAGGCTTTCTCAAAATCAATGAAATTGATATATAGTTGTTACTGCCACTGTGTGCGCTGCTGTATGATGTTGCATAGAGTAAGGGTATGCTCAACATAACCTCTGCCCTAGAAGAACCCTGCCTGTTTTTATCTTTACTGCTTATCCATGGCATCTGTAGAATGATTTTTGCCAAGATCTTACTTGGGTTTGAAAGAAGGGTGCTTCCACACCAGTTGCTACAGTTGGTTAATGCACCCTTTTTTGGAATGTTGACGATGATGCCTTTGTTCCAGTCATCTGGTACTTTCTTTCCCTCCCAAATTGATGTGAATAGTGGTTGGAGGATCTTGGCTGATGTTTCAGGGTCTCCAACTGCGCAGACGAGCTCGCCCGCTACGCAACCCCGACAGACAAAGCCCCAGGAAAGCCGCCTGGTTCACTACCGTTCTCCAAGAAGCCAGACGCACCTGCAGACGCCTGGAGAAGAACTGGAGAAACACCAAGACAACCGAAAACCACACCACCTACAAGGACGCCATGACGGACTACCACAACCAGATCAGAGCCACCAAGAGGAACTTCACAACAAAATCCTGGCCAACTCCACCAACTCCAAGGAACTTTTCAATGTCATTCAAGAATTCACCAACCCACGCAGCGAAGCCACAGACATCACCCCATCCCAAGACCTCTGCGACAAGTTTGGAACCTATTTCCACCTCAAGATCAAAAACCTCTACGACAACTTCATTGACCATCCACCAGGCGCCACAGACGGCCCCCCGCCCCCCAGAAACACCAGCCAGCCCACCATCTCCAACTGGACACCGATCACGGCCAAAGACACAGCCTCGACCATGAAAAGCATCCACTCGGGGGCCCCCACCGACCCCTGCCCCCCTCACATCTACCACAGAGCCGCAGCCGCCATCGCACCCGAACTATAACGCACCATCAACACCACCTTCCAAACAGGCACCTTCCCAGACAACTGGAAGCGTGCAGAAGTCAGACCCCTGCTCAAGGAGCCCACAGCTGACCCCACCGACCTCAAACTATCGGCCCATCGCGCTCCTCCCCTTCGCAGCCAAAGTTGCAGAGAAAACAGTCAACAGGAAACTGACACGATTCATTGAAGAGAACGCCGTCCTCTACCCGTCCCAATCCGGATTCCGAAGCAACCACAGCACAGAGACCGCCCTACTCGCCGCCACAGACGACATCCGCACCCTCCTGGACCATGGCCACTCCGCAGCCCTCATCCTACATGACCTATCAGGGACCTTCGACACCGTCTCCCACCGCACACTAGTCGCCAGACTACACGACGCAGGCATACAAGGAACAGCCCTGGACTGGATCCGATCATTCCTCACTGGAAGAAGCCAAAGGATCAGACTCCCACCCTTCCTCTCCGACCCCACGAAAATCATCTGCAGAGTCCCACAGGGTTCATCACTGAGCCCCACCCTCTTCAACATCTACATGGCCCCCCTCGCAGCCATCGTCCGACAACACGGCCTCAACATCGTATCCTACGCCGACGACACCCAGCTCATCCTCTCCCTCACCAAAGACCCCACCACTGCCAAACTCAACTTCCAGAAAGGAATGCAAGACGTCGCAGTCTGGATGACCAACAGCTGCCTGAAGCTCAACGCCGAGAAGACAGAAGTCCTTGTCCTCGGTACCACCCCTTCCGCATGGGACAGCACCTGGTGGCCAACCGCCCTCGGAAGCCCACCTACCCCCTCAGACCATGCCAAGAACCTCAGCATCGTACTCGACTCATCACTCACCATGAACTGACAGGTCAACGCCGTCACCTCCAGCTGCTTCAACACCCTCCGCATCCTCCGCAAGACCTTCAAGTGGATCCCCCCTGAGTCAAGGAAGACAGTCACCCAAGCACTCATCACCAGCAGACTGGACTATGGAAACACACTCTACGCCGGCATAAACAAGTCCCTACTCCGCAAATTCCAGACAATACAGAACACCGCCGCCAGACTCGTCCTCGGCATCCCCCGACACGAACACATCAGCCAACACCTACGAAGTCTCCACTGGCTCCCCGTGGAGAAAAGAGTCACTTTCAAAATCCGCACTCACGCCTACAAATGCCTACACAACAACGGACCCAAATACCTCAACAACAGAATCAACTTCCACGTACCCAAAAGAAACCTCCGATCTTCCAACCTCGCACTGGCCGAAACCCCGCGCATCCACAGAGCCAGAGCAGGCGGAAGATCCTTCTCTCACATTGCAGCCAAGACCTGGAACAAGTTACCGGCAGACATCAGATGCGCCCCCTCCCTGAACACCTTCAGGAAGACCCTCAAGACCTGGCTCTTCGGCTAAACAGATCTGCGGACCCCTCCTCAGCGCCTTGAGACCCTCACGGGTGAGTAGCGCGCTTACAATTCCCTGATTGATTGATTGAGGGTCTCCCTTGAACATTTCTGCATTGAGGTAGAAAAATCCGACCTTACTATACTGTTATTCCATTCCATTTCCAAGCTTTATTTCGGTCATTATAGACCATAAAAGCAGAGGGTAAAAACATACATCACTAAATTTAGACAATAAAAACATCAGTAAACATTACAAAATATGACCAAAATACAAATGCGATGATCAAATATCATAGCAGTTAAAAAGATATTATAATTTAAAAAAGGTTAAAACAATGCTTTCAAGAAGTAATAATGTAAAAACAGTAAGAAATAGAAGAAGAACATTTAACATGTGCGGGGGGAATTTAAAAACTTGCGGCGCCTATGCCACATAGAGTTGAGGAAACGGGACACAGCAAAAACAATCGGAGGATGAGTGTCAGTTCGTAAAACTCTAAAGGCCTCCAGGCACTGCCTATACCCCAGGTTCCTGCATAGTGGTAGGAGCCAATACCTCCTTGCTGCATTATAGCCAGGACAGAAAAAGAAAACATGAATGACTGAATCCTCTTGGCTGTTACAAGCAGGACATTCAATAGGAGAGGCTTTTGACCATTTGCTTGTAAATGCATGAACCGGCAGGCAACCCAATCAGAACTGGGTATAAAGTTTCCTCGCCATGGAAGGATGAACAACATCAAGGAAGGCCTCAAATAAATACTGATCTTTAAAGTTGAGGTAGTCAGAAGTTAGACGGCCTAGTTTTATGCTCCCCTGAATTTCAGCCAATTTAAACAGTCTGTAGGCTTTAACTAGTTCAAGCCGCGATATTGTCGGGACACTTGCTCAGGGTGGGTCCATAGGTTTGGCCGACCTAATCTAAAGCACAGGTCTTTTATGTGTACAAACCAGGATAGTTTTCCCACCCCTGGGAGTCCCAAGATCGCCTTGAGTTCGGACTTGTAGGCTGTTAATTCGGGGTCGCCCATAGTCTACGCCAAAAAGTCAAAGGACGCAATCCGATCTCCTCCTCTATGGGTCTAATCCCGAGGTCCATGCGTAAGGGGATGAGAGGGGTGCTTGGCGGTAGACCCAAGAGCTGCCTCATAAACTTGTTCTCAGATTTAACCAGTCCACCTACAGGAAGATGACCCCAGAGTTCTGCTCCATACATAATAGCCCTCCTGATTTGGACTTTATAAATCTCAGTCAGTGGGCCCGGTTGTCTCAATGATGAGTTCCTATATAATTTTACTATTCCCCCAGCCATCTGTGCTGGCCTTAAACCTGCCTTTTCTTGCTGCGGGCCCCAACCAAATGTTTCTGTCAGCGTGACACCCAAGTAGTCAAAGACAGCTACCCTCTCTAGCTGAGTACCGTTTAAGAAGGGGTTTGGGCGAGATGTTTTGCTGGGGTTAAAAACCATGTACTTGGTTTTTAATGTATTAATCTCCAGCCCCCTGTCTTTGCAAAATAGAGAGAAGCTGTCAAGGATCCTTTGGATGCCCATGGGAGACTTGGATAGTAACAAGGTGTCATCCGCAAACATCATTGCTGGCACCTTGTCACGGGCCAGCTTTGGGGCATCAATATTAACTACCTCATTTAATTGGTCCACCAGATCGTTAATAAAAAGACAGAACAGTGTGGGGGCCAAAACACACCCCTGCCTTACACCTCTGTTCACTGGGAAGCGAGGGGTTAATTCCCCGTGTTTCCCGTATCTCACCTGGGCAAAATTTCCAGTATGCAGGCGCTTGATCAAAGACAGCAAATAGGGCGGAATGCCCATTTGCTCTAGAACCACCCAAAGTTTATCTTGAGGTATCAAATCAAAGGCTGATTTAAGATCAACGAAGATCAAATAGAGGCTCCCACCCTCTATTATCACCGTCTTCCAATATAATAATTGGAGCCTAAAGATTTGGTCGATAGTAGAAATGTTTTTACGGAAACCAGCCTGATACGCACTCAGAATCTCGCGCTTGTCCACCCAGGACTGGAGACGCTCCAGGACAATCCTGGCAAACAGCTTCTGAGTTACGTCAATCAGGCTGATTGGCCTGTAATTAATGGGCAGGAGGGGTGAGCCCTTCTTGTATACTGGAAAAATTTCTGCCCCTAGCCAGGTGTCCGGGATTTTCATGCCGTTTAATATGGCGTTAAATATTACACATAGATAGGGGCCCCAGATATTGGGTTGTTCCCGAAATAAATCCCCGGGGATCTTGTCTAGTCCGGGGGCCTTTCCAAAGGGAAGCTTCCCAATTGCGCTCAACACTTCGGTCAGAGTGAACCCTACATCATCTTCAAGGGGATTCCCTACAGCAGTTGGCAAAATTCCCTCAATGAGCTCTATGGTGTCCTGAGTGGAATACAGGGATTGGAAATGAAGTTTCCGAGCGTATGCAGCGATGTTCGGCTCAATAGGTGAGTTCTCTGTGGAGCTGACTGTTCGCACCAGGATCCAAAACGCCCTCATATGCCTGTTAGTGAGTGCCTGTTTTATCGCATCCCATCTTTCACACTCCCAGTTCTTTTTGGGTAGCTTTAAACTATCACTATATAGGGCCCTCCTTGTTTTAATCAGAGATCTGTCTTTAGATTTTATAGCATCAATGAGGGCACCCTTTGCCATTCGGCAGGAGTTATTAAACCAGGTGGATTTAGGGCTCCTCTTGCCTTTGGAGTGCATCAGGGGATTGAAGATGTTAGTCAGGCTAGTGGTCAAATCCAGATGAGTGGCCATGAGTTGAACGATGGTGTCAGGAGAATTGAGTGTCTGGGCAGCCTTCTCCGTTACCAATAAGGGTGAAATAATGGAGGAATAAAGGGCAGCGGCCTTGCCTGGTGACTGCTTCAGGGTTTCCCATCTAATTCTCCTTCTGTTATTAACTAGTGTTAAGTTGGTGCCAGAGGAGGAGCTAGTGACTGAGGGACTGAGAAGATCCGGAAAGTTGAGGTCAAGTACCAAAGCATTATGGTCACTGTCGTGTCTTGGCAAGACAGCAAAGTCGACTACCCAGTGCCATATGCTTGCTTCCACTAGGATATAGTCCAATAGGGATGATTGGCCTGGTCTATTGAAAGTAGGCTTCCCTGGTTGGTCTGACTTAGTGCGACCATTGCATGCCCTCAGTGCATGAGTTAGTGTTACTGCACTGATCTGGAGTACCAAGGGTGTCCAAGCCTTTAACGGAAGAATTTGCGGTTCGGGAATTAACCAAAGGGAATCCTCGACAGTGAGCAAAGAGTCAATAGGAAGGGCTAGAGGCTCAAATTGGCAATTAAAATCTCCTCCTATCACCATCCTAGTGTTCAGAGGAATTAGCTCAATACATGTGGTAAGCATGTCTATGGTCGGGGATTCCTGTGCAAAGGTTACCGGACGTGAATAGATGTTAATAAAGGCAAGTTTGGTCCTAGCAGAGAAAGTAAGGAGGGTACACTGGATATCATCAGAAGAGGTGTTCAGCTGTTCAACAGTACAGTCCAAATGTATAGCACTAGCAACCCACGTGCCTAAACCTCCCGATGGTCTACCTCTACCCCCCATAGTTGCTAGCACATTAAAAGTTGTATAGCCCCTCATAACGGTGTCCTCTCTTGCCCAGGTCTCCTGGAACATACACACATCGTAATCTTGTACAAATTGTGTCCAGTCAGGATTTTGGAGTTTATTTTTAATACCAGCAATGTTCCACGTCAAGACCCTCAGTTTATGGCCTATGCTCGAGATGACATCATGTACTTTAAAACCGGAGGGGTTAGGGGTTTGTGTGGTTTCTGGCTCAGCCCGGGGTCTGGAGCTCCCACTTCCACTATGGAGCTATTCATGGCCATGCTTGGAGTTATAACTTCAGGGGTGAGAGGGGATAGATTGTTCAACACAACTAAGATAGCACCATCATAGCCTTGAGGTCCCTGATGAGATTCATGATGGGACTCCCTGGTGCATCTGCTGACACACCAGCAATACTTTGGGGCTGTATCCCAATGATTTTCGTTTTAAGCTCTCTATTGGCCCCCCATAACCCTTGGCTAAGAGTGAAATCGGATGGTATCATGAGTCAATCCACCTCTTCAAGGGCCCCAAACCTATTCGCTACTGCAACATTATACTGTATTCTAGAGGTTTGGCCGAGTGTTGGGTGGGATTGGTACCAATGTGTTGGGACTCTAGTGCAAGGGGTCCAAGGTGGTGGATATTTACAAGAATAAAAAAAGTCCAGGGTGTGTGGTTGAATCCCTGTAAACGGTGCATAGGAGCCGGAGAACTGATCAGCCAAGATTTGGACTGTCCGTAGATTACTAAAATTGATAACTATACAGTCTCCTTTGATTGATTTGGGGTTCATGCCAACCCAGCCCACTCTTCGAACTAGTAGTATCTCACCTCCCCTTCGCAGCCAAAGTTGCAGAGAAAACAGTCAACAGGAAACTGACACGATTCATTGAAGAGAACGCCGTCCTCTACCCGTCCCAATCCGGATTCCGAAGCAACCACAGCACAGAGACCGCCCTACTCGCCGCCACAGACGACATCCGCACCCTCCTGGACCATGGCCACTCCGCAGCCCTCATCCTACACGACCTATCAGGGACCTTCGACACCGTCTCCCACCGCACACTAGTCGCCAGACTACACCACGCAGGCATACAAGGAACAGCCCTGGACTGGATCCGATCATTCCTCACTGGAAGAAGCCAAAGGATCAGACTCCCACCCTTCCTCTCCGACCCCACGAAAATCACCTGCAGAGTCCCACAGGGTTCATCACTGAGCCCCACCCTCTTCAACATCTACATGGCCCCCCTCGCAGCCATCGTCCGACAACACGGCCTCAACATCGTATCCTACGCCGACGACACCCAGCTCATCCTCTCCCTCACCAAAGACCCCACCACTGCCAAACTCAACTTCCAGAAAGGAATGCAAGACGTCGCAGTCTGGATGACCAACAGCTGCCTGAAGCTCAACGCTGAGAAGACAGAAGTCCTTGTCCTCGGTACCACCCCTTCCGCATGGGACAGCACCTGGTGGCCAACCGCCCTCGGAAGCCCACCTACCCCCTCAGACCATGCCAAGAACCTCGGCATCGTACTCGACTCATCACTCACCATGAACTGACAGGTCAACGCCGTCACCTCCAGCTGCTTCAACACCCTCCGCATCCTCCGCAAGACCTTCAAGTGGATCCCCACTGAGTCAAGGAAGACAGTCACCCAAGCACTCATCACCAGCAGACTGGACAATGGAAACACACTCTACGCCGGCATCAACAAGTCCCTACTCCGCAAACTCCAGACAATACAGAACACCGCCGCCAGACTCGTCCTCGGCATCCCCCGACACGAACACATCAGCCAACACCTACGAAGTCTCCACTGGCTCCCCGTGGAGAAAAGAGTCACTTTCAAAATCCGCACTCACGCCTACAAATGCCTACACAACAACGGACCCAAATACCTCAACGACAGAATCAACTTCCACGTACCCAAAAGAAACCTCCGATCTTCCAACCTCGCACTGGCCGAAACCCCGCGCATCCACAGAGCCAGAGCAGGCGGAAGATCCTTCTCTCACATTGCAGCCAAGACCTGGAACAAGTTACCAGCAGACATCAGATGCGCCCCCTCCCTGAACACCTTCAGGAAGACCCTCAAGACCTGGCTCTTCGGCTAAACAGATCTGCGGACCTCCCCCCCCCCTCAGCGCCTTGAGACCCTCACGGGTGAGTAGCGCGCTTACAATTCCCTGATTGATTGATTGAGGGTCTCCCTTGAACATTTCTGCATTGAGGTAGAAAAATCCGACCTTAATATACTGTTATTCACCCTGTACCTTAGTCCATCACACATCGCTCATATGCTTCTCTACCTTCTCTCATCTGTCTGTCCCTGCTGACACGGCACAGATGTCACAATATGGCAAGCAGTCATCTGCTGGGGTGCACAGTTAAGACGGACCCAATGGGCCACCCGTTAACCTCTAAATAAATACTTTCATCCAAAATACTTTTTAATGTGTGTTCAATACTCCTTTTCAAAATTTACTAAAGTTCACCCAAAAAATAAAAGTCCCAAATTATGTTTTTATTCAGTCAGTTTTACATTTGTTTTACCAATTAAAGGAGAAAAAGCAAATTATCTCAGACTCACACAATCTTTTATTAACGTGTGAAATCATTACACCCCACGTCTCTAGAATCTAATGTCAGCAACAGCATCACTTTCCCATATTCAGTAACTTATAGCACAGGAACGGAATGATCCTAGGTATTTAAAGAATAAATGATGTCACATTCCTGTCAAATGGGATGAAAAAGACACGAAAACTTAAAAATTCAATTTGCACCACGCATTAGGTTGGATGAGCAAAGAACCCCTAATTGAAAAAATAGTGCTGTGATAGCGGCGGTACATAGCAAAGAAAATATACAACACTAAAAACATTTATGTGCATGCTCCCGCCACTGCCACAAAATATAAAAGTCATCTGCTATACATTTTATCAGTAGCGCATGAGTTTATTTATTCAGTTACTGTCAATAAAGGTGACACGACAAAATACACCGTATGATGAAGCTAATAAATTGTCTAGTCTTTAATTGAAAAAGGGAATTGAGCTGTTTCTGGGCATGGACCGAATTGTATTTATGGGACTGATGGCATGAATGGAAGTAGCTGTTATTCTAGATTACTGTGTCTGAATGTATCATGAAACATTTCAGAGGGAGTAAAAACCATTGCACGATAAAGAAGCGAAAAGAATATTTACCTTCCAAGGAGCATAATATCAAGAACGGCGTTAAAATTATCGCCTGTTTAGCGGCAGAAAACTGCCGCTAAAGCGGCGATAATGGGCTTGATAATATGCCCTTGAGAATTCCAATAGAAGCCCATGTTGACACCAGAACATGGGCTTCTATTGGAATTCTCAAGGGCATATTATCAAGCCCCTTATCGCCGCTTTAGCGGCAGTTATCTGCCGCTAAACCGGCGATAATTTTAACGCCGTTTCTTGATAATATGCCCCCAAGAGAGACTAGTTGTAGAAATAGTAATAACGACAATGAGTATATTTAGATATACATATAATTTTCATTTGATTGCTCATATTTGTTAATTTGCAATAGCATTCTAAACATTGTGGAAGGTTAAAATGTGTAATATGTAAAATGTAAAAGATGTAAAAGTACATCTATACTCTTCAAAGAATGTTTACAAAATGGCTATTCATGTTTTCAAACATAAATCAGCATACACAAATACATAAAGTGGCATTGTATCATGGTTAGTAACCTGCAGCTACAATAATGTCTTATCCAATGTATCACTTATCACTCACTAGGCCTTCACGGTTAGTATATTATTCTAATCCTTATTATTATTATTATTATTATTATTTTAATTTAAAAAAATAATTTAATAATAATAATTTTACCTTACATTGTCTAGTGTACTTCATTAACTATTGTGTTTGTCTAGTTTACCCTATTAACTATTGTATTCACCTATCATACTTACCCTTACTTATCTTGGGATGTAGTAGTATGACGATGCAGTTGATTTTCATGCGCCATAACTCATGTCGTAGAAATGCAGCATACCGAAAATATTTGTATGCTCAATATTAAAGTCCTATAATTTTGACATTTTGTAGAAACGAGTCAAATAAACTCGTTTCTCCAGGTTATTTCAGATGAATGCTTGTGATAACTTTGAAAAAAATAATTCCTACATCTCAACACACTGGTGAAATAGCATTACATTTTACAAGTTCTAAATTAAGTGTTTTTTTTTTTTTTTACAGTGGAGTTCTCCCCTACGATGGGAACTACCTTCCTGTGATCCCCAATGTCATTTTTAGTTCTTTTTTCAATGCAGCATCAATGCATTCCTGCACAACTCCTTTCTCTTTCTTTCTTTTGTGCGCTTAAGCTGCCGTTCTGTTTTCCTGCCCCTCTTACAAAATTTGACTGGTATAAAATCTGGCGTTAGCCAATACCTTTTCAATTCTAAAAAAATACATGTACAATATACTTATTTGGAGGAGCTTTCGGACAGCTTTTTTCATCCATTGGTCTATTGGTGTGTCATTCACATTTTGCTTCTGCCCAGTACAGCATACAGCATAGGTCAGGGGGTCAGCCCATTTCAGCCACAGGATAACTTCACTAATAGTGACTGCATTTTGCTCTTTCACAAGGAGCACATCCACACACGAGCAAGGTCCCTTCTGTGCCAATGTATTGTTTTTATGTTTATTACTTTGAGGTTTTCTTTGTGTTCTGAGACAGATGTGACAGCAGGACACTTTACACCATATGTGAGCACAGGCCACATTCCAGGCTTTATCAGTTCCTGTCTCCCAACAATGGCGCTGTAACTTCCTTTTGGAGTGCCCTTTGTTTACTGTTTGACTGCTGGTATTTCACAGCATACCACATTGCGTTCATTTGAAACTGTTCTGTATTAAGTTATAGAAAAATGTAATACTATACATGTGAATTCATAAGCGGATAATTCTTCAGAACACATTTATTCTGGACTCACTGGGTCTTTAGCTTTGCCCAGGAAGAAAACCAAACTTTATTGTGCTTAATTTGCAGTACTTGTAAAACGTTTTAATTTTCTTCTTCCCTTTCTTTTTTCTTTCTTTCCTTCTTACTTCTTTCTTGCTTCTTTACATCCTTCTTTCTTTCTTACACTCTTTAATTTCTCTTTCCTTGTCTTTTTATTAGTTTCATTCTTTCTTTCTTACTTCCTTTCTAACTTTTCTTTCCCTGTTTCCTTGTTTCTTTCATTTTTAATTCCTTCTTTTGTTCGCTCCTTTTTTCTTTCATTCCATCTTTTTTGCTTTCCTTCTTTTCCTTTTTCTTCTTTCCTTTTTTCTTCCATTCATTCTTTCCTTTTTTCTTGTCATTCTTTCATTCCTTCTTTCTTTCTGTCCTATTTTCTTTCATTCTTTCAGTCCTTTTTTCTTGCGTTCCTTTTTCTTTCATGCTGTCATTCCTTCTTTCTTGTGTTCCTTTTTTCTTTCATTCCTGCTTTCTTGCTTTACTTTTTTCTTTCATTCTTTCATTATTTCTTTCTTTCTTTCTTCCCTTCCTTCTTTCTCACTTTCATACCTTCTCTCCTTGCATTCATTCCTTCTTTCTTGCTTTCATTCCTTCTTTCTTTTTTGCTTTCCTTCTTTCTTTCCCTCTTCCCTTCCATCTCTCTCGCCTTTCTTTCTTTCCTCGTCCTTTTTTTCTTTTTTTCTCTTTCTTTTGTTCTTGTTTTCACTCTATTTTCTTTTTCTTTCTTTTCTGCTTTCATTCCTTCTTTTCTGCTTTCTTTCTTCAATTTCTTCTTTCTTGCTTTCATTCCTTCTTTCTACCCTTTTATTTCCTTCTTTACTTACTTCATTTTTTCTGTCTGTTTTTATCCTTCTTTCTTGCCTTCTTTCTTTCTTATTTTCTTTCTTTCCCTTTTTCTTGCCTTCCTTTTTTCTTTCCTTCTTTCTTACCATTCTCCTTTCCTTCTTTCTTTCTTGCCTTCTTTCCTTCTTTCTTGCCTTCCTTCTTTCTTGCCTTCTTTCTTTCCTGCCTTCTTTCTTTTCTTCTTGCCTTCTTTTTCCTTCTTCCCTTTCTTCTTTTCTCATCTTTTTCTTTATTTCTATCTCACAGTCAAGAGGCTGGCGGCCAATGGCACAATGATTGCCTTTTTTACGGTTAGCGAGGATCTTTCGATTTGACTAAAATTCTTTGTATGACATAGTTACTTATAGGGGTTTTCAGCCACACTTCATCCATTTGTCTGTGGTTGGGTCATTCACATTTTTCTCCAGCCCACTTGAGCATGCATCAATGGGCATTCGTCACCCCATTTTTGCCATTGGCTGACTTCATTATGCATTACAGCATATTAAGTTTTTTAGAGATTGACAAACTCCAGACAGTTTCCTAAACAATAGAGGTTTGCAAAAGCCATGATAAAACAAAACAAGAATTGACAAAAGGCTGGCGGACGAAGCCAGACCTATTGGCTTTTCCAGTGCTTGATTCATTTCTTCTGCCAATCCTTGACTATTCTTATGACAAAAATATATTGTTAAATTATTAATATTATAATTTTCATATTTCCTATTTTGATATCCTTTATTGACTTGCAATTCATATAAACAATGGTATGAAGTAATATGCTTAAAGAATAGCATTGTGTATCGAAATGTAGGCAATAACCAGCGTACAGTTTGACTTGTATTATGGAAAGTTAGAATTAACAATAAAATGATCTAGATTTTAATCGGTCTAGGTTGTAAACTGATCAGATAGAGCTGGTTATGTCTACATGCCCTAATAATTTAATAAGAGACACCTTTGTGAACAAATCTTTTGTACCAAAAACCTATAACAGTAAAGCTTTCTAATAAAAATAATAAGACCAAAAAAGAAAGGAGCTAAAAGAGAAGAGAAGATAGGGAGAGCAATAGGGAGAGGGATATGGATAATGATGGAGATAGGGACAGGTAAAGAGCAAGAAGGGAGTAGAGGACCGGTCCTGGATGAGTGGTTCATGAGACTAGTACTCTAACTGTGACGATATATGCAGAAGAAGCCAGCAGTCAAGAAGGAGCACTTATTCTATGTCAGGACCGGAGACTTCAGACTATGCATTCTCCTCTTTGCTTTATTTGAATAGCAGCCATGTAAAAACAAACAAACACACCACATAGGGATGTTATAAAAAGAAACATATCCCAGGATATAATGCAATCATGTATGTCATAATAGAATGTCCAACAGCCAATCAGTGTACACATCCTTGTATAAGCCAGTTGAACCAACTTAACTCCGCCTCCTCTTTTCAGTTCGGCGGCCATGTTAAGTACTCTCCACTTATCTATTATCTATTGTCTATTTTATCTATTTATTATTGTTAGGTTTTGGTAATATTGTAAGTGCCCGCTTACTTGGGGAAGTTTCCTTTTGTCATCGCCGCGCAGACCTTTGTCAGCAGTATTTCACATTTGTCTCCACTGGGGAGCACCACACTGCCCGCGTCACTGCTGCCATTTTAAGCTTCCTGGCAGTGGGCTGAGTGGTGCACAACACGTTTCCTCAGGCTCCTACCTGTTTTGTCCTCCTCTGGCCCCTTCTGACTCTGCCTCCTCTGGGCTTGCAGTGCAAACTCAAGTGGTAATTTATTTTTCCTCATACCGCATTCCTCCGCCACCCAACGTGCTTCTCAGAACCAGCCGCCCGACGAGCTCCTCACA
The DNA here is from genome assembly GCA_963921515.1 of Calotriton arnoldi. Lineage (NCBI taxonomy): Eukaryota > Metazoa > Chordata > Amphibia > Caudata > Salamandridae > Calotriton > Calotriton arnoldi. The sequence goes on along the minus strand of CAWUFW010002660.1, from coordinate 767,224 downwards.
GAGCGAGCCGCCAGACATGCTGTTCTCAGCGCAAACCCGCTCTTCATGCGGCCGGTGGGCCACGCCTCAGTACTCCCTAGGGGCTGGTTTTCGGAACGGAGGTGGTCCAGTTCTACTGTCGAGATGCCCATTGTGGGCTGTAACAGTTGTGTTTAGTCTATGATGCTCAACCAGGGCTGAATAATTGTTGAATGCAGGCTTTGCCTGCAGATGTGAAAGTTTCAACTTAGCACCCCCCTCTTCTTTGCTGCTCCATTCTGCCTCTTATTCTGTCTATATTGATATATAGATTGCCATGGGATTCTTTTTACCTTGTATTCCCCGGTATTATCTGTATATTGTTTATATTTAGAATAAGGGATTCCTGATCCCTTCCCAGGGTTCACCTCCCTGTATTTCCAGGCTTGCCTGTAGCAGAAGCTAGAGTTCCAATATGTCTTGATCCTGTCCAGCTGTTTTACCAGTGGATTTACCACAGGAGACTGGATTAGATTTGACATTGGGACTTGATGGAGAGGCTGTCTCTCAGGCCATGCAGCATTATGTTCGCAAGATCAATACAAAGTCCTTGGGCCCCTTGGTGGAGAAACTACAGGCCTTTTTTGAATGCATGCCTCATTCATTGCCCCAAGGTGCCTCACTGCTGCTAGATCCAACACCTTCCCCAAAAAATTCCATCTAAGAAGGCGGCTCTAGAGCATCTCAAATCCACCTATTTGTCTTCTTTAGCTTCCTTTCCTCAGGAGGATGTGGGGTAAGATTCCCCTGACATAATTGTCTACTTACAAGATTCTGATCCCTCTGAAGGTGGTTCAGACATGTCTGAGGATGAGGAAGCTAGATCATGGCTGCCTGTCCCTAAGAAAAGGCTTGTGGATGCCTCTGCTGAGTAAGGTCCTTCTGGCTCCTCTCAATCCCCGTTATTAAAGGATATTTTTAATCCAGAGGACATTGTCCACCTTTGTTCCACAAAATGGATACCTTCCCGAAAACTGCAGCATATCCTCAGAGTAGACTGTGCAAATCCTTCCCTCAAGAGATTAGGAGCCGACTGTGCTCTGAACGCCCTAGACCTTCTCTTGAGGGCAAGGTGGCCTTGAACCCTGATAACGTCCCCAACTTGTCCACTTTCATGGGTAAATTTGTGAAGGATCCTAAAAAGGGTATTAATCGCTCCTGGAAAGCTTGCCAGGATAAATTATTGGTTATCTCTGGTCCCCTGGCAAAAATTCTGGTTTTGGCTTTCTTAGCGAAGGACCAAGGCACCTCAGTATATCCTGATGTGTTAGCTGGTTGAGCCCAACAAGCTATAGGCTTGTTGGGAAATGCAAACTGCGCCCCAATGTTCCATCCTCCTTTACATTGAACCTACACTTTGCGAGTTGGCCACTAATGAAGCAGGTCCCTCGGTGGACGTCCTCCTTTTTGGGGATCCTTTTGTAAACGAGGTGATGAAATGTGTGAGCACATTCACTTTGCTTGAAATGGCTCAGGCAGCGTTAAAAAAGGTGCTCCAACCCCATCTTTTATCCAGGGCTGATCGAGGCCGGGGCTGCTCTATCAGCTGCTTATAGTTCATTGGTCCAGCCTTTTGGAGCACAGGTTGAATATCATCAGGTTGGAGTGATGGTCAGTTAGCAAGCCCTTTGTACCCGACAGGAACAAGAGGTATCAGAGAACATTTCCACCGGGGGAACGCTCGTGGAGCAGCTGCTAACCTCTATTACCATGGTAAGTCTTCCCCTTTCCTGCCATGTAGATTTGGGGGGGCAGTATGTTCCTTTTTCTCCACAATTGGATTTCTATCACCAAAGATGCATGGGTTCTTCAGACTGTCCAAGGTTTTCATTTGGAGTTCTCTGAAACTCCAGTTCAAACAGTCACCCCTCATCAACTCCAGGTTTCTGCTCACAATGCTTCCTTCAGATCAAGATTTAGTCGCTCTCTTATAAAAGCTAGCCATAGTCCCTTCTCAATAACATCCTTCAGGGTTTCTCAGCAACATCTTACACGTAGACAAGAAGGGTGGCGGCTTTCCCCTTGTCATCAATCTGAGGGAGTTCAACTCCTGGATACTTATCGTCATTTCAAAATGGAAGGGATCTATTTGCTAAGCGAACTGTTGAGAGAAGGTGACTACATAGTCCGTCTAGACCTGAAGGATGCCTACTTGACAGTTCCTATTTTCCCCCTCATTGCTCCTTCCTACAGTTCCAATGGCAGGATACTATGAATGTTTGGCATTGCCCATTTGACCCTCATAAGCCCTGTGGTGCATCACCAAACTCCTCAAGCCAGTTCTGGAATTCCTGAGAAATAGAGAGGGACATTGTTGATAGTCTACCTTAACAACTTCTTTTTGATGTCCCATGATCCCGACATGGTTACGAGACAGTTGAAACTCACAATAACATTGGTAGAGTCGGGATTTGTCATCAGTTTTGACAAATCTGAACTGCTTCCTGCTCAACAAATGACCTTTCTATTATTCTTTATCGATTCTGTGTCTGCCACCTTAGCTCTTCTACATCACAAGACCTGAGCCAATAAAAAAAAAAGAAGAGATTCGTCAATCTCTCTCCCGTTCCACAATTATGCTTCGCTGGTTGGCCAGACTAATGGGGCTCTTAGCTTTATCCATCCAGGCTATCTTTCCAGGCCCTCTTCACTATTGGGCCCTTCAAAGTCTGAAAATAGCTCACTTATGCAAGGGCCTAACATATCAGTCCAGGTTGCTCTCACTCTAGAAGTACGTTGTGAGCTCCAATGGTGGCTCGACCACATGGATGCCTGAAATGGGAAGGACATTTTCTGCCTCATTCTGGACATAGTGGTAGAATCTGACAACAGCCACTGGGGTTGGGGCACATGCTGCAGTGATATCTCCACAGGGGTTTGCAGGTCTAAATCAGTGCTTTCTTTACATATCAATTGTCTGGAGTTGCTGGTAGGTTCTTCTGTGAATTGCTCCTTTTCTCCCCAACACATTTACTGCTGTATTCTTATTAAGATTAACAGTGTGTCTGCAGTCCAGTATATCACCCGTCTAGGTGGTACTCGATCTCATATCCTCGTGGAGATCGCAAAGGATTTCTGGCATTTTTGCCTTCAGAATCAGATATCCATGACAGCGGTTTATCTCTTGGGCTCCCAGAATTTGATGGCAACTAGAACTGGAGACATCTGAAGGATGCATGTGAGTAGAAGTTGGATCCCCTCTTGTTTTCCAAGCTCATGCAGTGGTGGGATCCTTGTCAGATAAACTTGTTTACATCTCAATTGACATTCCAGCTACCATACTTTTACAGCTGGAGACTGTATCCCCTACTCCTAGTGATAGGTGCATTTTTACAGACATGGATAGGTCTCAATTATGCCTTTCCTTCCTTCTCTATGTTGTTGAGGGTAGCCTCCAGATCAGTCGGCAAACTGCAGAAGTGGTTCTGATTTCACCCCTTTGGAAGACCCAGTGTTGGTTCCCGATCCTTCTGGAGCTCCCTTGCCAGTGCCCCTTGATACCCCCTTGGTTTCCGTCTCTCCTGTTAGACCCTCTTGGGAATCAGCATCCTTTAGGCACGTCACAGACTAGTGGCGTGAAGACTTTCCAGGGATGCTGGCAAGTGCCAGGTCTTTCAGAACAAGATCTTAACCTCATTGATAAGGCATGGGTGGAATCCATGAAACAGACTCAACTGTCTTGAGGTCTAAGGATGTTAATTGGTGCCTAACGGCATCCTCCACCAATCAACATTATCTAATCACGCCTAAGTGAAACCCTCATCTGGGAAGCCCTGATAAGGGGACAGAGTCCCAAAACTCACCAAGGTGACATGCTTCATCATCTGGGATCTCCTCCCGGCTGTAACCCCTAGTAACCCCTCACTGTGAGGGAGGAGCTCAGGGATGTTTTTAGAATCTCCAAGGATATACTAAAATCCAAAAGGTGATGAGCTGAGATGTACTATTAGGTGATGGGCGCAGTGCTAAGAAAAGAGTGAAAAAAGTGAATTAAAACTGGCTACCAAGAGAATTTGTTTTTACTATATATCCCTTAGTGTCAGGGTTAAAAACAGTGCTAAGGCAGTTTTGGAAAAAATAAACTGCAACTGTCTAGTTAGAGGGTCGGTCTACATGTTTCAGCTATTGTGACCTAAAGAGTGTCTAGTCTTCCTTAGGACCTAAAAAGAATAAGCTACTGAAATCCACCCAAAAAAATATCAATCAGCATGGAATCATTAACCTGGCTGATGAGTGGAGTGGGGTCTGGATCCCGTTACAGTGGATGTGATTCATGTCACTAATTTTCTGGCTTCTTTGGCTTCTGATGGGCTCCCTTATTGTACTATCAATTCTTACAGATCAGCAATATTATCAGGGCATATGGTAGTCACTTACTCACTCATAACTAAACTTCTCAGGGGAGTATGTTTTTTGTTTCGCCCTCAACTGAAATATTCTTCTTTTTGGGGTGTTTCTGTTGTCCTTTGTTTTCTTCAGTCCTGGCCTGATAATTCTTTGCTGTCAAGGAAGGTACTTTCTGAGAAACTTACATTGTTGTTATGCCTGATGTCTTATAAGAGAGTATCTGGTGTTCAAGCACTGGATCTTTTCAGGTAGGTCCTTTATTCCTGAAGTTGTTTCATTTCTTATTACCAAGTGAGCTAAGACTGCAACTCTACAAGTGGTGTTTCTGACACTTCCAGCCGATAGCAAGCTCTGTGTGGTTCAATGTTTACTGTCCCTTTAAGGAGTTCTCCTTCTGGTCCATTGTTAATCTCTCTTGTTCAACCTCTTGCCCTGGTTTCTTGCCACACTTTGACGCATTGGGTGCGATGGCTCCTTTCCGAAGAAGGTGTAGACACTTCCATCTTTGGTGCTTACTCAGTCAGGGGGGCTACAGCCTCAAAGTCATTTGGCGTAGGAGCACTCTTGGAGAAAATTAGTCTTATGGCGGCTTGGTCTTTGCAGTCCATGTTTAAAGACTTTTATTATAAGCCAGTAAGTAATAATTTTTCTTTGGTGGTGGATAAACTTTAAACTTTCATAATCTGAAGCATCCGGTCCTGACATAGAATCGAAAAGTTTATATCATTCGTGAACAAGAATTTTCAGTTGTATTAAGGACACTGAGGTGAAAATTTTCCCAGCCGCTAATGATGTAGTGTTCTGCTATTCATTTGTTTTAAGTGATGAAGATGTTTGCTCATATTGCTCTCTGTATATGCAAAATCTTTACCCACCAAATTACTGTTCGATTTTAATATCTGTCACTTTCAGCTTCAGGTCAGAATCAGAAATGAAGTTGCAAGTTCCATAATTCAAGAACATTTTCGCTTGCAGCAGAAGAGGCGGAGTTATGATGGTTCTACTGGTTTATACAAGGACGTGTTCACTAATTGGCTGCTGGACATTCTATAATGACATACATGGTTGCATTGGATCTTAGAATTTGTCGTTTTTTATAACATCCCTATGTGGTTTTTTTTTTGTTTGTTTTTACATGGCTGCTATTCAAATAAAGCAAAGAGGAGAATGCATAATCTTCACCTCCGTGTCCTTAATAGAATTGAAAATTCTTGTTTACAAATGCTATAAAAAATTTGATTAGCCTGTAGTAAAGCTTACGCCCTTGGCGATGTCTATGGCGGTTTATTCTTCTGAAGATATACATCAAGGGCCAAATTTATCAAGGTTTTGTGTTGCCCTTGCGCCACGTAAGGGCAACTCAAAACCTAAGCGGGACTTATCAAGGCACGCAAGGCCACCGTACGTGGCCCTGCATAGCTTGATAAATCTGGAGTATTCAAGGCAGCACAAATTGCTACCTTGCATTACTCTGCCCCAGGGAGTCATTCCATATATGGAGCGGATCCATCCATGGATTTTGGCACATTGCCATATTTACCATTAGTGGTAGACCTAGCAATGCACCAAAATGCCACGCCTCCCCACGTGAGGCTTAAAGAGGAGAAATATCTTTGTTTCTCCTCATTGTTTGCTCTTTCTACATTGTGCTGCTTGCTGCTGCACACATAGAAAGAGGAAAATGCCTCTGAGGATTGTTTTTGTGCCCCTGCCTGCACAAAAACAATCCTGCATAAAATGCAGCCACCCTTGCACCATGATGTAACGGTGTCTGCTTTGGCGCTATGCAGCCAAAAGTGTGCCAGTGCTAGGAAAGGCCTGCAATGCACTGTATAATGTTAAATACGGCCCATTCCTGCCCTTTCCCTTTCATGCAGCGCAGCAAGGTGGCTTGCTGTGTTGTGCTGTGTGAAACAATGCTGAATATGCACCTAAATGTGCCCCATGGTTTCCTTTAGGAGGAGAGGAAGTGTGATTTCTGGAAGCATGTATTGTCTACACTGCTAAGGAAACAAAGCCAAGCCCAACAAATATGGAAGGAGATATTCCATTCCAAGAGGATCTGATTAGTTCTGATAGCTAGCATAAGATCAACTAGTTAGAGATCCACAGAGTGCAGAGGTGGTGTGTTTGTACATGCATAAATGCCTAACATGGCTGTTGTGGCATCAATAGTGACTGGAATCTTAAAAATCATCTGTATCGCTAATTGCATTTGGTGCCATAGAGGGCGAACATGTTTTCAGTCAAAAACATGTGGGTCCAATAGGCATTGTATAAAATCCAAAGTCTAGTTTGTGAAAGTGCTGGTGTAATTTTCACTTTGAAAGGGGAACTCCAAATTTTTGACCATGAGGATGGGGGTATATCGGTCCCTGCTTGTGATCTGTGAAGATTATTCCATATGTTGATAGATTTGCGATTGAGGTGTTGTGAGATGTTGAATGGGTGTCAAGAGAAGGTTATATATTTTTGGGGCAACATGTGGTCTTGTGAGTTTCTGTATTGCTATTCTGATTTTCAGGAACTTATACAAATCTAAGTTGGAAAGTTTGTATTTGGGTTATAGTTCTCCAAATTATATAGGTTTGGATAAAGATCCCAGATCTCTAACCAGGTTAATCCCCTTTGCTACCAAATTTCCCCCGAAGTTCATGTTCCCATCTATCCTAACCTGTTTTTTGTGTCAAAGATAGGCAAAATCTGATTTGAGAAATTTTAAGAGGAGTTTTTTGTCTAACATGTGTAAGACATCCACAGTATTAATTATAATAGTATTCAAATGCTCAAAATTAAGATGGATGGTTTGTGTATTGTGAATACATTTAAAAAAAAAAAACTTACCGGATTGTTGCTGCCTCCGCTGTCCGCTCCATTGTGCTCTTCTTGCTTCTGGGACAGGCTCCCAGACAGCACTGTGGCCAATCAAGATGCTGCAGGAAAGCAGCGTAGTGATTGGCCTGAGTGCTATGACTTTGCGCTCCTAGGCAGACTGGGAGCATGTGCCTACTTTCTCCAGCCCCAGCTGCTGGGGTTGGAGAAAGTTTCACTGTGCATAAGATGTTTGGCCGGTCTGAAAAGGCTGCCCAAATACCTCATGCGCAGTGAAGGGACAAGGGAGTGCACTACCACTCCCCCACCACGGTGTCATCTCCCTGGACCCGCCCCAAGACTCGTCATAGTCCTGGGTGCGTTTCCAGGGGGATTAAAATAAAATGGGTTAGAAACCTGTTTTATTATCATTTTATTTGTGGGTGGTGGCAGGGCCGGCGGCGCTCCTCCGCCATAATGGAGGGGCCGCCGCTGGTCAGCCTTTTGCTGAGTGGATCAAGGAAGTTAATGGGTAAAATCTGTCTGTGGTTGGTGACAACCCCTAAATGAATCACATGAACATTTCCAGACTTTCATCTCCTTCATCAAGTGAGTGATGGAAAAGAAGGAGATCCTACTGGATCCCAGATTTTGCAGTTATTACTGGGCTGTACCCTTGCTTGCCTCAGAGCTAATACCAGGTCTAGTTTTCAATACTTGGGTCACATTTGGCAGCTTGCACACTTTGAGTTCTTTGCGCTCAGAACAGCACATGCAAGGGATGAGGAAGCTCTCTTACTTTCAGCTCCAGACCCACCATAAATGCCTCACACAAATGCACAATCAGTGATCCTTTTTTTAATGTCTCGCTCAGTGTTTACAAGATAAACTGTGGTTTAGAAGCTTTTTATTACTTTTCAAGGCTCTTTAAGTAAGAGGCATGCATGGCTATCTAAAAAAAATAAAAAAAAAATAAAAAAAAATAAAAAATAAATAAATACATATATATATATATATACATTCCATTTCCGAACCGCAAGGATAACAGATAAAATATATGAGTATTTTAAAACTAGACATAACATTTTAAAATACATTTGTATAGTAAGTTTAAAATCAATATCCATTACTCTAATATGGGCTCACAATCTATCATGTTTATAGCTTAAAAAAATAATATTCCCAATTTATTATACGGGTTATAGATACTTTGTGGTGATCATAATACACAATCTCATTAAAGCAACATTTAAGCCAAAATTACATATGCAAGTTTACTGAGACCACAATCTTAAAATACCTATTCTTGGTTATTAGACCTTAAAATTTTAGTCCTGCTTTAGCTCTTATAAGGCTCACATTAAACAGAAATCTGCTAACGCTAAAAACGACCTTTTGGGATGTGTCTGTTTTCAATATTCTTTCCGCCTCTTGGCAGTGTCTAATATTCATATTTTTACAAATGGGTTTAATCCATTTATTCCTTGATTTTACATACGCCGGGCAGAAGAATAAAATATGTAAATCATTTTCCTTAGACACATTTTGACATAATACACATAATTCATTGCTATTTTCGTCTTGTTTTATAACCCAATTTGACATGTTCATGTTAGTTCTTAACACCCCATATCTGAACTTCATGTATAATGATTTGGCCAATTGTGGACAAACTTCATCTAAAAATGGCTCGAATCTAGCTACTTCCTTAAAAAGAAGGAACTTAGGGGCACATTACGATACCCGGCGTAAAAAAATCCGCCAGGCATGGAAGCGGCAAAAATCCGCCCGCACACACCGCCTGAACACCGACCACGCCATTATGAGTACACAAACTGAAAACCGCCATCGGCGGAAAAATCATACAAAATACCGCCCGCCATCGTCCGAGTCGGAGTCAAACCGCCCGCCACGGACGGAAACACGCACGACAACACAAAACCGCCCGCCCTCACGGCCGACACACCGCACGTGAAATTACGATCGCACCGCCATGAGCGCGGAAAAACAACAAAAATACCGCCCGCCAGCGCAAACAACGCCGATGAGAATCGACACGGCAGAAGCCATGGCGCCCACGTACCTGCACAGAAACCATCCGCACACAAAACCAATAGCACACAACATGGCCAACAAGTCCACACAGCAAGGCACGCACAAATACACAAGCACAGTACACATCCCGAAAACACCCCCGGACAAACAAAAAATACAAAGGCCAGAACCCCAGACACAACACACCTGAAAACAACAGACCATCAGGACACACCCACATAGGTGAGTACAAAAGCAGCACTCCCACAGACCACAACCCCTTGCTACATTGCAAACCAGAGAGGAGAGGAGAGGACACAGTGACACAGCAAGGACAGCAGCACACCACAGAAACGCACACATACACAACCACCACCACCACCACCAAACACCGGCACCACAAACCCCTGCACATTACACAACACACACCGCACCAGCACCACAAACACCATGGCACCACAAAGGTTGCCCAAGTTCACGCCCATGGAGCTGACGGTCATGGTCGACGAGATCATCAAGGTGTACCCACAAATCTATGGGAACATGGTCCAGCACACACCACTAGCCACCAGAAACAGAATGTGGACCCGGATCGTAGACCAGGTCAATGCAGTCGGGACCCTGCCCAGGAACAGAACCGAGATAAACAAACGTTGGAATGACGTAAAGAGCCTGGTCAAGAAGAAGGAGGGCAAAAACAGAGAGCTGGCTGCCGTCACTGGCGGAGGGAATCCCGCGCTCTTTAAGACCTTCAAAGCGTGGGAGGAGAAGGTGCGAGTCGTAATCCATCCGGAGATCCTCGCCGGATTAGCAGGGGAGTGGAGGCTGGTAAGTACAAACTAATGTATACCAGCACACCGCTATGTACACACATGCGCAACCACCATGCCACAGCTCCCAGGGACAAACACCCCCATGTCCAGCACACAATACACAACACATCACACGCACATGCAACAGACACTACCACACACAGCCCAAACCGAACAACTGTAAGATGCGTGGGGACATGTGTACACTAAGCCAGCCACGTAACCACCAACAGGTCCCCAAATATGCCAGAAGCGCCACAACGAGCACCCACCACACCCATGTGTCCGCCACAGCTGCACTAACTGACAAGTAACAGGTAAGTGGCAGGAACACAAAGTGCAGTGGGTCGGAAGGGGGACAGCTGAAGTACAACACCCACCAGGCCCCCACTCCCACAGACCAGCAAGGTGGAGCACTCCCCACACCCATGTGTCAGGCACAGCTGCACCAACTGACAAGTAACAGGTAAGTGGCAGGAACACAAAGTGCAGTGGGTCGGAGGGGGGACAGCTGAAGTACAACACCCACCAGGCCCCCACTCCCACAGACCAGCAAGGTGGAGCACTCCCCACACCCATGTGTCAGGCACAGCTGCACCAACCGACAAGTAACAGGTAAGTGGCAGGAACACAAAGTGCAGTGGGTCGGAGGGGGACAGCCCAAGTACAACACACACCAGGCCCCAGTCCCACAGCACAGCAAGGAGGAGCATCCCCCACACCCCACACCCACGTGTCAGCCACCGCAGTGCACAACGACAGCCGAAAGGCAGACATCACGGTCCACAGCAATCGGTGTCAGTGGGTGTACAGCCACCCCCACGACCCACTACACCCCCCACCCCCACAGACCTGCAACATGGAGCACCCCCGCTAAGAGCCATGTGGCATCCAGTACAGTGCACGCACGAACAACTTGCAGGTGGGAAACTGGACAGGGCTGGATTACTGGAGGCATGAGGACCATAACACCACCAACACATGGGACATGTCACGTAGCACACGAACACGCAGCACCGCCCACCGTCACGAACAAGTGAACAATGTGCACACGGACATGAACAGCAGACTCACACCCCACATGACCCATCACAGACATAGCAACACCCAAGGAGCCACGTCTGCATGCACAAGCCACACTGAATATAGTCCCACACGGCAGCCACTGTGCAACTCATCACACACAACCGAAACACCATTGAAGTCCTGTCCATGTAGCCCCTACTGCCTGTCAACCACACACCCCACAACTACGCCTATGTAAGACAAACAACACTAGACGCAACAGAGCGGAACAACAGAAATGCACACGAACACCACTGAACCCATCAAACACACAGACACACCATGCACATACAACATACCATCCATCCCATCCGTCAGCCCCAGTCTCATGAAAGGCATGTCATCCGCACAGCTGCCACACATACAGCAGTCACGCTAAGACACATGCCCATGACCAACCATGTGCCAGAAGTCAATTAAGCGCACGACACACTGTGAGCAACAACACACAACATGGGCCACACCCCCCGAGCACTGCAGTGATGCACATGGCACAGGGCAGCACGCACACCAAGGAGATGGGACAACTGCAATACGTTGGCTGGCACACAACTATCACTCACTCATAACGATGCGTCCAATGCCATGTCCAGTAACCACAACAGACAGCAAATATGCAGGGCATGTCAGGCATGCACACACCTCAGACCATGCACTGTCATGCTGCCACAACACATGTCACGTTCGGCACCCATGGCTCACAGCATGTACCCCAAAAGCATATACCCTCCCAAATGCGAATCTGGGGCATGGCCCCCATGTTGCCATATGCGTTCCTAAGCGTTCCATTTGAACCCCAAAAGCATATTCCATCCCAAATGCGAATCTGGGGCATGGCCCCCATGTTGCCATATGCGTTCCTAAGCGTTCCATTTGAACTCCAAAAGCAAAGTACAAACCAGACCCAGGATGGGCCAGGAGCCCGCATACACCAGAGTCACAATGAGTAGGGGCAAAGCAACACACCCATCGGCATGGCCAATCCGTCCCATGCCACATGTGCACAGCACACAGTCCCATTGCCTAGCACACACACCTACAGATGCCACAGCCACACACTCGCCTCCGGGAAACCCATGTACGAGATTGCACGAACTGCCAATGTCAGACGACTAATACATACTTCGCCAGGTGCAACACAATAACAAATCTCATTCTCTCCACAGGTGACGAACTGCTGGACGCTGGGGATGGAGACAGCAGCCAGCACAGCCAGCCTACAAGCCCCCAACGAGGACACACGGATCTGGAGGATCTGTCCACCTCTTCGGACACGGACCACCAAGCTGGCCCATCTGGCGTGGCAGGGCCCAGCCGCTCCCCAGGACCCCTCCTACCCACCAACCCATCATCCAGGGATGCTGAACAGTCCCAGTCCCCTGCTGCCACTGTCGTTGCGGCCACACCCACGGTCATTGCGGCCACTACCACTGCCGCAACCGCCACCATCGCCGCACCGACCACCACCGCCTCCACCACCACCACGTCTTCGCTGGCACCAGCCCCAGCGCAGGTGGTGGCCCGGCCGACTGGATCCACCCTGGGAGCCACAGCGAGGACCGTGGTGAGCAATGTGGCTAGTGGGCAGGCCGGTGGCAGCAGGACTGGTAGGAGGAGCAGGGTCAGGGAAACGCCAGCCTCCCCTGGGAGCCATGCCCTGCCTCAAATGGCCAGAGTCCTTGGGGCCTATGAAGAGGCCCAAGGACAATGGGCCAGGTCTGCTACTGACACGCGGGAGGTGCTGGGGGTGCTGAGGTCCATGGACGCCCATATGGGCCAATTCGTGTCCCGTATGGACCAACTCGTGGACCTCATGGGCCAGCTGGTGGTGGCGGTGGGGTCACAGGCAAGGCCAGCAACACCACCTCCGCCACCACCTGCTAGGGCGCAGGCTCGGGCAGCAGTGTCCACTTCCCCTGCGTCCACAGCCAGTGAGCACACCTCACCCACCACCAGCAGGTCGCCACCACACACCCCCTCCCAAACGTGGAAGGGGCCGTCCGAAGAGGAAACAGATCTCCCGGGAGGACTTCGCACGCTCCAGTCGCAAGTGAGGCAGCCAGCCAGCCTTCCGCCAGCCTTCCTTGACCAGCCACTGCATTGACTTGCTCTACGATCCCACTCCACACAGCCATCTGGATGGCATGTGTGTGTTGGACTATGGACATAGAACCAGTGGGTACACCCTGATCATCACGCAGCCATGACCGACAGCTCATTGTCACTGCACGCACCACTTTTGTCATCACCTTACACACAATCACATGTCACAGTTTGTAATAAATGCACCTTTTTCACTAACTGCTGTTTGTGCCCTGTGTCTTTATTGTACGGAATACAACGGCCACCTTGGGCGGAAAGGCACCTGATGCGTGGCATGGAAATGGAATCCGGAGGGCCTGTTGGGACCTAGGGGTGGGAGACAGAACAGGAGCACATTCAATGAGTGTGTCACACACCCATCACACAGTACATGTCAACAACTACAAGCAATGTACACACATCGCACAGAGCAATAGGGCACAATGCCACAGCCACCAACAGTGGCATACTACCCTGGCCATGGAGCGTTGACACACTGCACGCAGTGAACATACGGCCACCCTGACACAGCACACACACACCTGCATAGATACAGACACATCATCCGTCGTACATGGACACTCACCGTCAAGTGAAGTAGCGGGCGATGAGCTGCTGGCGCACATTCCCAGCTTCCTCCTCTCCGCTGTCCACCTCACTCGAGCTGTCCTGGTCTGCGGGCTGGGGCCCTGGTTGATCTCCGTCATCCACAATGAGGGGGATCTGCTTCCGAATGGCCAGATTGTGCAGCATGCAGCACGCCACCACTATCTGGCACACCTTCTGTGGGGAGTACGCCAGTGCACCCCCGGTGCGGTCCAGGCACCTGAACCTGGACTTGAGGAGGCCAAAGGTACGCTCGACCACACGTCTGGTCCTCCCATGTGCCTCATTGTATCGATCGTCTGCTGGGGTGCGAGGATTCCTCAATGGACTGAGCAGCCATGCCCCATTCGGATACGCAGAGTCACCTGGGTGTGAGGGACACAGAGAACCGTTGCTATTCCAACTGGACAGGGGACAGCATCGCACAACCAGCACGCTACACCACTCCACATACTCACCGACAATACAGCCACGATCCTGTTGCAGATTGGCCATCAGTCGTGGCAAGATGCTGTTGCGCATTATGTGTGCGTCATGGGCCGAGCCTGGAAACTTTGCACACACGTGGGTGATCACCATGTCCGCAAGGCACACCACTTGCACATTCAGGGAGTGCGTGTGCTTCCTGTTGCGGTACAGGTGCTCAGTGGCCTGTGGTGGAACAAGGCCAACATGAGTGCAGTCAATGGCTCCCACGACGTGTGGGATTCTGCCAAGGGCATAGAATGCACCCTTCACTGCCGCCAATTCACGAGCCCTGGGGAATCTGATGTACCTGTTCCGGTACAGCATCATGGCTGCCAGTACATCCCTCAGCACCTTGCTGAACATGGGCTGGGACATCCCTCCTCCACTGCCCACTGTGTGCTGGAATGACCCAGTGGCGAAGAAATGCATGGCGGCCATCACCTTAGCCGTGGGGGTGGCAGCAGTCGGATACACCCTGCGGGGACGGAGATGGGGCTCTAACATGGCACACAGTCGATGCAGAGTTGGCCTGTCCAGCCGAAACTTCCTGATTACCTCTGTATCGTCCATGTCCGCCAGCAATTGGTATGGGCGGTCAATGTTCGGTCTCCGCCTGGGTTAAATGGCAGAGGACACATGTCAAAGCAACACGGCACATAGCAATTTCGCATACACATCACTGACATGACTGAGCAAGCACATGAGCCACAGCCCAGCTGTCAAGCTGGGACGGCACGGCCACAATACACTTACACAGGTCTCCCAACAATGGCAATGGCAAGTGAGACATACCACTGCCATGTGCATGCACATGGGGATCTAGGCCCCAATGACTTGCGGGGCGTGCTGATGGGGACTGACTGCATATTCGTCAAGCGGCAACGCCACGGCAACATGAGTGTCTGCTGAGCATGGTACTGCTTCCGAGGCTGGATGAGTATGGCACACGACGACGACGATGTGGGCACGGGCTGAGCGGCCAATACAAGTGGGACCTGTGGCACGAGGGGATATGAGACAGTAGTAGGTGTCAGCACTGCACCCTATGTACAGCACTGTACGGATCACAGCTCCCGAAACATTGACTGGTGTCCACATTGACAGCCCCATGCCAAGACGGCTGTGTGCTTGCAGTCACACGTCACAGGTGAGAGGTTACATTGCACGTGCCAGGTGGCAGTCGTACATAGTGGGAGCTGGCATGTGTGTGCATGTGTCTCCTGTTCAGGATCCACCAGATGGGCGCTGACTCTGTACTGACCATTGGACACAGCATGTTCCGTGGAAGGCTTGTGTGTGTGGGATGGTGGCACTGGATGTGCCTCCGTTGGGGGGGGCCATGAACAGGGCGGGTACGTCGATGATTGCGCATTGTTGGTCACGGTGGGTGCACCAACTAAGATGTGTTGCCCTGTGTTCAATTCCTATGTCCGCATGATGATGGACTGTGGATGTGGGCAGACTACACATTGGTCGATGTGCTGTCTATATGCATGTGCCTTCACACCAGGCACAGCTGCCCCTGCACATGTGACCCCTGCTGGACTCGCTGCTGGGTCTGTGGAGCTGATGCACCTTCTGCGCGTGGGGCGGACAGCTCTCCTCACTTCCCTCATTGCGCATGTCATGTCTTTGCCGCAGGTGACATGGATCATGGAGGGCCCACATGTACGCGTGGGTAGGCTACACATGATTGTTCACTGGTCGCCACCCCCAGTCAGTGTTTCGAATGGGAAGGTTGTCGTGCTGGTGGTATGTTCGATGTGGCGGATGGGCGGGCCTAGGTGCGGGCTTACATTCCGGACATGGGGGGTAGTTGGATTGGCGACTAGTTGCAGTACACACGGGACACGTCTCTTCCTTTCCACATCTGGGTCATCCCTTGTACTAACTGACAGTGATACAGTCATCTTCGCCCCAGCCCTCATGTCCTCCCCTCGCCCCCCAATATGCATGCTCACCTGCGAGGCTAGCGCTTGCACAGGCAGCCCCAAGCTCGCACCAGAGAGGGCAAGGAGTGTATGTGTGGGTCCAGTTGCACGAGTGGGCTGTCTCAGGGTATGATGTGTGGCGGGACGCCGTCCACCTGCGTGGTGCCCCAAATGGAGACCCGGCCTGCATGGACTATGCATCACAGTCTTCGCCTTCCGGATCCGCCACCTGCGACACCCAGTGGCTGTGGCTGCCCTTGCGGCCAGGCCGCGTCCGTCTGTGGCTGATGGCCCACACATTCACTCTTTGGCCTCTCTGGGGAGGGCTCAGGGGTGGTGGCGCACGCGCTTGCACTTAGTCGCAATGGCATGTGTCGTGGTTGGTATGATGGGCAATGGATGGGATGGTGCGAGCCACCTCCCGTGACGTCAGTGCTGCTCGTGCTGTGGTGCGTCCCCCCTACACTTCCATTTGACTTTTTGCCATGCTGGACGTTGAGGTTCTATTGCCTGCGTGATATGAGCAGGAGGAGCGCGAGGAGACCTCTCACACACCATGCTCCACTGCCATCCCGTGCCCTGTATCGCCTGTGCGGATTGACTATGTTGGGGTTACACCTGGTCGACTGGGGCTGTGTGTGCCTTGTCAAGGGGCATGGCGGGCGCACAACAGGATCCAGCTCGTCCACAGAGGGTGGGCTGAGGTGCGCCTGGTACCGCTTTGTACGTGTGCCCGGCTGCTGTGCACACACGTGTTCACTCCCCCCGACAGGTGTCCTCTCACAATGCCCAGGGAAGCGGTGGTGTACTGTTCATGAGCCCTCCCAACACGGCGTGCTCCAACTTGGCATGTGCGCATCTACCCGTCGCACCCACCCACCTGAGCACTGCGTCCATACGACTTCACACGACACATGTGTGTCTTCCACAGTAGTGCTACTCATTTGCGTTGACATCCAATACCAGTGGACTACATGGTCATGTCACGACTGCCGTGTACTTCACATACTCTCATCCTCTCTCATTCGTACTTGTGAAATGAGTCAGCGGAGACAGTTCTGGTTTCAAACATTATATTGAGTCTTCTGTCCTCTGTGATGCAGTATAGTGGACACTACTGGCAGCGGAATACATATTGAGGATATACTGAGCATGATTACAAATGGGATAGGGTGTGGGGTTACATCTGCTTGGCCAAGGCTGTGCTAATGTACATTTACGTATAGCTGCGGAGCTGCGGACTTTGACACAGACGGTATACATGTAGCCTACCAGACCGCTCGGCATCATGGGCACAGTCCATCTCAGTTCCATGTGACAGGTTTGCTGCGGTTGTTCCTCATGCACGCGTGCATGTGAGATGACATCAGGGCATGTGCTTGCGTGCATGCAGCGGCGTGCCACTTGTTGTTGCACTGTGGTGGTTACTGGACATGTCACAGTCACTGGGGTCGTGTTGTTGTTGTATGCACTTGTCGTCCATGCAAAGGTCCTGGTATGGGATTCCCGGGGCGGGGGTGGGAGGGGTGCAGCACCCACAGACTCCAGGCGACCTATTCATGTCCACTGAGCGGTGTGTGTGTCCATGTGCGCTGGATCCATGTCGTGTCCTGGTTGTTCGTGCAGTTCCGTCCATGTGGGTGCGATACACAGAGCCCATGCCACTGCCTCCCACGATGCATGCGGTGTTCCTGGATGTGATGGGGAACAGTGTGCATGTCCCGGTCATATCCGATGTCATGGCGATGTCGTTGATGGTGTGGTTACAGTTGCCGGTCGTTTGGTATGGCTGTTGTGGTGGTGACTGGCCAGTCCGTGCGGAAGCTGAGCATGGGTGCGGGGTTGGACTTCATAGGTCAGTCGGGGAACCTGCGTTGTGGTCCGACGTATTTACAGGTTGTCAGGTATGCGATGCCGTCCAGCAGGGCTTCCATGTCATTGGTGGTGTACATGTTTGCCAGCCAATGAAGCGGATGGTGGCTGTCAAGGTGTTGTTCGTAGGTTGTCCCTTGGAGGACCATGATGGGGCATGCTGGGTGACATTCGATGTAGCTGTTCTCGATGATCCGTCGTGTGGAGGCACAGTGGTTCCATTTCAGTGCGCGTGCGATGTTGGCCACATACGCCATGCCCCCATAGGCAGAGCAGGCCCTGTCGTGTGCGTCCAGAGGGAGGAGTAGTGGTAGCAGGTCCGCCTTCAGACATGCCGGGTTGGAGAGGCATATCTCGACGGGATGCTGGTAGGGACACCTCCGACAGTAGAAGACGGGCATGACGCAGCTGAACAATGTGATGCGGTAAGTCAGTCGGTAACTTACGTTCAGCAGGGACAGGAGATCGCATCCCAATGTATGTATCGTGCTGGTTTGGTACAGCTTGAGCTCTTCGGCGTAGTTGGGTAGGTGTGTTGCGGTTGCCATTTCGCAGCGGTGCGTTGTGGTGGCGTGCTCCGGCTGTGTGTGCAGTCTGCAATGTGCACACTCCGGGGTTGCTGTGAGCTCTGTGTAGTCGTGGGGAGACAGGACTTGTGTTCTGTTGGCTTGTTTGGAGGACACGGGCCCTCTTCCCACATGCTTCTCAGACAGTTCAAGGTCAGTGCTGTGTGACTCCTTCCAATTAACTTGCATGTGGCCGACATGGGGGAGTGTTTTCTTCTTTCTTCCCCGTCCGTTGTGTGCTTCTGTGATATGCGCTATCTGCCCTGTGGTCGGTCTCCTCGGCAAGCCTGTGTTGGTCTATTCTTGGACAATGGCTGTATTCACCGGCTTCTGTCGTAGGGCTGTGGTTTCGGTGTTGGAATGGAAGGTCATTCAGTGCTGTCTGCTCTCCCTTGTGTGGGCGGCAGCCTGCCTTTCCGCTCTGCGTTGGGCCTTGTGTGTGGATGTAATTCTTGGGCCACCTGTTGTCGGTCACCGGGCTCTTTGGTGTTCCGTTTCATGTGTCTTGTTCATATGTGCAGGGTGGTATGGGTTTTTCAGTGTGGTACTGGCGTTCCTCTTCCCGAAGGGGCCCTGCTTCTCCTAGTTGGTGTTGCCGCCGCTGTGTGCTTCGCCATGTTTGTTACACTGGGGTGTGTCCTGCTGTTGCGTGACTTCACTGACATGTGTGCGTCGGTTGTGTGGCGTTGGGTGTTGTCCGTGAATTGGGCGTTGGGGACATGTCTGTGGCAGGCCTGTCACGTGTCATGTGCGTTCGGGGTGGGGCTGATGTGTGTGCTGCTTGGTTGTGTCCCTGTGTCTGTGTGCGACGCATGCATGGCGCTGCGGTTGGCCTCTGCGTTGTGCGCATGTGTGGCGGCGTCATCGGCGCTTTGGGGCCGTGACGGGGTGGTTGGTTCCTAGTCCCAGGTGGTGTGTACACATGTGTTCCGCGATGTTAGGATTTGGCCTGTGTGTCATATGTGGATGCAATGGTGGATGTGTAGTGTGCACGCGCTGGTGGGGGGTTGTCCGCTTTTTCCGCCCTTGCACTGTGTGCGCTGTTTGCGTGCACTTGTTGTGTGTGTGCCTACCTGCGTCTCCGCGGTACGTTGCGTCCTTGGTGGTGCATCAGCAGAAGCATGGGAAGGGCCTGCAGTGCTGGATTCATGCCCGGGGTGCCGCTTCTTCGTTGTCCGTGCTCTGCGTCCGTGTTTCCGCCTCTCTTTCACGTGCGGTGTCTCTTTGCCGTGGGAGCCGTTTGTTTGCGGCATCGTAATTTATGCGCCGGGCGGGACGTGTTTCGTCGGACGGTGTGTGTCAGTTGTGCTGCGCCGCTACGTGTGCGGGCGCACTTTGATGGCGGACGGTGTTGCTGGCTTGCCGGCGGTGTTTGGCCTGCTTTTCGCATCGTAATTTGGCGGGCGTGTGGGCTGCGGCATGCGGGCGGTAACTGGTGGTTTTTGCATCCGCCAGCACGGCGGTAGTGCTTCCGCCCGCCATCGTAATGGGCCCCTTAGTAGTTAATGGACCATTATCCGTGCCATAAATCACGTTATTTTGAATATAAGCCCAGAAAGTTGATTTTAGCGATTTCTTGGAAGTTAGTGACAACTGTGACGGATATTCCCAGAAATGATATAGGCCTAATTTCTCAAGCCAAGTAGACACATGTTTTAACCACAGGATATTCTTGCTCTGGTCAATGCTTAAGATCTCCTCTAGACCTTCCTTATAGTATGTCAATTCTTGAGTTGACCAGAGCCGCACCCAATATAATAGGGGTCTTAATATTGCGTGGTGGTCCATTCGCTTAACATTAAGGTCCATCACAATCGGGATTAAGGGTGTTCGTACTGGTAGACTTAACAATCTTCTAAAAATTTATTCTCTCCTAATTCAAAACTCTTTTTACAATTAGGCCCCCATATTTCCGCCCCATAAAGAGAAGCCGATTGAGCTCTGTGTTTAAAAACTTCTAGGGCGGGAGACACTGCCTTCGAGATACTAGTCCCGTGCTTCTTTATTATAGGCAGTGCATTTTGGAGCAAAATAATTTTATTTTTTTCTAATTGGGGCTTCCAAGACAGCTTTGAGTCCAAGGTTATGCCCAGGTAGTTAAAAGATTGAACATATTCTAAT
Source organism: Calotriton arnoldi (assembly GCA_963921515.1). NCBI lineage: Eukaryota > Metazoa > Chordata > Amphibia > Caudata > Salamandridae > Calotriton > Calotriton arnoldi. The sequence continues at coordinate 746,491 of CAWUFW010002660.1, read as the reverse complement.
TTTTGATTATTAATTGCTAAGTTCTTTCTAAAAGACTTGTGTGGATTAATTGCCATATATTTCGTTTTGCTGGCATTTATTTCAAGGCCCTTTGTGTTACAATATATGTTAAAAGAATCCAACAAACATTGTAGGCCTTTGGGGGTTTGCGATATTAATATTGTGTCATCGGCAAATAAAAGTGCTGGCATCAAATCCCCCCCCAGCTTTGGCGAGTCATGAACACACCCCAGCAAATGACTTGGGATATCATTGACGTATAAAGAAAATAGGGTGGGCTCCAGGACACACCCCTGGTGCACACCCCTTTTAACCGGAATTGCCCTAGTAAGCTCACCCCTCGGGCCCCATCTCACTTTAGCGAAATTGTCCTCATGTAGTCTTACTATTTGTGCGAGTAGTTCCTCAGGCAATCCCTGGAACCTCAATGATTCCCAAAGTAAATCCCGTGGAATGAGATCGAAAGCGGCTCTCAGGTCCACGAAAGCAATATACAAGTGGCCCTTTTTTAAATTAATATATTTCCAACATAAACAAATGAATCTAAAAACCTGATCAATGGTGCAAATTTTTGATCTAAATCCTGCCTGGAATTTAGAAAGTACACTATTCTCTTTAAGCCAACCATTTAGTCTCATTAAAATATGTCTAGCGAAATTTTTTTGTAAAATATCGATTAAACTTATAGGTCGATAATTAGCGGGGTCGTAACGATTGCCCTTCTTAAATATTGTAATAATCTCTGCCCCTTTCCATGATTCGGGTATGGGAGAGCCAGATGCAATAGCATTACATAACCGATTTATGTACGGGCCCCAAACACTACTATCGTGCTTTAACATATCTCCCGGAATTTTGTCGGGGCCGGGCGCTTTCCCAGACTTGACTGCATTAACTGCCATTAATGTTTCTTCCAAACTAAAATGAAGATCACTTACGTTGTGATCAACTACAAAAGCTACGCCAACAGACATTTTTTCATTTTGTATTGCCGCATAAAGGCCGGAAAAATGATCCTCCCATGTTTTGGCGTCAAGATAGAGATCCTTACTTTCCCTACCACACTTGTTTCCCTTTGTAATTAGGCGCCAGAAGCCTGCTTGATCCTTGGTTTTAGCTGCACAAATTAAGTCCGTCCAGATGTTATCATCCCATATTTTTTTAGCATGGGCAAGGGTATACTTATAATTAGATCTTTTCTCCCTTATGCTCTCTATATTATTTGTTTTAATTGCCAATATAAGATCGGCTTTTGCTTCCCGACACTCTTTATTATACCACATATCATCTCTTATATTGGAGTCTCTCCCACTACGATCTTTAGTTATTCTACTAACAATCGGTGCTAAGGCATCTATCAAATCATAATGTGCTGCCAAAGTCGGGAATTCTACTGCGGGAGAATCCAAATGCAGAGAGACGACTTCTACAAAGATGTCGTAGATCTGCGTCATGGCTTGAGTATCTCCTAAAATATGTGGCCACTTTACAGCTCGGCGATTATTGCTAACAAGAGTGTCGTCAGATAAGATGTTAGTGACTTCATTATACTCACTAACATCGATAAAGGAATCAATTACTAGTGTCAAATGTAAGGGACGATGATCACTATCGGTTCTGGGGTCTATTGTCAAATCCAATACATTTGGCCAGAATTCGATAGATACCAATATGTAATCTATGTTGCTTTTACTATTACCTCTACCAAAGGTAAAAGCTTTTGGTCTATCAGAGGATAAACGGCCATTACAGGCTCTAATTCCCTGTCCTGTTATTAGTTTCATAATTTGCGCTACAGCTACAGTACAAGGCACTGCCAAGCTGCTTTCAAGAACAGGGATATTATTTGCTGCGTCCTCCTCTTCAAAGAGGTTCTCAAAGCCTACCACTGGTTCAAAGTTGCAATTTAAGTCGCCCCCAATAATTACCATTGCCCCAGGTTCTATTAGGTTTAAAAAAGAGTCAAGTTGTTTAATGACCAGAGATTCTTTCGTAGCTGGGCTTGGCCTATTGTAGATGTTAATCAGGTATATTGTTTTTTGTCCAGTGTTTTAATTTTCACACCGATCAAATCCTGGGATGGAATATCCAACTGGGTTAACACTATTTTAAGAGTTATTCTTACCCATATGACGAGACCCCTGAAGGCCTGCCTCTAGCAGATGGAATAGCATTAATACTAAAGGTCTTAAACCCAACCCTATGCGGGGTGTCTAATGCCCAGGTCTCCTGCAATAGGCAGATGTCACTTTGCTCAATATATTCTAGCCATTCAGAGTCCCTCAGATTTCTATTCAATCCTGCTATGTTCCAGGAGGTAAGGCGTACTTCTGGCACATTTTTCACTCTTTTCTTTGTTGAGTTTAGCCTAGACTGCTTAGTTATTTCCTCTAAAGGAGGTTGAGAAAAGCCAAATAGTGGCCACCCGAACTCTGCCACTCCTAGTTGTCCATTTGACTCAGCTATGTTACAACCGTTCAACTTCCCCTGTATAACCTTCACCTGCTGCCCCAACGGGGGGCAAATCTGCCCCCCATTACAGCTTGACTGAATGGTAGCCGAAGAAAATTTAATGTTTTCACCATAAATTGGTTGTCAATCTAGGGCATCTAGGTCAGACAGCGCATGAAATCTATTTGAAGATAGTATTGATGTGTTATCGTGAATATAATTTCTAGGATGTGGTTTGTAAAAATATCCTAGGGGAGCACACAAATACTAGTTTTTTGAAAGGATGTCTCCTCTAGCAAATTTAACAATCTTTGAACCATATGGGGTCTACGAAAGTTTATTATTATGCAGTCACCATCAATCTTCTTCAGGGAATCACCAATCCACCCTACTCTACGAACCATTAAAAATGTCACTCACGTTATGTGGGTTAAAGTTTTTATGTTTTGACAACCAATCAACTGTCTTATTTTGCAAGCTGTTCCATGATTCAATCTGATCCTTTCTTAAGGGGGAACCCCGCTAATATTAGTACATAGGGACATGAAGCAGGTGGTAACCCTATAACATCGGTACTTGGAATCAAGTTTGTATTTTGGGAATCTTTTTTTGCAACAGAGCCCATGCGATTTTCAGATACAATTGGGGCTACCTGTCCATGGTATATAACTTGCCTTTCCCCTGTTTTATTATTTACTCTATGTGCCCCACCATGTATGCTTTTCCCCATTTTTTCTCCTTGTAACATGGGATTTTCCACATGTGTACTATTATCCCCATGACTTGTGCCAGCTAAACTAAGTGTTGGTGGGCCCTCCATTTTCTTTAATTCACATGCCCCTTCTGTAACATCTGGGTGGCTAGAGTCTCTACTGTCTTTCATGTTTTCTATCACTTCATATAGATAATCTATCTTTTTATCTAAAATGCCAAACCTCGCATTCATTAAATCAGTGATTTGTAGTAACATTGAATCTAATTTTGATTCTAATATCGTTGTAAATGTACAATCATGGACACCTGAACTTACTTCCGCTGATAGAATGGGGGGTAGAGAACTACGTCTGTCTGGATACTAGCAGTATTTGTCGATATTACACCTTGTTCATCTACATGTATAATTGGTTGAGACACCGGCCTACAGCCTCCTGAACTCTTGGTTTTAGCTTTTTGATGGCCTGTAACACGCTTCTGCTTTACTCGGGACGCTTTCCCTTTGGGCTCTCCGGATGCTTTGGGGGCTCGTGATCTTGTTTCTATACCCTGTCTACTTTGATCATTTGAGACTGGGCTTATAATTGGCGAGGATATATATGGCAGAACAGATGTCGTTAATTTATTTTGGACAATTATCTTTGGACTTAATGGGGATTGCTGGGGTAAGTCATTCGAATTATGAATCCAATTGGAAATAGATGGTTGCTTTCCTATTGGAAGTTGTATAGAATCCAATGACAACCTTCTCTCTGTCATTTGGATTTCATGTGTCAATAGGGATTCAGCTCTAGTTAAAAAGGCATCCAATGTGCCTGCCGCTCCTTTAGACTTACTCATGATCACAAACGTGATTAACACTAGACAAGTATTACTTGCTTAAGAGATGTCCAACAATCGATACCACACTTATCCAAAACAGTGCACACAGACTTATAGTCTTACCAAACAGACCGTGCCTGGGGACAGCCCTCAGAGGGATGGCCCAGCCCAGTCTCTTCCGGTCATTGACGGGCACGGACGGGCCCGCCCTTGGCCCGGGCTTCGCCCGCGCGCGTCCCGCGATGCGGAAGGTAGCGTGGCACTTTATCGCGCCTCCGGGCGCGAGAGCAGCGTCAAGATGGCGCGAGGCTGCTGGGAAATGTAGTCCCCCTGCCGTTCCCCTCACGGCGATTGACTGCTGTATGTAGCCGTTCCCCTCACGGCAATCAGGCGAGGTAGACCGTTTCCCTCACGGTAAGGTTACAATGACCAGGGAGGACCTGGCCTGGCAGTTCGGGCTGGACTGTTCCCATTGGGCGCAGAGTCAAGACTGATTTGCATATGGCTGGGTCCAAACTGGAATGGCATGGTGAGCAAAAAAACGATGGATTTAGGCCCAGATTTCTGTACTGGGGTGAATGTATGACATTGTTCTGCATTCTGTCCATCAATTGTTCTTTTTACATTTGTCACCCCGAGTGGGACGGGTATGCCCAGACGTCGGTCCCGTGCTCTCCATGCCACTGGAGTCAAGCTATCCTGGCTGATGAGGGCTGAAAGCCCAAAACCGGTCCTAGGATGCTTGTTTCCAGTCCAGGGAGGACCTGGCCTGGCAGTTTGGGCTGGACTGTTCCCATTGGGCGCAGGGTCAAGACCGATTTGCATATGGCTGGGTCCAAACTGGAATGGCATGGTGAGCAAAAAAACGATGGATTTAGGCCCAGATCTCTGTATTGGGGTGAATGTATGACATTGTTCTGCATTCTGTCCATCAATTGTTCTTTTTGCATTTGTCACCACGAGTGGGACGGGTATGCCCAGACGTGGGTCCCGTGCTCTCCATGCCACTGGAGTCAAGCTATCCTGGCCGATGAGGGCTGAAAGCCCGAAACCGGTCCTAGGATGCTGGTTTCCAGTCCAGGGAGGACCTGGCCTGGCAGATCGGGCTGGACTGTTCCCATTGGGCGCAGGGTCAAGACTGATTTGCATATGGCTGGGTCCAAACTGGAATGGCATGGTGAGCAAAAAAACGATGTATTTAGGCCCAGATCTCTGTACTGGGGTGAATGTATGACATTGTTCTGCATTCTGTCCATCAATTGTTCTATTTGCATTTGTCACCCCGAGTGGGACGGGTATGCCAGGATGCGGGTCCCGTGCTCTCCATGCCACTGTAGTCAAGCTATCCTGGCTGATGAGGGCTGAAAGCCCAAAACCGGTCCTAGGATGCTTGTTTCCAGTCCAGGGAGGACCTGGCCTGGCAGTTCGGGCTGGACTGTTCCCATTGGGCGCAGGGTCAAGACTGATTTGCATATGGCTGGGTCCAAACTGGAATGGCATGGTGAGCAAAAAAATGATGTATTTAGGCCCAGATCTCTGTACTGGGGTGAATGTATGACATTGTTCTGCATTCTGTCCATCAATTGTTCTTTTGCATTTGTCACCCCGAGTGGGACGGGTATGCCCAGACGTGGGTCCCGTGCTCTCCATGCCACTGGAGTCAAGCTATCCTGGCTGATGAGGGCTGAAAGCCCGAAACCGGTCCTAGGATGCTTGTTTCCAGTCCAGGGAGGACCTGACCTGGCAGATCGGGCTGGACTGTTCCCATTGGGCGCAGGGTCAAGACTGATTTGCATATGCCTGGGTCCAAACTGGAATGGCATGGTGAGCAAAAAAACAATGGATTTAGGCCCAGATCTCTGTACTGGGGTGAATGTATGACATTGTTCTGCAATCTGTCCATCAATTGTTCTTTTTGCATTTGTCACCCCGAGTGGGACGGGTATGCCCAGACGTGGGTCCCGTGCTCTCCATGCCACTGGAGTCAAGCTATCCTGGCTGATGAGGGCTGAAAGCCCAAAACCGGTCCTAGGATGCTTGTTTCCAGTCCAGGGAGGACCTGGCCTGGCAGTTCGGGCTGGACTGTTCCCATTGGGCGCAGGGTCAAGACTGATTTGCATATGGCTGGGTCCAAACTGGAATGGCATGGTGAGCAAAAAACGATGGATTTAGGCCCAGATCTCTGTACTGGGGTGAATGTATGACATTGTTCTGCATTCTGTCCATCAATTTTTCTTTTGCATTTGTCACCCCGAGTGGGACGGGTATGCCCAGACGTGGGTCCCGTGCTCTCCATGCCACTGGAGCCAACTATCCTGGCTGATGAGGGCTGAAAGCCCGAAACTGGTCCTAGGATGCTTGTTTCCAGTCCAGGGAGGACCTGGCCTGGCAGTTCGGGCTGGACTGTTCCCATTGGGCGCAGGGTCAAGACTGATTTGCATATGGCTGGGTCCAAACTGGAATGGCATGGTGATAAAAAAAACGATGGATTTAGGCCAAGATCTCTGTACTGGGGTGAATGTATGACATTGTTCTGCATTCTGTCCATCAATTGTTCTTTTTGCATTTGTCACCCCGAGAGGGACGGGTATGCCCAGACGTGGGTCCTGTGCTCTCCATGCCACTGGAGTCAAGCTATCCTGACTGATGAGGGCTGAAAGCCCGAAACCAGTCCTAGGATGCTTGTTTCCAGTCCAGGGAGGAGCTGGCCTGGCTGTTCGGGCTGGACTGTTCCCATTGGGCGCAGGGTCAAGACTGATTTGCATATGGCTGGGTCCAAACTGGAATGGCATGGTGAGAAAAAAAACGATGGATTTAGGCCCAGATCTCTGTTCTGGGGTGAATGTATGACATTGTTCTGCATTCTGTCCATCAATTGTTCTTTTTGCATTTGTCACCCCGAGTGGGACGGGTATGCCCAGACGTGGGTCCCGTGCTCTCCATGCCACTGGAGTCAAGCTATCCTGGCTGATGAGGGCTGAAAGCCCGAAACCAGTCCTAGGATGCTTGTTTCCAGTCCAGGGAGGACCTGGCCTGGCAGTTCGGGCTCTTCCCATTGGGCGCAGGGTCAAGACTGATTTGCATATGGCTGGGTCCAAACTGGAATGGCATGGTGAGCAAAAAACGATGGATTTAGGCCCAGATCTCTGTACTGGGGTGAATGTATGACATTGTTCTGCATTCTGTCCATCAATTTTTCTTTTTGCATTTGTCACCCCGAGTGGGACGGGTATGCCCAGACGTGGGTCCCGTGCTCTCCATGCCACTGGAGTCAAGCTATCCTGACTGATGAGCGCTGAAAGCCCGAAACCAGTCCTAGAATGCTTGTTTCCAGTCCAGGGAGGAGCTGGCCTGGCAGTTCGGGCTGGACTGTTCCCATTGGGCGCAGGGTCAAGACTGATTTGCATATGGCTGGGTCCAAACTGGAATGGCATGGTGAGAAAAAAAACGATGGATTTAGGCCCAGATCTCTGTACTGGGGTGAATGTATGAAATTGTTCTGCATTCTGTCCATCAATTGTTCTTTTGCATTTGTCACCCGAGTGGGACGGGTATGCCCAGACGTGGGTCCCGTGCTCTCCATGCCACTGGAGTCAAGCTATCCTGGCTGATGAGGGCTGAAAGCCCGAAACCAGTCCTAGGATGCTTGTTTCCAGTCCAGGGAGGACCTGGCCTGGCAGTTCGGGCTCTTCCCATTGGGCGCAGGGTCAAGACTGATTTGCATATGGCTGGGTCCAAACTGGAATGGCATGGTGAGCAAAAAACGATGGATTTAGGCCCAGATCTCTGTACTGGGGTGAATGTATGACATTGTTCTGCATTCTGTCCATCAATTGTTCTTTTTGCATTTGTCACCCCGAGTGGGACGGGTATGCCCAGACGTGGGTCCTGTGCTCTCCATGCCACTGGAGTCAAGCTATCCTGACTGATGAGGGCTGAAAGCCCGAAACCAGTCCTAGGATGCTTGTTTCCAGTCCAGGGAGGAGCTGGCCTGGCTGTTCGGGCTGGACTGTTCCCATTGGGCGCAGGGTCAAGACTGATTTGCATATGGCTGGGTCCAAACTGGAATGGCATGGTGAGCAAAAAAACGATGGATTTAGGCCCAGATCTCTGTACTGGGGTGAATGTATGAAATTGTTCTGCATTCTGTCCATCAATTGTTCTTTTTGCATTTGTCACCCCGAGTGGGACGGGTATGCCCAGACGTGGGTCCCGTGCTCTCCATGCCACTGGAGTCAAGCTATCCTGGCTGATGAGGGCTGAAAGCCCGAAACCAGTCCTAGGATGCTTGTTTCCAGTCCAGGGAGGACCTGGCCTGGCAGTTCGGGCTCTTCCCATTGGGCGCAGGGTCAAGACTGATTTGCATATGGCTGGGTCCAAACTGGAATGGCATGGTGAGCAAAAAACGATGGATTTAGGCCCAGATCTCTGTACTGGGGTGAATGTATGACATTGTTCTGCATTCTGTCCATCAATTTTTCTTTTTGCATTTGTCACCCCGAGTGGGACGGGTATGCCCAGACGTGGGTCCCGTGCTCTCCATGCCACTGGAGTCAAGCTATCCTGACTGATGAGGGCTGAAAGCCCGAAACCAGTCCTAGAATGCTTGTTTCCAGTCCAGGGAGGAGCTGGCCTGGCAGTTCGGGCTCTTACCATTGGGCGCAGGGTCAAGACTGATTTGCATATGGCTGGGTCCAAACTGGAATGGCATGGTGAGCAAAAAAACGATGGATTTAGGCCCAGATCTCTATACTGGGGTGAATGTATGACATTGTTCTGCATTCTGTCCATCAATTGTTCTTTTTGCATTTGTCACCCGAGTGGGACGGGTATGCCCAGACGTGGGTCCTGTGCTCTCCATGCCACTGGAGTCAAGCTATCCTGGCTGATGAGGGCTGAAAGTCCGAAACCAGTCCTAGGATGCTTGTTTCCAGTCCAGGGAGGACCTGGCCTGGCAGTTCGGGCTGGACTGTTCCCATTGGGCGCAGGGTCAAGACTGATTTGCATATGGCTGGGTCCAAACTGGAATGGCATGGTGAGCAAAAAAACGATGAATTTAGGCCCAGAACTCTGTACTGGGGTGAATGTATGACATTGTTCTCTATTCTGTCCATCAATTGTTCTTTTTGCATATGTAGAGAAAACATGGCCGTGTGACTAATCACATCAAAAAGTCCAATGACCCTAGGGAACTAGCAATGTTCTGCTAAGTGCCACTATATAAAGAAGTGTTTGCACTGAGCATTATTTACAATTCTATTTTTTTTCTTTTTTTTTTATTGATTTCTCTACTGCTGCTGGTCAACCATCTTGGCAGGAGATAGCAGTCCGGCTGTGGCTGTAACAGATGGAGGCCATCCAGGCCGAATTTAACCGGCTGGTGGCTCTGGAGGAGGAGGAGGCGGAGGCACCTGCCACTGCCCCCAGTATCTCCAGCCAGCTGTCAGTGCCTCATCCCAGCCACACCATCAGCAATACCGCCAGAAGCTGGGATCCACTACTGCTTGCTCCCTCATCATCATTATCCACACACCACTTCCAACGCCACATTCTAATCATGCGGGCACTGCTTTGCTGAAAGGTGGCATACGTTCACACCCAGATCGATGCCCTCTAGTGCCCAGTTTTTAATTTATTTGCTGTGGTGGGAGGGTCTTTTGTTGTGAGTGAAAAGGGTGAGAATTTAGAAGGGCAGTTGGAATTTGTTAGACTTTAGTTTCTTCTTCGGACATTGGTTGAGATGATTTATTTATTTGTTTGGGGAGAGGTGGGCATGTTGTGGGTGGAGAAGGTGGGTTTTAATGTTAAAAAAATTAAAGGGATATTGTTTAGTTTATGATGGAAATCTGTCTTTTGTGTTTTACTTTGCACTGCTGCCTTTTATCGCTGCCTGTTTTTTTATCCACTTATAAAAGTGTATACCAGTTAGTTTAACCCTTGTCCTACTACCTCCTGTAACTATATTGACCACTAGGGGGTATGCCTATGCCTATATTGCCTACAACAACCTATTCAAAAATGTTAATCTTCAATAGATGTTAGTTTCTAACTAAACTAGTACACTTCACTCCATAGTTATCTAACCTGAATAGATGAAGTGATGGCTGCTACCTCTCTCAATCTTCCAGAGCTTATTTCAGGGTTTCCCAAGGGGCCTTCCTAATTGTGGTGGTAGTAGTAGCAGGCTAGCACTCTAACAGGGAAGGCATCACAAGTGAGGTCCCACTCCCACCTAGGTGAACTCCAACTGTAGGATTAATCAGAAGGATTGAAAGAAAACACAGTTAGTGGGTTATTTATTTATATAATAACTTATCAAAGACTGAGACCAGACTACCACTATGACACAAAGACCTGATATTATAACAAAAACTACCTATAGTAACTTCTGAGCAATAGGGGGCTAGTATTTAATTTATTCAAACAATTAAAACTAAACTCACAAAATTCTTGAGTCAGGAGAAGTAGTCTCAGGACAATGTTTAGCATTCACCCAACATAAAGGCCTGAATTTTGGTGATGAATTATGCTATATATGTAAATTATGGATTCATTTTATGCGTGGGTGGGCCTGGTGTGGGCTAGTGCTCATTTAATAGAAGATCCAGCAGTGAGTTGCTGTCGCTTTCACCACATCCAGCCCACCAAGTGTGTGATCCATTCATGGTGTAAATTCATAAATGACATCTCAAAATATCTCAAAGCCTGGGGTAAGAGGGTTAGAGGTTTGATGAATGGATGGGAATGGGCAGTTTGAGAAAGGAGTGACAAAGACAAACACTAGACAACAACAATATTCATCAGGTAGATGAGCAGCACATCATCAACATCAAATCTGTTGCGGAAGGAAGTGAAGGAATGACAGTTCAATTAAATGCATTGCATACAGTCCTTGAGCCCCACAGGCCCAAGTGCTTATATATATAAATGCTCTGTCATCTAGGTTTGAAAAATACAAATTTATGGATGTGTGAACCCACACAGTTCTGAAAATTATGATTGTTCAAAGAAAAATCATACTGTAGCTAAATGCCAAATTGGGCGGTGCATCTGCATTCTTCTTGGAATGTCCATCTTCTTGGGTGCCTGGCTGAACAGGTCCAATAAGGTAAGCAGGAGTGCTTTGGAGCTTTTGCCTTTCATGTAGAAGAAGAGACGTCCTGCAGATTGTAAAACAGAACCAATATTGTAGAGTCAAGGAGAAGGACAGATAGTAAGTAATCCTGGGCGTAGTTTGCGTAGTAGCACTACATGTAGCTACGCGAAGTACACTTTGAACTACACTCAGCTACGCAAATTACGTAGTGCGTAGCTGTGTGCTTGTCTTGCACAGTGCAAGTTATGATCAAATAAGTATCTCTGTCTTTATATGCTAAAATGCATATAGTCATTTCACAAAAGTGAAAATGATAAATTAACAAGTAGTGAGAGAGGTGATGATTTTGGGATCCTCCCTAACCTAGGGAGAGAACCAAGCAGATGCCTTGAAAACAAAAAGCACATCTTGTTGAACGATTCGGTGGTGGTCCCATCCTCTTAGGACCACCCCAAGCACAGTTATTGGCAAAAATACAATCCCAACCAAAGGCCCTGCAAAGCATTATGGGACGAGATTAGCAGTGGGCAGTGAATATTATAGTATCCAATATCAAAATAATTCTACCAAGAGCTGCAGTTCAACTAGTCGTTTCTAGATGTCCCTCACAAGTCAAATGCAAAAGCATTGAAATTATTATTACATCAAGCTGCAGTTCCACTAGTCGTTACTAGATGTCCCTCACGAGTCAAATGCAAAAGCTTCATGAAAGGGTTTCAATGCTTTTGCATTTGACTCGTGAGGGACATCTAGTAACGACTAGTGGAACTGCAGCTTGATGTAATAATAATTTCAATGCTTTTGCATTTGACTCGTGAGGGACATCTAGTAACGACTAGTTGAACTGCAGCTCTTTGTAGAATTATTTTGATATTGGACACTATAATATTCACTGCCCACTGCTAATCTCGTCCCATAATGCTTTGCAGGGCCTTTGGTTGGGATTGTCTTTTTGCCCATAACTGTGCTTGGGGTGATCCTAGGAGGAAGGGACCACCACTGAATCGTTCAGCATGATATGCTCTTTGTGTTCAAGCATCTGCTTGGTCCTCCCCCTAGGTTAGGGGGGACCCCAAAATCATCACCTCTCTCATTGCCTGATATGGTCATTCTCAAAGTTCATTTTTGTAAATTGGTTATATGCTTTTTAGCATGTAAAATTGCTTTATCAAAGCATTTGTAGGTGTTGATGATTTTGCTGCTACGCTATGTGTAATAGCACAGTTTTTGCACTGTGCTACGTGCAATTTGCATAGTGCGTAGTAGCGCAAACTACGCATGCTCCTTGAGCGTAGCGTAGTACTACTCCCAGGGTTAATAGTAAGCTTCCTGAGGAGTGTACCAAGAAGAGGCAGAGCAAGAGCATAGGTGGCTGCAATCATTCAGTATGACTCATGTGCAATTAACTGAGAAATGAGAGCAATTTTACAACCAATCCCAGACAAATAGCTGCATGTACTGGGCTGATCAATCTCACAAATGTCATCATGACATTGAGCCGAGTGCGTCCATCATGAGAGGATGTCACATCACATGTCTGTCTCCAGTTGCAACAGGCTTCACCGACCACAACCACATAACAGAGGAGTTTCACTTTTGAGCCAGCACACACAGTCCTCAGCAGCATTTCCCAAATCCACACACCTCTCTCCAGTCCACAGAGCTAAGCAAGCCTCTTAGAGTTATCATCATGTTGGTTTCCCTTTGAAGCCAATAGCTTCCTTCTTCTGGCTGATGAGGTAGCCCCATGCTGAGTCCTCACTCCAAGTAACAAATCAGTCAACTCTGTCCCAACCTAAATGAGATAGAGAGAGATAGACCTGTAGTGCACTGCTGTTGATGAACAAGGAGAGAAAAAGAATTTGAACATTTTGTGTAGATGTGTATTTGTTAACTAAACTAACTGGTCTGGTCTCTTAAGAACCAGAAAACAAGTACAGCAAGGAGTGCACCATGCAAGTAAATCTAGCTAAGTGTGAAAGGGCCAATCAGGCCAATCACTTTCAGGAAAAATCAACCATCAGACCCTAAACATTGCAATTCATCGAAATCAAGTTTACAAATTAGTTGAACACTCTCCCTCACTGTCTGCCACCACAATCAATCATCAATCATCACTCACAGTGACTCAATAATATATCACTCATTGGTGCAATTGTTACCTCTTTCAATCCATGCATGGTGGTATGCAATTGTAGCTCCTCTTTCGATGGAAGCAACATATTTGCAGTCTTGTAAATCAAATAATATTTACTAGGGCAGCCCTGCAAAGTAATGAAAAAAAGACTGATAAGCATGGGATGGAGGCAGTCATTGTCTCCAATGTCCTTGAAGGGAATAGAGAGGGTTCTTCACTACACACTGGTCCAACGCCAATCCCGCCATACATGTGCCTAAAATGGGGGGGGCTGCATAAGTCAGACACAAACAAAATTTATAATGTTCCTCTAGTTATATCCATTTTATTTTGGCAAAGCAGTTCCACAATAATTAGAAAGTTCTAGGGTGGTCTACTCAGTCAAGGAAGTAGAGTTCATCCTCAAACTCAGGTGGTTCACCAAGACGTTGGTCAACTAATGCACTTGAGTCTGACCAATCATCCTCATCTTCCTCCTCCTGTGGAGTTTCAGGAAACGTTTAATTGTGTGTTCTGGTCAATCTCTGCACATCTTGAGGTGAGAGGCCAGTCCTTCTTACTGTGACAACTGCGCCAGCTGCACTGAACACATGCTCAGCAGGCACACTGGTCACCAGACAAGCCGCATATTTTATTGCCAGCCTGCTGAGCTCTGGCCATTGGTACATCTTCCCATATCAATAGACCAATGGGTTTTAATACACCTAGACTTCTTGTGGGTAATCCCGATAGTCCTTGAACATCCTCTGAATGGAATGGTCATTCGTGCTGCCACTTACTCGAGCTCTTTTGCCTTCACCTCTGCACTTGACTTAAGCCCTGCCACTTGAAACGAAGCTGTTGCAGATGTTGGGTCCGATTCTTCTGTTCTTGTTGTTGTTGTTGCCGGTGTTCTTGTTGCTGGTGTTGGCTGCTGTGATACAACAGCACTGCCCTTTCTAGAATTTGAAGGCTGCAGCCTAGACCTTCTGCCCGGGACTCTAATTTCCAGCTGTTCTTCTTCCAGGTCTCTCGCTTGATCAACAATCCACAAATTGTATAGTGAAACATCCCCTTCTGAAAAAGGAATGAAAGTAGGCAGTATTGTAGTGTCGGGACGACATGATGTCTTGTTGCAGCCTTGTATTAAAAGCCAGGTGAAGGATTAAGCTCATAACCAAGCCATGCATTTTTCCGTCCACACCTCTGAACCTTTGCAACACCTTTTTTAACTGGTCCTGGAGCAGATGCAACAATGGGATAGCTTGGCTGATCGTGCTGTCCTCCTTGCTGATCTCCCGGGTGAAAGCCTCAAAAGGAAGTGGCATCTGTCAGGCATTTGACTAGGCGCCATTTGTCCACCTTCATGGTCATTCTTTTCCCAGTAGCATCCCCTTCTCTTTGAATGACATAGTCATTGATCGGTTTATACTGCTCAAACAGACGTTGCAACATGTAATAGGTCAAGTTCCATCGTGCTGGCAGCTCCTGTATGAGGGCTTTAACTGATACTCTATTAGCACGCTGAATGATCTTCAACTGCTTCCGGGTTTTAAAAGAATGGCTGAAATGAGTGCAGATTTTTCTGCAGATGGTCAATTATGTTGCTGATTATGCCTTCTTTTTTTAGATAATCCTGCACAATCAGGTGATGTAATGTGCCAAACACCGGACCCTGAAATAGCCACCATGGTCTTAACTATATTACTGCCATTGTCTGTGGCAACAAATCCAATTCTGAGATCTCTGGGTCACAGCCATTCAAACACCTTGCTGTTAAAGTCTTCTAAGATGTTTGCAGATGTATGGGATTTCTCCATGGCGAACATAGCTACTGTTGCATGCCATCAAACCCCCTTAAGAGTTTTTTCAGTGCTGAGACCTGTAGATACCTGGTATCTAACCCCACAAAAGAGATGCACAGTTATACACATGTAATCAGTTGCTTGACAACTGGGTCACATGTCTGTCATCAGGTGGATAGTGTGAACAGCGCGCATCTGCAAAGCTTGTCCAACCAATTGCAGCACATCATGATGGAGTGCTGGAACAGCAACTCTGGTAAAATAGGTCTGGCTGGGAACCTTCCATTTCGGGTAGATGACCGCCACAAATTCTAAACATCCCACTCCTACCACAAAAGAAAAAAGTAGGAGGTCCACAGCTAACATTCTACCCAGCTTCCCATTGTACAAACATGCCACTGAGTGCTTACGTTCATAGGGCCTAAACATGCCCGTAATTGTAGCTTGGATATTTCTTGCATTTGTGGTGCCACTGACGCAAGAGACTTCCGGATAGAAGTTGGACTAGTAGGTGGTAGATTCAATGTGCATCTTGGGGTAATCATGGTGTCGGCATCTGAGTCTTGTGCCATTTGGAGGTTGCTGATGCGGGTGATGCTGGCGCACTGCTGGGGGAAGGGCTGCTTAGTGCTGTAAAGCTGTCATCCACTTCTTCCTAATCACCTCCTATTACCATGATCAGAGGTCTCATCACAACCAGCTGCAATTGTTTTAAGGTCGTCCTCCCACCAAAATGTGTGACGTTTCTTCATATGGGTTGTTTAGCCTCCATTACCATATTGTGAACCAAGTTTACCCCGACAAATACTAGACTAAGGGGAGACACCTGTGACAGTCAGGGGGGTGCAAGAGAAAATTGAATAATTCTTAAAAAAATAATGCAGGTTTGCACCTACGGCAGGCAGGGGGTTCAGGGGAAAATGGAATAATCGTTAAAAATTAATGCCGGTGTGTGGCAGGCACCTGTAGCATGCAGGGATGGATAGAGGGAAAATGTAAAAAAAAAAAAACATTAAAAAAACAAAATATTAAAAGGGTAAAATATATCAATAAATAAATAGAAACAAAAATAAAAATGAACTGCTGGTATACTAAGGGACTATGAGGAACCCATTGGGAGGCAAGGAGGTAAGAAAAATGGAAAAAAATGCATATAAAATTAAACACTGTTCATATATACATATACCACATTAATCAAGAAGATGGAGAGAGAGGTACGTGGTAGGACTTGCCTCCTGTATCAAATAGATAATCAAAAGAAATCCACTAGAAAGCTTAAATTGATATCCTTCCAGATTTTGTAGTATTCCTTAAGGAAAAATATTTACTTTTCTTAAAATAACCCTCACCCACCAAAAGGTCCCTTGGTGGCATGCTTCATCATCGGTTCCTTTACGCCCCGCTGTGGGACGGGGCGTGCTGCAACTGACAGAGACGTGGGAGCACTTTCTGGAAGGTGTGGGCTATATTTCTAAAAAATAGGAGTGGAAGGTTCAGTGAAATAGTGAACAAAATTCTAAAATACCTGGCCACTAGGGACCTAAACTTTATTGAATCCTGTGGCTGGTATTGTTAAAACGGTGGTGTTGGAGGTGCACAATATAATGTATGTGTTACTCCTGGTCTACATGTTTCAAGACTTCCTCATTGGCTTTTCTTCAGGACCAAGTACGATTGATCCCTAATACCACTCCTGAATATTGGCTATGTCACCCTGATAGAAAAATATATCACACATTTTTCCATTGGATGGTGATGTGGTTTACAACACTTAACGTGCCGGTAATTTAACCCATGTTATGCATACTTTTATCTTTCCCAAATGAATTGAGACATCTTACCAAATAGGTAGTATTGAAGCATCATACTGATTGGGTATCGTATAACACACAATGATATACCATGAATAGGCACTAATGAATACAATAGACAATATTCAGGAGTGGTATTAGGGATTAATCGTACTTGGTCCTGAAGAAAAGCCGAAGGGGAAGGCCTGAAACATGTAGACCAGGAGTAACACATACATTATATTGTACATCTCCAACACCCCCGTTTTTAACAATACCAGCCACATGATTCAATAATGTTTAGGTCCCTAGTGGCCAGGTATTTTTTAGAATTTTTGCTCACTATCTCACTGACCCTTCCACTCCTATGTTTTAGTAATATAGCGCACACCGTCCAGAAAGTGCTTCCACGTCTCCGTTGGTTGCAGCACGCCCGTCCCGCAGCGGGGCGGGAAGAACCCGATGATGAAGCATGCCATCAAGGGACCTTTTGGTGGGTGAGGGTTATTTTAAGAAAAGTAAATCTTTTCCCTTAAGGAATACTACTATATCTGGAAGGATATCGGTTTAAGCTTTCTAGTGGATTTCTTTGATTATCCATATATACATATACTACAATGATCCTCAAGCATATTAAACTGATATCAGGGAAAAGTTAAAAAAAAGAACAAAAACAAAAAGGCACTGCCCTCTCCTATCAATCTCCCTAGAAAATGGGTTTGAAAACTGGAAAAAAAGTACTTACACACACACTGGCTAGCTGCACAAAATGGCCGCTGGTCACATAGTCAACCAACTAATACATACAAGGAGGCATGGACGCAACAAAAAGTACATGCAGGCCTATAGCAAAAGCACATTGGCTGGCTACACAAAAATGGCCACTGGCCACATGGTAAATAAACAAGGAGGCATGGACAACAAAGAGAGCATGCAGACCTATGGCAAAGCACAGTGGCTGGCTATACAAAATGGCAATCGCCCACCTGGTCAAACAACAAGCAAGGAGGAATGGACCACAAAAAACAAATGCAGGCATATGGAAAAAGCCCACTGGCTGGTTGCCCAAAACGGCTGCCGGCCACATGGTCAACTAACAATAAAAAACAAGGAAGCATGAACACAACAAAAACACATGCAGGACTATGGCAAAAGCACACTGGCTGGCTGCACAAAATGCCCACCGGCCACATGCTCAATCAACAACAACAAGCAAGGAGGCATGTCCACAACAACGAACACTTGCAGGCCTATGGCAAAAGCACACTGGCTGGCCACACAAAATGGCCACGGGTCACATGGTTAAACAACAAGCTAGGAGGCATGGCCATAACAATTAATACAAGCAGGGCTCTGGCAAAAGCACACTGGCTGGCTACACAAAATGGTCCCTGGCCACATGGTCATACAACAAGCAAGGAGGCATGGGCAACAAAGAACACATGCAGGCCTATGGACACTGACTACACAAAATGGCATCTGGCCACAGGGCATAGAGAAAAAGAAAAATAGTGGCCTATGGCAAACACACACACTGGTGAGACAAAGGAGGCATGGTAACAATGAAGAAAACATAACCATTAATTCAGCAATGCCAAAAACAAAAATCAAGTGAGCTATAAACATTTTACAACAAAACACATCCTCCCAAGGCATCAAATATCACCCCACAAAAATACACTTTGTTGCTGAAAAAAACATGAAAAACAAAAAAAAGATAACCCACATTTTTTATTTAATCCAAAGCCATCCCTGGCCTAAATGACATATACCATAGAAACAATTGTTTCATGTACCCAATGGTTAGTATCGGCTGGATGGCCTGTGGGCAGAATAGGCCACATAGTGAAATAAATTAATAGTGCAATTTTAACAAACATGGAGAAAATGTACTGAACTGTATAACCTTTTACCCTTACAAAAGATAAAAAATTAAATGCAAAACAATTGCTAGGCCCTTGCTGAAATTCCAGGCCAGCCTCCACAACCACACATAATTTAAAAATTGAATAAAAGTACAAATAAATACTTATGCATGCCTTCTATTAAACAAACAACACCCTCATACAAAAGTTATTTACCTGACTTGTGATATCACAAAAACATTGTCCTTAAAATCCAATGGTATATATGCAGCAGGAATTGCAGACAAAGAGAGTGACCCTACCATCTCGAAATCCGAATGAAAAGTGACTAAGAGATGGACAAAGCAATGAGAGGAAGAGGAAGTTAGAGTCTCTGGGGCACTTCTTTCTTGTTTAAAAAAAAAACCAGAAGCAGCGCTACCAGGCGGCAAATCTCGCGCATGCTCGCTAGCGGTCGCCAAATCTCATTGCGTGCCCACGAGTGCCAAAACAAGTCTTGCACAACTCAACGGAAATATCATTTTGCCATGCACTAGAAGGCGGAAATTAGTGGGAACTCCACGTTACATGCATAGTGCTGAGTTGCTGAATTCCGTCAACTCCACAAGTGGAATCATATTTTCCGCCCAGGCCTAAAAATAATTAGCCACTTGTGGAGCTTTTGAATAACCTGAAGAGTACTGAATATCAGTTGGAAGATCCAAGCCACAACAAGTAGGTAGCACAAAGATAGGTTCAGAAACTGCTCTGGAGCAATTCATCCATAGGTCCCAGGGAAATTGCCAGACTTGGAACTTTCCTGCAACTCAATTTCCAGCATAGAACACAGAACTCATGAAGGCACTATGATCTATCAAGATGCCACAACGCTCATGCCAACAGAAAATAGAAACATCTAGAGAACGATAAATAACAAATAACAAAGCAAAATGAAACCAGTAAGAAGTACTTCAAAAAGGAAAATCTGAAGGTGATTACACCATTTCCACACATTGGGCCTGATTCTCATAGGTAAATTTAACTTACACAGTGTTGTAAGTTTACTGTGTTTCAATATTCACAAAATTGCAATTAATTAATAACTTTACCACTGCAGAGACTCCGAAGGTAGGGCCTCATTATGATGCTGTCGGACTTTACATGACCGCCATCTTTTCAGAAATGGGACCGCCTGACTGGCTGTCGGCAGTCCCGCCATAGGAATTGGGATGTGACTGCCTTCAAGGCGTTTTTACCACCATGAAATGGAGGGTGGAAATAGACATTGTAATCTCTAGGGTGGTGCCTCAGCAGGCACTGCCACAGTTGTAGGGATCCAAGTCCCTGTGATGGCCCGTCGAATCATTGGCAGTCAGTCTCTATGACCGCCAACCATCCGCTCGCCATCCTAATGTGGCAGGCGGTAATCATTATTATGATGGCGGTGGGACCACCACCGACGGGCTGTCGTTGGCAGTCCCACCGTCATTGTAATCAGGCCAAAAATTGCGGAGACTCTGTAGTCGGGACAGAGAGCTCCGCATATAAAAAGATATGACAAGCCTATGTTTGGATGGAAGTAAAATTTCAAAGAACAAGTTGAAGGTTCTAAATAGTTTGGTCTTTAGGGGTGATAGCAGGGCACAACCCGGGGGTACACGCGGGAACACGGCATCCACCCACTATTTTTACACGGTGGATGCTGTCTACCCTGCTAACAAGTTCGGCCCCACAGAAATATGCTGAACTTGTCCCGGTGTAATTTTCAGACACTGGGATACGTATAGCAGCACATGCTCGCTGTCTGCTTTCCATTCCCAGCAGCAACGTGCAGGCAGCCAGGGGGACTTTTTTATTTTCACCTCCATCTGGGCCAAAGATAAAGGTCAATCTTAAGGGTCCATCAGGCCTCCTTTGATCGAGTTGCCTGACGGGAGGCAGCCTGAAACCCACTTAAATGCAAATGCAACCCTTACACTTAAATGCAAATGCAACGGAGGGAAAACAAAACCACACAGCTTGTTATCTCTTCAGAGGAACTTAAGAGAGCCATGCTATCATATAGACTTACCACCCTTGAGGAGGCGAGGCGTCAGTCCCCGTATATAAGTGCAGGCACTGTAAGAATGTTATATGACAATGGGGTAACCCGAAAGACCACTGGGCCCAGGTAATTTGTAGTACAAGAAACAATGGTCGCAGCGGTACACAATTCAATGCAGATTAATCCTTACATTGGGGTCTTCATCAGGACAGGGGGGAGGAAACACCTACAATTAATTAATAGTACGATCTCATTATTCAGGACCCCCTGTCCTGATGAAGACCCCATTGTAAGGATTAAATCTACCTACACAAGCTAGGGGGTCGAAACGTCAATGGTCTTTGTTTGAGTGGACGAGTACAGACAACAGAAATTAATTATTTATGTCGAATGTCACTATGTCCATATGTACTTTTGCCTTCATGTGGCTGGATAGGTTTCTATCAGTCCTCTGATATAAATATTTGCACATTGCCTTTCCTTCCCTACATCCCTCACGAGTGCGCACCTTTTTTTGAGCACATTCTTCTCACCTCCTTCTGGAGCACCTGCATTTTATATGAAAATGTACATACTATTCATGCTGTTTCACTGAATAAATCAGCATATTTTGAAGATGACAGATTGTAAGATTTGATTTCATGGTGATGTTGCATTTTGTGCATTGAATTGTGTACCGCTGTGACCATTGTTTCTTGTACTACAAATTACCCGGGTCCAGTGGTCTTTCGGGTTACCCCATTGTCATATAACTCTCTACGAGCAGGTAGTTTTCCTGCGAGGGTATTTCTGTAGATTTGGATTCCACTATGTCAGAGCGCAAAACTCTTTCATATACTGAGGACTACATTAACAGGCTGATACAGGGGCAATCTAGCACCAGTTTTTTATCATCCAACACCCCTAACATAGATTTCACACTTAATGATAAAATCAATAAGCTAGAGAGACTTGAGAAGAAGTTAATACGGACACACCTACATGGGCACCTTCTCAATAAATATTTGCAGGCAAATATCATTCCTGTAGGGTTACAGGTCAAAAAACGAACCTACGATATTTGTGGACATTCCAAAGTTCAAGGAGGGTTTCAGCTACGTGGCCAACAACTGCTCGTGCCACTAGATGGTCCTTGGAATCGAGACCATGTTGGAACAAGTTGAGAAACTCCAGAAGGAGATTATAGACCTTAAAAGAGAGATCTCTGAGGACAATGCACTGACGAATGCTAAAGAGGCTTTAGAACGCCTAGATAAGACAATCAAGGACTTTGATATGAACACCCAGGCCAAAAAATTGGATAAAATATCCAAGGACATTCGCTTCTATGATAAAAAGCTAACCTACCCCTACCTCCAAGAGGACTGCTACAAGCAGGATACACAAGGATGGTTCTCCAATGAGGCAGAGGGGGTTACAGGGGTTACAGACGTTTCACGACTTTTTCAGAGTCATCTGGCTCCAACAGTGCGGGAAGCGAGAGTGAGCAACCAGGCACCAGCTCAGGGTACCAACACCAGGATAATTGGTACCAGCCACCACAAGGACCTGCTTTTTTAGAGGACACCCAATGGAGACCACCCAGAGGGAGGGGATACAATTAGAGCCAGGGCCCACAGCGAGGCCAACAACAACGGGCCCCGAATTGGGAAGGAGGCAGACCGCGAGGCCAGAATCAGAAACAGGTTCGGTTTCCACCGGAGAACCACGGGGAGATCAAGACCCGGCGAGGGGTTTACTGATGGTGAGCAGTCCAATCATCAACCTAGCATCTTATGCACTTACAGAGGATGAACAAAAGGTGCTGAGTAAAGGATTATCATTTGTACCAACCCCTCATCCCAACCAATTCAACTTAAAGACAGAATTGCATCGATTCCTCCGCAATGTGAGACTGAGGTACTATTTTAAACATTCCCAGCCATCTCTATCTCTGTCTCATACTGGTCTTAGAGTGCCCTCAACATTTATGCCACCAACACACATGATGTCACACAAAATATTGACTTATGAGAGTGTTGTTTTGAGGGATGTTCTGAAGGTATGTTCCACCAAGCAGTATGTGAAATATAACATCACTAAAGGGGAACGGGAAGCTCTTAATTCCCTGAAGGACAAGTCGATTGTGATTAAGCCAGCTGACAAGGGCGGGGCCATCATAGTGCAAAGTACTCCGGACTACAAGTCTGAGATCTACTCACAACTGAGGGACGGGGTGAGCTACACACGTTTAACCACAGACCCGGCAAAGGAGATAAGCAAGCTGATCTGGAAGGTCACAGAGGAAGGAAAAACGTAGGATTTCTATCCGACATGTAGTTCAACTACTTGAATGAAAAGAAACCACGTTTACCCACAATTTACACATTGCCTAAGGTCCATAAGAATATGGAAAATCCTCCTGGACTCCCAATAGTTTCTGGGTGTGGATCTTTACTTGAACCACTCTGCAGGTTCGTGGATTTCTTCCTTAAGCCACTGGCGGAGACCACCAGATCGTATCTGAGGGACACGATGGAAGCTATAAATTTGTTGACAACATGCCTTTTGATCCCTCTTGTCAACTACTAGTCACATTGGACATCGTGTCCTTGTACACTAGTATTCCCCAACGACCGGCCCTGGATGTGATCGGCAATGCTTCGGAAAAAAGACCACTACCAGCTTTAGTCCTCACGAGTTTTATCATCCAACTTCTGGAGTTAGCAATGATGAGGAATTCCTTTTTCTTTCAGGGCGAGTTTTTTCTACAAATGAAAGGTGTCGCAATGGGCGCGAGTTTCGCTCCGGATCTCGCGATCCTGTATATGGACCACTTTGAGGACACGTTTATTTTCCATCCAACTAATCCTTACCGAGAACACATCACTATGTGGAAGCGCTACGTAGACGACGTCTTGCTCATATGGACAGGGAACTCAACAGAATTGCAGACATTTTTGGAATGGCTTAATAGGAGATCCAATGATCTCAAGTTCACGATCCATCATGATCCCAGAAGCATTGACTTTTTGGACATCAGAATCAAGTTTGAGAAGGCCTCCCTCTACACAACTCTCTTCAGAAAACCCACGGAGAGGAATACCCTACTGAGGTACAGCAGTCACCACCCCAGGGGCCTACGTGATAATCTCCCCTTCGGACAGTTTCTCCAAATCCGCCGTAACTGTTCGGTCAAGGAAGATTTTTTTCAGTGAGTCGGAAAGCTTCGTGAATCATTTGTTGGAACGAGGATACCCTAAAAGACAGGTAAAACGAGCCAGGAAGAGGGCATGGTTCAACCCCAGTGAGAGCCTTTTGACAGCTAAACAGCACACCACGTATCCTATGAATAGGCTGATATGTGTCACCTTTGTTGTGTTTGTTGTTTTTGGTTGTTTTTTACTGTGTAAAAAGACCCCTGAGACATCAGTGGAATGATATAGCCATACATGTTCCTTCAAGGTGGGGAATCGGATCAAATTCAAAACTCTTTGCTACATGTTTAAAATCAAAATAGGAGTCGCCCCCTTATATCTACAAAAGTTAGCGCAGCATTACCAGCCTTTACGACTCCTTCGCTCAGCCCACCAGATGAGGTTTTCAGTCTCTACATTTAAATTCTCCCGCATGGGCGATTGGTCTTTCTCCTATCTGGGTCCTACTTTGTGGAACTCGCTTCCCCTTTTCCTTCATAAGGTGAACAACTATGGTCTCTTCCGCAAAAGCTTGAGAACTTGGTTATTTAATGCTTAACCTTTGTTACCTGATCTTTGATCTGGCTGGCACCGGGAAACCCCTTGGGGTAGCTGTGCGCCTTACAAATTTAAATAACATAACAGTGATATATTTCATCTATGCTCTTGTTTCAAGAAAGTTCATAGGAATATAGTCATGATTACATCATGCCGATCAGATTTTCTTTACATGAAATTGCTTTCAAATGTACCCAGGGAGGTTGTCATTTGTAATAAAAATTTAAATATTCACATTTTCATGCAGTCACGGAATCTACAAATGTGGGTTCCGCAGGCAACTATGTCCCTCTTGTCATCAAAGTTAGATCGTTCCCCGTGTGGGATTGTGTGCAATAAGCTGAATGCTAGATCAACTGCAACTCGTTTTATCGCTCTGTTACATAATTCCATGTTGTAATTGGATTGTGTTTATATGATCATGTGATGCAAAAATGTGGTTATTTTATGCCACGTTGTTCATCTTGTCATTATAATTAGTCCGTGTTCCATGCGGGATTCTTTGTAATGAGCTGAATCCCTGACCTATTACGACTAAGAAATGTCACGATCTTTTTACTCACTCAAAATGTTTCCCTACAGGCACATCGCAATTACAATGTGTCATTTTTCTGCAAACGATCCCATGAGATATCCTTACCAAAGTGTTGTATTTACTTTTCTTGTTGAATAGAAAACGAAGCTCCAGCAACAAACATGTTTGGTTTTCCTACGATCTTCCCATGTTAAAATAGGATTCCTTTCCGTCTTCTATTTATTTTTATTTTCAACATCTCGCTGGGTGTTGATGAACTTTGTCTCCCCCATAAGCACGATTACCAAAAATACTGATTCTTTTTCCAAGCCAGTTTGTGCCACGTCATAGGTGACCGACCCGCACGTGCTCGGTAATCGGTTTCTGCAGGCTGTTCATTCGGTAAGCCCACGGTACGTGCTTAGCGTGCATGCCATTTTTACACTTTATAAATTACGGCGTCTGCCGAGCGCCTTGTCAGTGTCTGGAGGTGCTCGCACAGCACGGCCAGGTAAGCAGCAGTTCTCCAGAGTTTTTCCAACATCTATTAAGTATTTTAAGTCTATTACCCTAGTCCACACGCAGAATATTGGCCTTAATAGTATTTTCCCACCTCTGTCTAACAGGTTTGATTAATTCTTCGAACGTGATGATCTAATAAGGTATGTCACGGTTTTCTATTGTCTTTGTCCACTTCTACCATCTTACCCAAGTACACGGGTCCTCACAAGTCTCTCTCGTGTTATGTCATTACTAGGCCTGGGCAGTGAACTCCACTCTGTTCGTGGACTTTTCTGCACTCCGCGCTCTGCGGAGCTCGCGGAGTGCAGAAAACTCTGCTTCACGTAGTGCAGCGGACTTTTTTCCCTGCTCGCGATCGCGATGGGTAAGTTCGCGATCGTGAGCTGCCGCTCGGGTAGAATTTCTACCCGAGCGGCAGGAAGACCAGCGCGAACGGCCGTTCGCACTGTACTCCGCCACTTGCGGAACTCCGCGGAGTTTTTTTGTAACTTCGCGGAGTTCCACATAGCAAAACTCCGCAAACTACGCCCAGGAGAGTTTAATTCTCAGAACACGAACCACGGAGCACTTGGACCATATAATATCATTGAGTAAGTTCATTTTGGATGGCACAAACCATCACATGGCAATTTATAAATTTTGTGCCATTGCAATTTACAACGGTCATCCCGTTGCTCCAGATAAATGACCGGTACAACCCATGATGACCTTTAACGCTGGACCATGGGGCACGTTAACTTTGTTTGCCACAAGAACCAATTGATTCTGTGAGTGGCTGATGGCATTTTCCTTGTGAGGTATACATCTCTAATTAATATACTGGTGCTTACACGTATCCTTTTCATTTACAGCTAATCCCTTGTCCTTGTTTTTCGCCTCTTTGACGTTGGAGCCTACGGGCCCTATCTTTTTGAAAATGACCGCCTGATTCTTCAAGCCGGTCTGGAATGGTAATACATTGATTGTCCTTTTATCTAATCATTATCAATGTTCGTATGTCCATCACCAGAATAATGAGATCGTATTATTAGTAGGTGTCTCCTCCCCCCAGTCCTGATGAAGACCCCATTCTAAGGATTAATCTACCTACACAAGCTAAGGGGTCAAAACGTCAACGGTCTTTGTTTGAGTGGACGAGTACAAACAACAGAAATTAATTATCTATGTTGTATGTCACTATGTCCATATGTACTTTTGCCTTCATGTGGCTGGATAGGTTTCTATCATTCCTCTGATGTAATTATTTGCACATTGCCTTTCCTCTCCTACATCCCTCACGAGTGCGCACCTTTTTTTGAGCACCTTCTTCTCACCTCCTTCTGGAGCACCTGCATTTTATATGAAAATGTACATACTATTCATGCTGTTTCACTGAATAAATCGACATATTTTGAAGATGACATATTGTAAGATTTGATTTCGTGGTGATGTTGCATTTTGTGTATTGAATTGTGCGGCACTGTAAGAATGTCAGATGTGTTGATCTGTCCTAGTATTTACACAAATGACAATTTAAATAGATTTTATTTCTTTTATACCGATACTCATCCCAATGCAGGGTGTCAGAGAGCTTTACGTATCAAACACATTATACATGGACAGTAAATCATGTAAGTGTGTAAATTAATGTACAAGATGTGTTACATGAGATAGTGAGGGTTACAAAGTGTAGGAGTCACATGTCCTTCATAGTTCACTGTGCTATATTAAAAGGATTACAATTTATGAACTGCAAGTAACAAAGGATCTCTGTGTTCAAAGCAGTAACCACTTCTGTCATCAGATGTTACATGATGTGCTTTGCAGGGACACATTAACCTTCTATACTACTTTGATTCAAATCTGGCACCACACAAAATACAGATCTCTCCAGCAAATGTGTTAACCTCCAGAGTTGTCTCACCATTATTATTATTCCCTAAGATTTACTGGGCACCTATACAGCACATGCCTTAACCTCATAAAATATTTTAAAATGAAGACTTTGCAACCAATTAAGCCAAACAGATCTACTACCATGCCAATTTCTTTGTGGCAGGGTTTAAAAAAATAAATGTATTAGTTGAGCACCAGATTTTGCGTCAGGATTGCACCACTTTTTTGGCACAACCTGATGCAAAATCTCATTTGTTAAATCTCATAATGTGCTTAAATTTACTCATGACATACCTAATAAACATATCTGTGAGGACTTCAAATCTGATATCACTTCTTGTGTTGTCACTTCCTGTGATATCAGATGCAATGGCACGTGTCTTGGCGTCATGCACTGTGATAGCACATGCCATGATGTCACTTGCATATTAACTAACTTGGTTAGTCCCCCCACTTCTTTTTTTAGGACTTGTGCCCTGGGTGATGGGTTGATGATTCCTCCAATGGTATTGAGAGGGAATTTGATTGAGATGACTCATAAAGGTCATTTGTAGAACAAAAAAGAGGTTATTTTGTGGCTACTGGTGGCTTGGGATGGATGTATCAGAGAATGTGTGAATTGTAACAAAAACAATAAAATACGTACGCTCTGAAGACCTCTGATGACATCTAGGAAATTACCCAGCAAATGTTAAGAGATGCTGGCATTCAATATTGCGCCCCCAATTCATGGAGAGAGGTCTTCGTGGTGCTTATTGGTTTTGATGAATTTGTTTTCACATTAATGTGAAATCTGCACTGCGATCAACGTAGAGTGTAAGGGTGTCACTGATTATTTGGAAGGAAAGTTCAGGAGAGAAGGGTATCCTGAATGAAAATAGGGTGCAACTAACTTTGAAAATGATGGAGGAATTTATAAAGTGTGCCTTGTATTATATTTGAAAGAAATTGTGTTGCCATGAGATTCATTCTTGTTGTGCAGTAGTGCAAGGAAAAATTGGAAAGAGGAGGTGCTGATGCTAGTGGAGATGTGCTGGTTGATTCTTTATTTCATCAAGGAAAAGGTCGGTGTTGATTCGTCAAGTGGTGGAAAAGTGATTTTTCTAGTTTCATCTGTCTGGGTGATGTTGCAGAAATTCACAACTTGGTTGTGAAACTCGATGTGGTTGTAATGAGGTTGCCTTGGTTAAGAATTTAAATTTCAAGGTTTTCAGAACTGATGCATGCTCTGAAATTGTTAAAAAACATGAAGTCACAATGGATGATCAGAGGTTCTGGAATTTTGGCTTTGGTCTTGAGTCACAAAGGTGAACTTACATGTTGGTGTAAGTTTACTCTTTTTCGGTATTGACAAAACTGCAATTTAATAGTAACTTTAAGACTGCGGAGACTCCGCAATCTTAAAGTTACTATTAAATTGCAGTTTTGTCATTACCGAAAAAGAGTAAACTTACACCAACATGCCATTGAGAACTGGCTTCTTCTTCTCCTTTATCATTATAGCCATCTAATTCAGAGCTATATGAATGTTTATGACCCCAGCTACAATGCAACTTCTCCTTCCCTTATTGAAGAACCACATCATCTTCTAAACACTCCAACCACCCCTGGCCACGGAACACACTTTCCAACACACATTTATGATTTTCTCTTTCTCCACCTCATTCCCACATTCTTCACCATCCACTGCCACCAACTGTTACAGACAGTCCACTTACTTTTGTGTTTGGAAATGGCA
The DNA here is from genome assembly GCA_963921515.1 of Calotriton arnoldi. Classification (NCBI taxonomy): domain Eukaryota; kingdom Metazoa; phylum Chordata; class Amphibia; order Caudata; family Salamandridae; genus Calotriton; species Calotriton arnoldi. The sequence goes on along the minus strand of CAWUFW010002660.1, from coordinate 717,426 downwards.
TCCAACTCCTTTACCATAAAAACATCAAGGAAGTGCTTATGATTTGTCTAGAATTAAAACTCAGTTCCCCAAGCAAATAAATACATTTCCGTCTACACAAATGAACAGTTAAAGCTTCCCTCTCTGCTATGGATTAATTTTTCAATGCACCCCTAAGATTCCTGGATGAAAGCACAACCATCCTACAACCACCAGTCTTCTTAGTCTGCAAATAAAACAGCTCTTAAGCCTTTCAGAGTGGTATCTGCCATGAGGTTTTACTTGCAACTTGATATCCCTCTTTAGATGCACAAGCTCCTTTTCACAATTCTTCGATCAGTTAAACTTAACATATTTCTTGAGCAATTTCCTAATCTCAGATATTTTGTCAGCCATGTTGTTAATGAATTTGGCATAGTATTCAATCATGCCTAAAAAGCAGATACCTCTTATTTCTTAGTAGATGGCTGCAGTTTCTCAAGTGTCAAAACGAGATCCTATTTAGACTTACCCCCAGAACTTTAAATCAGATGGTCAAGGTATGCAGTTTCAGCCTTTTTGTTTTTTAGGCTCAACCAATTTCCCATCAGGATGCTTATAACCTCCTTTACCAAACTCTGATCATGTACTGTAAGATCATAAACTAGAATATTGCTTTAAAATAACTTTACACCATGCATCTTCTCACAACATACTATTAATCTTTCACTAAAAACTGGCATAGCTGATATTAGACCAAAAGACATTCTCAAAAATCTAATCATACAAAAATCATTGACATATTTTGAATCCTCCCGGAGTTTGATCTAGTGGTACACTGATGCAAGATCAAAGGAAGAAAGAAAATTTGTGACAGCCAAAGAGATGAACATTTCCATGATATTAGGTAGTTGAAATTTGTCAGCCATCAAACACTTTTTCACTGGTATGAGGTCTACGCGCAGTCAGAACTCACCCATAGCCTTATGTGCCCCCACAAAGTGCACCAACAATTCCATACTCCCCACTACTTCTATCAAACCATTCTACAAAACATTTCTAGCTGATTCAAAATTTCTTCCCTCACTGAAAATTGCATACTTGTCTCCTCACAGCCAGCATAGAGCCCGGTTTCTGCATGATTTTGTGCACATATACTCTCAAACAATGTAAGTCCTCCTTAAACCTCTGGGAACTTTAATACAAAATCAAACCTTGCATCCATATCTCACAATTCCAGACCTCTACCCTCATCCACTGTCTCTGAGTCAGACAGAAGGATGGCCATTGGGATCTCAGAGAATGCCTAATATCCCTTGTAAGGCTTATCAAGGGCAGTGTGCCCTATTTTAGGTACACAGCCTTTCCCAACTCTTGTGTATCCTCTAAACTCATTGTCAGTTTGAAAGTACCCTTGAAATTCAATTGGTTTTCCCCCATATCCTCCTGGTTGGACGTCCAGGTCCAACAGCTCCACTGAGCCTTTTTATATTTTGTCATACACCTCATGTGATATCAGCATCAGCTACTCCTCGGAATCCATCACCACTTACACTTCCTTCCAGTGTATACATGCTACATCTTTGGGATGTTTTTTGTTACCTACTGTACAGAGTAGCAGAACAACTTCATCCCACATATGACATAGCTCATTAATATTCCTACCTTTTCTTTCTGTTCTGCAATTTTTACAAACTTACCCATTTTGTTATGAATTTTACATCTACTTTTATGTGATGGTAATTCTCTTGAATTAGCAAAAGAATCAAACACCCTACACCTAAAGCATTTTCCTTAAGCCTTCCGACCTTTTCTTTCTATTGATTTGGTTATTCCTTTCTGTAATTACCAACTGAATGTTTGGTTTGATACAGCTGTCCCTTTGTAGATCGCCAAAACCAGCTAAGGAATGTTCAGTCTGTTTTTCCACTTTAATGACTACACCTAGTTTACCTTTCACATCTTATCCAGTTTGCAGTGTAACATACATTGGCCTGATGTGGTTTGCATAGATGTGCCAAATGTAAAAGTAGATGCTAACTTCCTAAGAGTGGTTACATAATCTTCGACATGCTCGTCATCATGTTCTGCTCTCATGTCAAAGTGGTACTGCTCCAATATGGTGCCTAACATGTGAAGAACATGCAGCTCTAACTTTTTAATGGATCTCATCCTCATCACCAGTGTAAGATCTGAGCCACTGTGAGCAGGCAAAATGGAGGTATATTCACAAAGTGGAACACCTCATTTGCAGGTCCCAGTGCAACTTCCAGCATTGGAGTTTTATTCTGCAACTCTAATTCCAGCAAAGAAATAGGAAGAAAGAACCCAGTGAGGACACTATTACCTGGCAAGATGCCACAGTAGTAGGATTATTGTATTTTCTTTAGATGTTAATATATTTTGTAATTTATTTCTTCATATAACAAGGAGAAAGAGGTGAGCAGCTTCAACATGACTCTCTTCTGAATGGGTAGCTCTGAAGCTTATGCAAAACTACTGGAATAACATGTGTACACCTATTTGCTGGCAGTACGGCACAAGCGAGAGAGTTTTGAACCTTCTGTAATTTCATGATCATTATACTTGGCAGAATTCTAATTTTTTAATCATCTTTCAATCCAATAAGGTTGGCTAAGTAAGAATGTTTTGAAATCGACTATAAATCATGAAACACAACCTGTTTGTACATTCTTTAATGGACCATTATTGGTTTGTAATGCCGCCATATTACTCTGAGGGGCATATTCTCAAGGACTCATCACCGATTTATCGGCACTTTAGCGCCGCAAAAGTGGCGATAGATTTATCGCCCCATTCACAAGCTGGTGCAAACTGCAGACATCGCCAGTTTACCTGCAATAGCAACCGCAAAACACATCGCCACGGATGAGTGCGACAACTAACGCTAATGATATGCAGAGTAGGCGTTCCCATGCAAAAACACACGAAAACACTACTTCGCGAGATTCTCAATGACCAGTCAGATCTGCGATGTGATCCAAGAACAGGCGATAATGCGCGTTAGCAGCAGGGATTTAACACCTGCCTGTTGCTGGTGTTAAGCAGGACGACTACCTGCAGTATGAAAGGGAGCCCAGCCCAGAGCCACATCTGAAGACCAACAGATGCCATGGAGACAATGATCATGCAGCTCGGAGAACCAAGAGGGCCACAACACCCACCGCCACCACTCCCAGCCCCCCCAGACCACCACCCCCGGATTACCACCTAGGCAGCGCAGGACAGCGGAAGCCATTGGCCAACACAGGCTCAAAAGGACAACCATCCACCGCATCCTGACCCACATTGCCCACAGGCTGACGGTACCAACACAGCGGACAACCAACATCCCCCCGCAGACAAAGCTGCTGGCTGTGCTGCACCTGTTGGCCCCTGGTACCTTCCAACCAACAACTGCCAGAGTCGGAGGAGTCTCACAGCCAGCCCCATCAAACTCCCTCACACATGTCAAGGATGCATGTCCACAAAAGCAACGGCGGGCCCCTGTAGCCGCACCACACGATAGTTCCAATTCGGAGTGTACCTGCGCAACCAACCCCAACGCCAGCCGTGCCATACTCCTCCGTGCCCCAGACCCAGGATCGTAGTAACCGTAATGTGGGTGCGTCAGGTCATGAAGTCCAGTAGTCAACAGTAGTGCAAAAACAGAACTTTATTACAAATACAGAAACAAACAAAACGAAAAGTTCAGCCAACGCGTTCCATTCCCAACATGGAACTTCAACAGGGCAACGTGTCTCCAGAAACCTGTGGGAGAAATGGTGACATTTGTCAAACTCCCGTATAGTCACATGCCTAATCTGGTACAGTGTACTGCACTTGGACAAACCGGAATGCTCACAGGCATGACAAATCATGCATGAGAAGACCGTAACAGAAGTTTGTGTGGCTGTAACCGTCATAGGAATGAAAAGGAATGTAACGACCACACGAACTGCTGTTACATCATGCAGGACTCATCATACCTGAAAGTATGACGGTGTGTGTCAGCTCAATACCCCTGCCCCTCACTCCACCCACACTGCGCAGGAACAACTTGAGACCACGCAAGGGAACTACGCCATAGCTGGCGTCACGCACGTGTTGGGGGCAATTCACAGTACACGTGTACGACTCGTGCCCCCTGCCGACACTGCACACAATCACCACAACAGCAACCACACGCATGCCATCAATGTGCAGACAAAAGTGGACCAACGTGGCCTGTCCACCAATGTCGTGGCAAACTCCCCAGGCAGCCTGCATGATTCCCACTTGTCCGCAGGTCCGCCACCAACCAGCGCTTTGAGGATGGCCCCCATGGGAGTGCACTGCCCATCGGCAAGTACCAACTGTACACACCACACACCTCAACTCTACGATCCCCCAACTCACAACTGTTGGAATGCACACGTCACAAATCCACCACCAAAGTGACTTCTGCGTGTGTCTCAGTCTCCGCCATAACCTGTCCATAGGCCAACACACACGTGGCCGACCACCTTCAACGGGCACATTCACACTGGAGACGAGGTGGCTGCATCCCAAAACAACCTGCGCACATCACGTCATCGCATGCAGGGTCGTGTCAGCCAGGGCGACACCCCCCACCCAGCCACGAGTCCGCCGCCGTGACCGGTGGTGCCTGCGTGATCCTGTGCACATGCTGCACCCCAGCCCTGGTCCCCAGACCGGTCCTCCGCCCAGCGATGACTGGCCGCCCCTGCGCACCCAGGCCTTAATGCTCACCTGCCGCCACCGGCGTGTCTCCATGGGGGCCCTCTATGTGCTGGTGCAACATCCTCAGCCGGACGCTGGATTCCACGCCACAGGCCCCCGGTGGCCCCGCACCGCGGAGTCGTGTGTGTGCCGACTGCTGCCTTCGGCGTGCACCACGGTCCAGCAGGGCTCACACTTCAAATCGAAGCACGATTAGCAGGACGGCTCATCGAGACCTACGCATCATCGCAGGCTGTACACCCGCTCAGCTCTTCAGGTGGATCGAACTCAGTGCACCGCAAATCATCGCCACGTGGTGGTAGGCCCTTGCCAGACTCTGGGCCTCGTGTGCCACTACATCAGTGCGCCACGAGGCACCGTCCAGCCTCCAGACCTACTGCATCATTGCAGGCTGTACACCCGCTCAGCGCTTCATGTGCCACTAACCCTGTGCAACTCAAGTCGTCGTCCCGTGGCGGTGGGCCCCTGCCAGCCACAGTGCAGCGGGTGCCACTGACCCTGTGCAACTCAAGTCATCATCCCATGGCGGTGGGCCCCTGCCAGCCGCAGTGCAGCGGGTGCCACTGACCCTGTGCAACTCAAGTCGTTGTCCCATGGCGGTAGGCCCATGCAGGGCCGCAGGGCGTCTGGAGCCACTAACTCTGTGCGCCACAAGTCATGGACCCTTCATGATTGAGCCACGTGGTGCGGACACCATCATGTCATCTCCGGCAGTTGGCAAGGTGATGTGCTAGGCCCCTTTTATTGGCAGGGTCACATGTCCTGTGACGCCTGTGCTGGATGGGTGTGGTGTGGGTGTTAACCAGCCCTCAGGGAGTGGCTGTGGCATGCTGACAACTAGACCAGTGATCCGCAGATCACTACAGGGAAGCCTTGGGACATGTAGCTTTATCGTCCACCCCTCTGAGCGTAAGCGGAGTGGTCTGGCCTGGCGTATGCCAGGCCAGCGTAGGGGTGGGAACAATGACCCTGGGGCTCTTGGCGTGCTTCAGTTCCGGGCTGGAAAAGGAAGTAACTGTTGCTTGTGTCTCTGTTGTAGTGTCTACGCCACACGGACCGCAATCAGCAATGTTGCACCATGTGACTCAAGGCCCACAACATGAGCAACATGGACGTAAGGGGGAATCACTGACCCTACATTCATCCATACTTTCATACTGGAATGATCAAAGACATGGGACATCTGTGCGATTCTGGATGTTTTATTCACATCCAATGGAGTGGTGCAGCTGGAGCAGTACAGGGCCATGCAAATCTCACTTCACATTATTGGCCCATGGAGGGCCAGCAAGAGTCCTTCAGGGAATGACAAGTACATCGGAAGAGGAAGAGTTCAGTCCGCAGTCTGATCGATGTGTCATTGGCAACCAAACAGAATATGGCAGTCCATGTCGAGGTCCAAGGTGAGTGTCGCAGAGTGCATCGGGGGACAGTGGACGGTGATGATGCAAAGGGCAGAACCAAGCAGAAACAGGTCATATAGCGGAGATGAATGCTACTGCCTCCTCCTTACCAGTAAGGTTAATTCATCCACATGTTCGTCATCTGATGTCACATGTGCCTCACACGTGGGTGGTGGTGGAATGTCGGCCGCACTGTGTGCCACTGCCACATCAGGGGCCGGAGGTGGATTGCCTGCCGCACTGTGTGCCACTGACACATCAGGGGCTGGAGGTGGATTGCCTGCCGCACTGTGAGACACTGACACATCAGGGGGCGGAGATGTGGATGTGGAAGCAGCAGCAGCATTCATCTGCGCCAGGCCTTGAGGCAGCAATGCCATGACGATGTGCTGCAGGGCATGGAAGGTCCCAGCCACATCTCGCTGGTGTGCAGCCGTTTCAGCCATTCTTTCCGCCGTCATCCGCTCCATGTTCTCCATGAGCCGCCGCATCTGTCCCAACTCCCGGCTGACATCGCTGGAGCCACTCTGACTGGAAAGTTGTTCTTGTCTCAGTATCATGACTCCAGCGATGTCAGCCATGGATCGTTGGAGAGCATGGAGCGGACTGTGGGTGTCCGTTAGGGACTGTATGTGGTCCCTGATGGGAATCAGACACCCATGTAAGGCATCAAGTTTGGCTGCCATGAGGTCGAACCCCACCCGCACCTGATCAGCCATCTTCTCCTGGACCTCCAACACACCGCGTTGGAAGGTCATGTGTTGTTCGTGGGGGTCCTGGGAGACTGCCGGGGTGGTAGGTGCGTCCTGCTGTGTGGTCTGTGCAGGGGGTGGGGTCTCCTCGATGCAGCTGGGCTGCCCTGCTCCTGGAGGTGGGGTGCCGAAGCTGTCAATGAGGACTTGAAGGGCTTCGGTGTCGATGTCGGGGGTGTCCTCATCGTCATCAGTGAAGAGTTGTTGGGGCTGCTCTGCAGGAGGTGTTGATTCTCCCTCTGCAATGTGAAGGGGAGATGCAGTTTTACATTGTGTTCACATGTATGTTGACGCATTGTACAAGTTCACATATAGACTGCATGGCAATGTACATTGTGACTGTTTAGGAGGAGCTGCCTATTTGATGCGGGACAGTGGACATTTCGACAACATCACGGATATGTGTTTGTACTTGTACATTGACATCTCACATTTCCCTGTTATGCCAAATGTGATTGGCCAGTTTCTACATACAAGCGGCACCTGTGGTGTCCTCTGTCCTGTTGTTAACGTGTTGCTTGGTGGCAGTTGGGACTCTGGGGCATGGTTTGTCCGCAGATGTGTAGTTGACGGCAGGGGTTGTTTGTGCAGGTGGATGTGTCAGAGTGTGACCTGCTCCTTTACGGATGTGGTCCACACTCCGCCACCTCCTCAGTGTGATGGCATGCACGATGTCATGATGATCGGACTGCAGCCATGCTAATCGTCATGCAGTGTCACTTGCATTGTCAGTGTGGCTCACGGACCCGCAGCTTTGCTGGGTTCAGCACATGTGCATGGGTTGGTTGTGAGATGAGTGATGTGTGGGCGGGACTCCTCTGGGCACATAGTCGATGGGGGCCTACGTGCTGTTGCTATGTGTGCTGCAGTGTGCCAAGAGGTTCAGGGACATGATCCAGAGTCATTGTGGGTGTGCACTGTGCTCCGCTTAATTGTGCATGTGTGCCATTGTGCCCATCTCCCCCGTCCCCCCAGTCCCTGGTTGTTACTCACCCTGTTGCTGTTGTGTCAGGTCATGTTGAGCAGTGTCCGGTCCCCCAACTCCTGCCACCGTCTCCCCACTGATGACTGTGGACACCATTTCCTCCATCTCATCCAGCTCCTCCTGTGGCGCTGGACTCCCACCTCCAGTCTGCATTGCTGCCTTCTGGTTGTTGGCGAGTTTCTGCTTGGTCTTGCGCTTCACATCATTCCAGCACCTCTTGACCTCGTCCATTGTCCTCCTCAGCACTCCGACTGCATTCACATTGTCCACGATGGACTGCCATGTTGCATTTTTTGTTGCCAATGACACAGTGGAGGTGACGAACAGTTGTTGATGGTGTTCTATCACCTCCGTGATCAGGATCCTGTTTTCCTGCGGACTGAATCGCGTCTTCATCTTCTTCTTGTCCTTGCCCTTCCCTGACCCCAAGGTCCCAGCCTGCTCCTCTGGGGGGCTTGTGGGGTTCTGGCCGTCCTCTGTCACTGCTCCGGCTGCCTCCATTGTGCGTCGCTGTAGTTTGTTTTTTGTTTGTGTTTTGTTTTTGTGCTTTTGTAGTGGTTTTTCCCGCCTGACGTGTGTGACTTGCAGGCCTGGCGCTGCTTTTCGCTGATTGTCTTATCGCGGTTGGGCCCATTGCAACTTTTTTCGCGTTCAGGTTTGGATTTTCATCGCCGACCCGGTAATGTTATCGCGGACATTTTGCGCATTATCGGGAGACTATCGCATGTTACCCCTGTGTTGAAAATACGACGTTGACACAGTTATTTTCCCGCGATAGACGGCAATATGGAAACTTGCGTTAACCTATTTTGGCGATGTTTATCGCACGTTCTTGTGAATATCCCCCTGAGAGTTTAAAGAGGCACATACCCATATTTCAGCTCAGATGCTCTCTCAGTCCCTCATTTACCCCTGCTTCACTGCTGCGGCTTATCAGAGAGAGGTTGCACATCCCCGTGTGTCTCTTTTAGGAGGCTGAAGAATGGGGATGGGACTTGATTTTGCTGCAGCCCCACCAGTTTTCTTGAGGACGGGCTGGCCCTTGGGCGCACTGCTCTAACTTCCCAGCCCTCCTTGCACCCATCAAGCTGCCCATAGGTTTGATAGACTGCTACTTAGTGTTGTTGATCTGCCTGTGCTCACTCTTGTTACCTCTCTAGGAATACCCTGTGGTACTGTAATCCAATAATGTGTAGGTTTTGTTCATTTACTGTATTCATTTTGGTACCAGGATTTGGGTTATGCGGCCATTTTTGAGGAAGAGCTGGAAGACGCATGACCCACTGGCTGCTTTCAATAGAGAAGTCAGGGATGGTGGCTCATTAGACGGAGCACAGAAGATTCACCTGTCTCCCGGTCCATGGTAGAGTTTCAACAGTGCTCGTCTTCAATTTACGGCTGTTTTGCACTTTTACCCGCACGGCTAAGATGGCATTCATCAATTTTAATGAATAAATTGAAAATAGGAAGGAATCTGGTCCCCACAACCTATTTTTATACAAATTAACCACTGTGTTAAAATGAGATCAAACAGTCTTGTTTATAGCACCCCACAGCGTGCTCTAACTATATTCGATCCATGTGTGCTGCTCTTATATAAAGCCTTGAAATGTGTTGTAATACTCCTTTAGCAAGAATGATGTATTTACTTTCTGAGTCCTGTCTGAAAAGGTTTACTGCATGTTTGCAGCATGTGTCATAGGACATCTTGTAAAGCTCTGCTGTATTTATTTTCTGACGTGGCCTAGCAGTAAGTGAAACATCACACTTCACATTGCAGGGTAGTGACCATCATAAATGTGACATTTGCAATCAAACTAAATTAGCTCTAAGCACAGATAACAATGTACTTAAAAGAGGTATTTCCTCTTATCAGTGGATAGTTCATTTCAGGAGATAATTGGTTAGACTTACCTCTCGAGTTTGTCTCCTCTTATCTGTTGTCACCCATCTTTGTATTTATGGCTCCTGTGATCTTGTGATGTACAATACACCAAGAGCGGTGTGCAGCGGCTGAAGAGTTACGCCGACAGTCAATCACTCTGTGGTCTTGAGGCAGTGATATAGATTAGAAACCATTAAGATTTTTCTAACTTAACAGGGATTGTCTTAAAAATAGTATAGGATAATTTATATATCCTGGAGACCGGGCAATATAAAAATGTACTTTACGAAATACATGTGTTTTTATGTCTCTCGCCCATTAATGATTCTTATTTCTCGAGTTTCGATTTTTAAATATGTAAAACGAAAGTTAACAGTACCAATAGGGCTTACTTTTTTCAGTAAGCAAGTTTTTTCATTGATTCACGTATGTGCAAGGCGGCAGTCGTGTGGATGACGAAGTGGACGAATGTGATGAGTGCATTTATATATATATGACTTTATGCAAGTATGTGTGTATGGGTGCGTGAAAGCACAGATGGAAGTATCCAGAGGAGAGTGAGGTGATAAATAGGTGAATCCATGGGTTGATAGATGAATGTGTGAGTTAATTCATGACCGGAGGAATGAGTGAATCAGTGCATGCAATGGATGAACGGATCAGTCAGTTGATAAGAATGTTCATGGATGGATGATTCTATGAGTGACTGCATGGGCAGATAGACAAGTCAGTGAGTACATGAAAGGGTGTGTGAGTGGATGAGTGAGTGCGGGTGAATTAATGAATGAGTCAATGCATGAATGTCAATGATGAATGAGTGCATTGGTGTATGAATTGTTAGATGAATGAGTAATCATGAGTCACCCTCCTACTGGCTCAGCAGTGGGAGTGCCTGCCATAGGATGCACTGCGCACTCTGCCCATCACCTAGCATGACTACCACAGGACGGTCAGAACTTTTAGACAACGTCCCCCTATACAGCACCACCACCTGCCCTGAGGCTGCAGGGAATGCCTTTCGAGGATCATTAGAGTACGTGGAGGTTGAGGAGGTAGAAACTATGACACTGGGCCATGGCAGCATTGATCCTTCTGGACCTAGTTTAGTTTCAATGTTTTCACTAGCTGCACAGAGTACTATCTCTTTCTCCTTTCCAATATTGTTAGGAATAATATAGTTTATGGAGTTCCAGGGGATCCTGCTGCGGCCCACTATGATCAAACTTTGTATGGCCCCACTCAGCCCTAAGAAGAGGCATCAGCTGAGCAGATGATGCTCAGAGAATCATGCATCTGGACTGAGATATAAGTTTGGTCTAGAAGAACTGCAGAAACGTCCTGGCAGCCATTGAGTCTCGATGAATAAAGCCTATTAAAACTCCATTTTGACACAGCAGAAATTATGATTGTATGTGGTTCCTCCTCCGTTTGATCGATCACACCACCATTGTTTGGAAAACTCCTATAGGAATCTTTGCTATTACAGAAAAAAATGCTGACCGGCATAACAGCAAACGTGGCATGAAACTAGAGGTTTGTTAGAGAAGTCATCATACCTCCTGTGCACTCAGGCGTGTGCCTGACACAAAGAGTAGCACTTTCTGACACACTACTAGTGTGACATTTCATGCCAACACAGGCTGCTGAGGGACCTGTGCTGGACAACTTGCTCTAAGCATGAACACTCCACCAGACCCTGACATATGTGACCTCCTGGCAGGGGAAAGACTGCTGCAAGGCAATGTACCCTAAGCCTGACTGTGAAACTAACATGCTGTTTCTGGCACCAACAGAAGACCGTAATTATGGCAGTCCATGCTGTAATGTCGGCCATAAAGAGTCGAACAGAGTGCAAATCAGCAGTTTAGCTGCTGCCCAACAGGAGCTTCCTGGGAAAGCAGGAAAAAGCCAGGAAATGGAAGTATCCTGCTGGACATCGACAAGGCACGTTGCCAGCTCCTCATAAGCAAGCCATATGTATATTAGTATAGGACTACCAAACTAAAGGATGAATCTCTCTACTCTACGACAACTTCGACGAAGACAACCAACACACTGAACCCTCACCAACCACCCCCGACACCCTGAAGCCAGCGATTGACAACTGGACAGCCCTCACCACCGAAGACACACTGAAGACAATGAAGTCAATCAACTCCGGGGCCCCCACGGACCCCTGCCCCCACCACATCTTCAACAGAGCCGCCGACACCATCGCACCCATGCTCCGTTACACCATCAACCGCTCCCTGGCGACCGCCTCGTTCCCTGATGACTGGAAACACGCCGAGGTCAACCCCCTCCTGAAGTAACCCTCGGCGGACCCCACTGACCTCAAAAACTACAGACCCATCTCCCTGCTCCCGTTCCCAGCGAAAGTCATCGAGAAAGCCATCAACAGCCAACTCGCCACATTCATCGAAGAGCACAACATCCTCGACTCCTCCCAATCCGGCTTCAGAAAAAAACACAGTACGAAAACCGCCCTCCTCGCCGCAACAGACGACATCCGCACCCTACTGGACAAAGGAGAAACAGTAGCCCTCATCCTCCTTGACCTCTCAGCGGCGTTCGACACAGTCTCTCACCGCACCCTAATACGCAGACTCCATGACGCAGGGATCCAGGACAAGGCCCTCGACTGGATCCGCTCCTTCCTCTCCGGCAGAACGCAGTGGGTCAGACTCCCCCCTTTCCTCTCGGACCCTACACCAACCACCTGCGGAGTCCCCCAGGGGTCCTCCCTCAGCCCTACGCTCTTCAACGTCTATATGGCTCCGCTCGCCCCCATCGTCAGAACCTACGGACTCAACATTGTGTCATACGCAGACGACACCCAACTCATCCTCTCCCTATCCAACGAACCCAACACCGCCAGACACAACTTTCGAGTAGGCATGGAAGCCGTCGCCAAATGGATGAAAAACAGCTGCCTACAACTAAACACCAACAAAACAGAAGTACTCATCATGGGCCCAAACCCCGATGCCTGGAACGACACCTGGTAGCCCCCCTCCCTCGGAAGCCCGCCCACCCCCACGGACCACGCACGCAACCTGGGAATCATCCTGGACTCCGAGCTCAAAATGGACCGCCAGATCAACTCCGTCTCGTCCTCCTGCTTCCACACCCTCCGCCTCCTACGTAAGACCTTCAAATAGATCCCCCTCGAACACAGAAAGACCGTCACTCACGCCCTGGTCACCAGCAGACTTGACTACGGCAACACACTCTACGCCGTAATAAACAAAAACCTCACCCGCAAGCTACAGAACATCCAGAACGCCGCCGCAAGACTGGTCCTCAACCTGCCAAGACACTGCCACATCTCCCAGCACCTGCGCACACTCCACTGGCTCCCCATCGAGGCTAGAGTCATCTTCACGATGCTCACCCACACACACAAGGCCCTCCCCGACACCAGACCAGCATACCTGAACAGCCGACTCAAATTCCATGCACCCCAAAGGACCCTATGATCAGCCCAGCTCTCCTACGCAGTGGTCCCCCGCACCAGAAAGACCAGATCGGGAGGCCACTCCTTCTCCTTCCTCGCGGCCAGAGCCTGGAACGCCCTTCCGCTCCACCTCAGACAGACAATATCGCTCCCCATCTTCGCAAGAAACCTCAAAACCTGGCTCTTCGACAGACCCCCTCCTTGATGGACTGGAACCTGCACCCCCACACCCCCCAGCGCCTTGAGACCCTTACAGGTGAGTAGTCGCGCTCAACAAACGCCTGATTGATTGATTGATCTACTGGTCATACTGCAGTCTGTGCCGGCCCAGCTAAAGGGATATCTCAGACATGCCAGGTCACAGAGTGTTGTAGGGTACCTGCTGAGCCCCTCACCTTAAGCTTGACACCCCTCCTCTGTTCAGGCACAGGCACATTCAGCTTCATGCTGACTCACAGACTCTGGGCCCAGGCTGACCGACAGAATCACATTGACACAACTGACATGCTGTTGAAGGGCTCCCTGCTGTTCCCCATGTCCCAAACCAGATTTACACCCTTTATACCATCACAACCAATGGAGGCTCACGTGTTGCTCTACCACATTGTTCTGAACATGTGTCAAGGGAATACGGATTAGCTGAGAGTGCCACTCATGCTAGATACTGTCCAATAGGTGCACTAGTCACAAACTACAAGCAAAGAGGCGAGGAAAAAAGGAAGGCAAAAAATAATAGAAAACAACCACCAGCACTGTGTGTTTGCTTAGTGGTGTCTCCACAGCCCTCGAATCTTTAGCAGCCAAATGAGAAGATGGCAGTAAGAGAAATGTGCAGCACAGTTTAAGTCTACAGTGATCATAGGCCATAGTTTACTCATCGCCTGGGCAGAATGAGCAGCAACACGTTCTTGCAGCAACAAGGAATGTGGCAAAGAGTGCCTTGTCCTCAAGGTGTGGTGAAAGCCACAGGAAAGGCGTCAGGACTGGTGATACAAACATGCAGAGAGTACCGCTGCTTATTATCTAGTAAACCAAGGCAGCTGAAGGAAAGGAAAACGTGAAGGTGGAGAAATAGAGACCAGGTGCAGAGCTGAAGTAATAGCAAATAAGCCAAACAATTGAATGAAGGATTGTCAGATAACTTCTTGACTGAGGAGAAGGGAGTTGTACTTGCTCTCTCTGTCTTACCCCGGAAGTAAATCCCCAACCCTGATGTGAATTTTTCAAGCCAAGTTAGTGGTCTAGTCAGATGTCCCAACATCTACAGTCCGGCATTCCAAATTCCCCTACCCCCGTATATCTACCTGTGTGTGTAAGTATGGAAAAGTGAAATTTGATCTATGTTTATTAGTGTGATGTCAACACCCTCACTGAGCTAACTGAGCGTCCGCAGCTCTCTGCCTTAAATGCTTTAAATAGTTAAGATCCTGAATCTTGACAGGCCCCCTTCATGGAACCTGGATGGAACCTGTAATTGTCAGGGAACTTGGCATAAAAAGCCCTAAACAGAGGAGGTCCATGGACGAAGGAGGCAGACTCCAAAGAGGCTTTGGACATCTCATACTTTTGTTTAATGCAATCATATTTCTTTAATGCAATGATTTCCTGCATTTGTCTGTGCCAAGTTCTGGAACCAAAGATAGATTCAATGTCATATTCGGAAAAGCCAACCACTAGAGTGTGAGGAGGAGGCCCCCCCAAGGATTAAGCAGGTTTTACATCTGGTAATGGCAATGATAAACAGACTACTGCAACACCACCAAAAACGTATTTGAAATGATCACCATATTTAAAGACACACTTTGACTTTGCCCCTGATAATAATATTTAGTGGAAATTCATACCCTATTTCACAGTTTGGAAGAAGTCGCTAAAAGGGGGGGCATCAACAGATCTAGCATAATCTACTTTAGTTTCATTATATGATCAAACAATGAACATTATATTGCCCTAATATGGTGTATTACTTGTTTATCTAAAGCTACTTCTGACGGGCTGATGCTAGAGAGTACCTTCTAGGGATTAAATCCAAAGGTGCAGTAAAAATGGGTGGTGTCCATATAACTAAGTAGATATTTCTTAGAAGCCTGACAAGTCCATTTGACTTCTTCTGTGAGTAAAATGTATCAGCAAATATCAAAGATATTTTTTCTTTTCACTGATTCAATCACTCTGTCTGTCTAGCAAATTATGGGTGATAATTGGTTGAAATATTGTGTAATGTGCCAATCCTTTTCATTAACTCCTCCAAAAATTGGTCATGATCTGAAAGCTTTACTCATTGATGAAGGTGAAATGAAGTCCATTGAGTCAGAATATTTTCTCAAGAAAGATGTAGGCAGTCTTTTAAATGAGATAAAATGACCTAACTTGAGGAAGTAGTCCACCACCACCTAAAAAGTTATGTAACCCTCGGATCTGGGCGGTTCCTCTGCGAAGTCTCTGAATATCATTGCCAAGATAGTTGCCAAATAGGAAGTGGTTGTATCAACTCTGCAAATCAAGTATGAGTGGCTTTAGCTTGGGCACAAGTGTTCATTGGATCTGAGATTTGGCCACCAAAAATAACGAGTAACTATGGGCCTTATTTAAAGTTTGGCGGACAGGATACTTTATCAAAACGTAACAACAATCCTATCCATTGCATTCAAGGTGCTTTATGATATAATGTACTTGTTGTACAGCAAGCAGTACATTTGCTAGGCTTGTGATGTAGTATCCTGTTCATCAAACTTTAAGTAACCCCCTGAGTCTTTAGAGAAGTTGTAAAATTAACTCAGGAGACTTCCTTTTGTCTTCTAAATTTAAAGTTTGTCTCTGGAAAAGCCAGGCTAATTTTTGTTGCATTTTTCTGGGTCTCTAGGTAACCTGACAGTTGAAATAATAAAAGAATAAGCACCGTATCTAGCATTAGCACACTTCTTTGAGGTTAAGAAAGAATGGGCTATTATCGTCAGTCCAAACTGTGATTGTACGAGTGACTTCCCTAAGGTAAAGCTTCTTTACTTACAAAGAGTTCCCGGTCATTTATCGTGTAAATTCATGCAGTGCTTGACGATAAGGAATAAAAGGCTACATAATGGAGATCTTCTGTTTCAGGATGTCGACAGGACAAAACAGTAACTATAGCATTATAGCATATAGATGCATCTGTTTCCACAATGTTTTGTAGCTGCAAACTGGGATGGCTCAGAATCGGTGCAAACATAGATGCAGCTTTAAAAGTTCTGAATGTTTGTTATTGCTCCTCTCCCTAACAAAACATTTGTCCTCCATTACAAAGTTGGGTATGGGAGTAATCTTCATAGAGAAATCTTGTAACAAATGCATATAGAAACTAGAAAAATTGAATCTTTGTATAACTTTGAAGTTGGAGAGTCATTGCTAGTCATAGACAGCTTTAACTTAGTGGTATTCATGATGATATCATCACCAGAAATCTGAGATCCTAAAATGGAAATGTAGGGAACTTAAAATGCATATTGTATACCTTTTTCATAGAGCAGGTGTCCACTTAGGCCCTTTTGGACCTCACATACCTGAGCTCAATGTTGGTGGAGAGTATCAAGAAATGGACAAATATTACCTAAATGCACCACCAGGGAGGTATCCAATAGGTCACAGAAAATGTCCTTTACAAAGCACTGAAGTGTTCCATGAGCATTACAAACCCCAAAGAGTATTGTCAGATATTCATTATGTACAGTTTGTGCACTGAAAACGATTATCCACTAAAACCCCCTCATGGATGCAACCTAGATTATAATCCCATCGCATGTACAATTTTGACAAGAATTTATTTATCTTGATCTGATCCAATGAGGCAGAAATGAGGGGTAACAAGAGTTGATGCTGTTCAATCCAGGGTAATTAATATGTGGCCTATACTCTCCATGAGGTTTTGGAGTCAAGAATAATGGAACTTGCTCCAGCGCGGTTGAGTGCCTAATGAAGGCTTTTTCTAATGTTCTTGAGGATACTGGTGCAACATCTTCTTTCACTGTCAGTGGACATAGACTTCAATGTCAGCACCTCGGATTAAATTGACGGTGCAATAAAACTCTCTTTGTGGAGGTAATTTGTCTGCTTAATTCTTGCTGAATAATCTTAGGGAGGATGTTGCCCTCTTTAACGACCTTTACTTCTTCATGGGCATGACTTTGAGTCTTGAGCTTTGAATTGAGAGCCACTCACATTCATAGTTGTGTTTTGTTATCTGCATGTCATAAATATAATTTTTCCAACAATATTAAGAGGAGGAGGAAATGAAAACTGTGCACCAGCCTATGATGCAGGCTGATAAATAGATAATGTCATATTAGATATTTTCCAAGTGACCAGTATTAATCACCAGACCAGTTGCAAGGTTTGTAATTCAAACATTTCAAAAGTAAAAGGGGTTGGGGCGTGGCTTGAGCTGCCACAAGATGGCCCCGTCTTTGTGAGGCTCCGGGCTCCAATGGGACCTTCTATTTTCTTGGAGCGGCTGCAGACGAGTTTGGGAGCCATGAAATGAATCTATCCGGTGGCAGGCGCGGGGGCACAGGCAGCTGTCTTTTTTTTTGGTTTTTAGCAGCTTTTTGTTCCTGTTTCCCCCGTGCTGCGTTTCCCCTCAGAAGTCCCGATTGTGCCCGCCATTTTGTTTATAGTATGACGCGACGGTGAGCAGGAACACTTTCTGCTATGGCCAGACTCAGAAAATGCCTTATACTCTGCCTAAGTCTCTGGAAATGATCTAATTTTCCATAAAAGCCAGCTTTCACCTACTTTTTGAGACATTTAGATCGTTATCAATGCCTCCTTGCCTCCCAGACATAACTAGACATTAGGCGCACCTCTTTTTGGCTAGCACAGCGTGGAAGTGCTTTTACAAGAAAGAGGCTTTTGTTCTATTTTGGATTTTAGCAGACTTTTTAGGTCCTGCTTGCCTCTCCAGGTTGCTACGTCTCTCTTGTGGTCACATTATATCAGCGCTACCTTTTTTCATTTATATGGAGCCCCCTTCCTCTCTCAGACAGAAGAGTTCCTCTGCAAATATGTCTTCCTTACGCAAGGATCCTACCACTGCTGCCTCCAAATGTCAAAAGAAGGAGCCCAGTTCTCCCACCAAATCTTCACTACCCATTACGCTGGACGATCTCATGGAGGAAATAAAGCTCATAAAACCGTTCGTGATTGACACTTACGCTACTCTTCAGAGACTAGAAGAAAAGTGGTTCAATTTAGAATCGAGAGTTTCTGTGGTGGAGCACAAGATTAGTGATACTCAAGACTTGATCCTTCAGGTAGCAGCTATGTCCAAAGATATAGCTCTTCTCAAAATACAGGCGGAGGACTTGGAAAACCGCAATAGGCGTAATAACCTTCGAATTTATGGTATTCCGGAGGGAGAGGAAGGGTCTGACATGCTTGCCTTTTTGAAAATTCATATTCCTAAGATAGTTGGTCTCAAGGAAGGCATCACTCTTAATATGCAACGTGCCCATTGTGTTGGACCTAGACCCGGGGATTCTCCTCCTGCATCATCTGTTAGTCACCCCAGAGGGATTATTGTCCTTTTCTTGGAGTATACCGAACTACTAATGGTTCTACCGGCGGCAAAACAAAGAAAGCAGATGTTATGGTCTGGGCAACGAGTTTTGCTCTCTCAGGATGTGGCTCGCGCCACTGCAGCCCGTCGTAAGGAGTTTCTCTCTTTCTGTCCTGCTCTTCGTTCCATGAATACTAGATATTGTTTGGTGCATCCATTTTTTTTAAAGTCACTTACAAAGAAAGGACTTACTCATTTGAGTGACCTGAAGACCTTCAACTATTTATTCTTCGCCACAAAGGAGAGGCAATGGACTTTGAAAAAACCTGAATATTGTTTTTTGCATCATGTTTTAGTTCCCCTGGCTTAACTTCTTCTTAATTTTTAGGCACTGGTGGTTTTTTGCTCTTTTCCGTTTGTATATGTCTATCTTACTGGTGGTTGATGTTGTTTTGTCTGCCTTCTCTGGAGGCTATTTCTTATTAATTATGTGGTTCTTGTTTTTCACAGATGTCTCTTCTCCTGTTAGGACTCCTTTCCCTGATGTTTCCTCCATCCTGCTCCTTCCTTCCCGCTCCTTAGTGTTCATAGTTTTTCCTCACGTGTGGTAAGTGTTATTTTCTTTTTTTTTATTCATTTTCCTTGTATCACATGTTTGCTTGTTATAGTACTTATAACTTTCTGTCCCATATGATCTACTTATCTCCTTAGCCTCCGCTCCCTGTTATGTTTTGCTTTTTCATGTTCCTTTTTTCAGTGGTCTTTGTTGTTTCTCGTTGACTTCGCTGACTCTGCCGCCTGTCTTTCTTTCGCGGCTCCCCGCTTCCTCATGATATCTCCTTTAGTCCGGGAATGTTTCCTGTTTTTCCTGGCTGAAGTCCATTGGCTTCCTGTCAGCTTCTCTTTGTCTATCATTTCCATTCTCTTCTAGTTTCTCTCTCTATTTTCATTTCATCCTGATTTTCTTTTCTTTGTCTTTTCTTCTATGACTTATGGCTCCCTTCCTCCCTTTTCTCTATCCAGTATATCATCTTTGATTACTTTCCTCCTTTTCTCTTTTCCTATTTTGTACCCTTTTTACATCCTTTCTTCTTACTTGTTTTTACTACATAGCTACCTATCTGTTGACTTCAAATTTTTACAGGTTGAATTCTTTAATTTATCAATTTTAAAGTGCTCATGGCATTGTTCATTGTTTCTCCCTTTTTGTGATGACTGATAATGTTCGTATTGTTTCATGGAATGTGAAAGGTTTACGTAATCCCATTAAGAAACAAAGGGTACTTACTCATCTTTCTAGATTACATTGTAAGATTGCGATGTTACAAGAAACACATCTTAACGATATTGATATCAACTCTCTTAAAAAACAATGGGTTGGCTATGTGTATTGTTCCCCAGCTAAAGAAAGGAAAAATGGAGTGATGACACTATTCCACAAGTCCCTTTCTCTCACTATAGAAAAGGAGGAGAGGGACGCTGATGGAAGATGGCTTCTTCTTCATGTGATTATAAACGGTTCCCCTATCTCTCTCCTCAATATTTATGGCCCCACTGGTGTTGATTCACAGTTTTGGCAATCCATGTCACACACTTTCCAATTATGTTCTGACTCCAACCTCTTAGTGGGTGGGATCACAACTAGGTCATGGACCCTTTCATTGACAGAAAATCCTCTTCTAGATACATCCCTAATAAAATGCAAAAATCCTTTTCGAGCACTATTCGCTCGAGAGGTCTGGTAGACGCTTGGAGGATATATAATCCAGACTGTTTAGAATTTACTTTTTATTCCCCCACACATAACTCTACTTCCAGAATTGACTATATTTATCTGAGCCCACACCTTCTTCCTAATTTAAACCATGCTGAAATTGGATCCATACTTATCTCTGATCATGCTCCTGTCCTTATCAATTTAGATCTCCCTTCGATACCTTCCAAGCCTCGTAGATGGCATTTTAATAACTATCTACTCAAAGATCCTACTTTCATTGGGCGCTTCAAGATTTTCGTGTCCGAATATTTTCTCTTTAACAACAGCCCTGATACACCTTTTCACATCATTTGGGATGCTTTTAATGCAACAGCTAGAGGCGTTAACATTGATTATGTGGCTATTAAGAAGAAACTAGGTCTTAAGGAGTCTGCCTCCTTACTAGCTTCCATTAAGCAACTGGAGCACACTTACTTTTCCTCGAACAATGAGGTTGCTCTTCGGAAATTGGTCCAGGCAAAACTGAATTTTAATAGGAAATCCACAGAGGAAGCTTCCGGGACGTTACTCAAAATTAATTCTAAATTTTATGGTGGGCGTAACAGAGCCGGTAAATTGTTGGCGAACTATTTGAAGTTTAAATCTCAAAGATCTGAGTAGTTAATATTATTGATGATAATGGCATTAATCATTTCAAGGATGAGGAGATATTGAAATGTTTTACGGATTTTCATAAGACCTTATATACTCCTGAATCTTCCCCTTCTGATGCTGCCTTGGATGCATATATTGATTCATTGCCTCCTCGATCTTCCCCCTCCCCCGATTGTTCTATATTAGATAAAAATGTGTCCCTTTCTGAGATTAAGTTAGCCTTAGCGAAGTTACCCAAAGATAAAGCACCAGGCCCGGACGGCTTCACAGCTGAATTCTACTCTTGCTTCTCACAGATTCTCCTGCCTTATCTTTTATCCCTTTTTCAGCACTTCATCTCCCATAATGAGGCTCGTGGCTCCTTTCTTGAAGCCATGATTTGTTTAATCCCAAAAAAAGATAAAGATCCTTCATCCTGTGCCAATTATCGTCCTATTTCTTTAATTAATTTAGATTGTAAAATTTATGCAAAGGTGTTGGCCCTTCGTATTAATCAAGTAATTCCGGATTTGATTGGCTCTGAACAGATGGGGTTTGTTAAAGGAAGGACATTGGCAGACAATTCTAGAACTTTTCTAAATATTATTCATCTTGCATCCAAGAGTTCTTCCCCCATTGCAGCCATAACCCTCGACGCGGAGAAAGCTTTTGATCGCATCCATTGTCTTTTTATGATGCGCGCTCTTAAGTGGCATGGTTTCGGTCCCGAAATCTTGTCTCTTATTAGTCTGTTATATACCTCCCCAACCACTTCAGTTTTTGTTAATGGATCTCAATCTTCTTATTTCACTCTTCAATGAGGTACCCGTCAAGGCTGCCCTCTTTCTCCCTTGCTCTTTATCTTATCGCTTGAACCTTTTCTTCATTTTCTGAGACACTCTTCCCCCTCCGGGGTTTTAAACACAAGGCAATAGAAATCAAATTTACTGCTTATGCGGATGACATTTTGTTGTATATTTCTGATCCTTCTGCCTCTTTGCCCGCCTTTACAGATATTTTATCTTCATACGCCGCCCTGTCAGGTAATAAGTTGAAATTTTCCAAATCCAAGTGCTTCCATTAAACAAATATTGTTTAAAGAGTATGTTCGATGGAACGGATTTCAAATGGAACGTCAACAGTATTACATGCCTAGGGATAAAATATTCTTCTTCAATTGTCAGAACGGTTCAGCTAAATTTGGATGACGTTCTATTAAAAGTTAATAACATGGCTGGAAAATGGTCTCCTTTATTTTTGTCTTGGTGGGGTAGATTGGACACAATCAAAATGATGATGCTTCCCGTTATCAACTTTTATTTGTCCATGTTACCAGTGAAACTTCCATTAAAATTTTTCAAAACTCTTAATGGTGTTCTAAGCAAATTTATTTGGAATAACCGGAAAGCTTGTATCTCTTTATCTTTCCTGTCTGTTCCTAAGGATCGGGGAGGTGTTAATTTTCCTAATTTTTGCCAGTATCACTCCTCCTTTTTAATTCATCAAGTGTTACCTTATTTGTCCTCTTCGGTAGAACCCCCTATATCGGTTTGGCATAGATTAGAGGAATCTGTGATTCAGCCATTTCCCTTTTCCTCGTTAGCCAATTTTACATATCCTCCTCGTACATTTAACTCCCCCACCATTTCACATTTTATTTCAACTTTCATTCCGATCCTTAGCAAATCTCATACATCTCTACAAATGTTCCTTAATTCACCTATATGGCATAACAAGTCCATTAAACTTTCTCTCCAGTCCAACAATCTGCGTCAAATACCCGTTATACTGTCATTGTACTCATCTGCCTGATTGGCCATAATTCTTGACATCTACTACTTCCCTTAGGGAGCAGCATGTGATTTCAAGCAGCCCTCTGGCTTACTGTCTTGACACTTGTCTTTACTTGACCGTGTGGTGGCTGTCAGACACTATGTCTTCACTAGCATTTTCCAACCTCAGTCTCCTGCCCCACGCTACCCCCCCCTTTTTTAGCAACACTGTTACCTTGTATGCCTTCTCTGGTCATCACGCCTTACAATTGTGTCTCAATGTTACAACGTGCTTATACATCGCTCTTGTACTCACTATGTTTGTCATGGAATACAAGACGTCTTTGGCATTGCATGGTTACTTTTTACCTTGTGGCAGACTTACCTTATAGTAAGGGTGGACGAAGTTGGCGGAGTACCACTACGCGGAATTCTGCGGAGCGTTCCATCTCATCCCAATTAATAAAACAGAAACCTCACATACCTTTGGTAAAACAAGTAACTCTATCTTTACATGCTAAAATGCATATAGTCATCTCACAAAAGTGAATATGAAAATATAGCAAGCAGTGAGAGAGGTTATGATTTTGGGGTCCTCCCTAACCTAGGGAGAGAACCAAGCAGATGCCTTGAACACAAAGAGCACATCATGCTGAACGATTCGGTGGTGGTCCCATCCGCCTAGGACCACCCCAAGCGCAGTTATGGGCAAAAATACAATACCAACCAAAGGCCCTGCAAAGCATTATGGGATGAGATTCCAGAGTGCAGTGAATATTATAGCATCCAATATCAAAACATTCCTCAAGCGGCAGAGGCTCTCCCAGCTCAGCTGAGAGCTAATACTATAATATTCACTGCACTCTAGAATCTCGCAACATAATGCTTAGCTGGGCCTTTGGTTGGCATTGTATTTTTGCCCATAACTTTGCTTGGGGTGGTCCTAGGAGGATGGGACCACCACCGAATCGTTCAGCATGATATGCTCTTTGTGTTCAAGGCATCTGCTTGGTCCTCCCCCTAGGTTAGGGGGGACCCTAAAATCATCACCTCCCTCATTGCCTGATACTTTTCAAAGCTCACTTTTGTGAATTGGTTATATGCTTTTAAGCATGTAAAGGTAAAGTTGTTTTATCAAAGGGTTGTGGGTGCAGTAGCTAACTCCGCTATGTGGCGGAGTCGGATTATGCATGAATTCAGTGGTTTCAATGTAATGCGTAGTTAGCAAATCTCCGCAACCTCTGCCAGGGACACATTACAAGATGGACACTGCCTTTTCTATGTCAACATAGGTCCAGGTCTATGGACAACTATAGTCTAGGTCCACTCTCTCCCTGCAGCTCCGCTGTGCCGTCTCTTGCCTCCAGACCCCGACCTCCTCCTTGGGAGGTTCGAGGCTGCTGCCCGCTCCTGCTGCCCGCTCCAACTGGGACCAGACTGCCTGCAACCACCGTAACCTTTCTCAGCCATTTTTTTTCTTAATTTTTCCCTGTTGTCCCACTGTTATTGTGCCCATCTGTGTCTTTCTCTAATTCCACCACTGTTTTTATTTTCTCGTGCCTGCCTGTTCCTTTTGCCACTGCTGCCCCTACGGCCCCTCCCCCCTGGAATTCCCCCGCTTCCGCCTGCCAGCCTCTCCTCCCACCCACCTCCCCTACTTAATGGCGGCCGCGGCGGGGGAGCGCGAGTAAGACCTCCAACCCTCGGTCTAGGTCCACTCTCTCCCCGCAGCTCCACTGTGCCGTCTCTTGCCTCCAGACCCCGACCTCCTCCTTGGGAGGTTTGAGGCTGCTGCCCGCTCCTGCGCCTGCTGCACGCTCCAACTGGGACCAGACTGCCTGCAACCACCGTAACCTTTCTCAGCCGTTTTTTTTCTTAATTTTTCCCTGTTGTGCCACTGTTATTGTGCCCATCTGTGTCTTGCTCTAATTCCACCATTGTTTTTATTTTCTCGTGCCTGCCTGTTCCTTTCGCCGCTGCTGCCCCTGCGGCCCCTCCCCCCTGGAATTCCCCCCCGGAATTCCCCCGCTCCCGCCTCCCAGCCTCTCCTCCCTCCCACATCCCCTACTTAATGGCAGCCGCTGCGCCAAAGGCAAGCACGTCCGTGACCCAACCGCGGCCAGCTCCAGGAACCCTGGACCTCCCACTACCCATCGCTACAACACCACCACCCTCCTCGCACTCAACCCTGGAAGACTTAGAGAATGCCAACAGGCCTCGCCGAACACGACCCACGGCCAGTTCTCCTGCCTCCACTGCCGCCAGACCCTCATCGCCACCCCGGCCTCCAACACCGCCGACGCCAGCACCGGCGACACCCTAAAATGCATTCTCCTCAACGTACGCTCCGTACACAAACACGCCATGGAAATCTGGAACCTACTCAACTCTCTCTCGCCCGACATCGCCTTCTTCACAGAGACCTGGACCAACGCATCCTCCGCCCCCAACATCAGCACCGCCATCCCAGACAGATACAAGATCCAGAGGAAAGACCGCCCAAACCACCCAGGAGGGGGCCTCGCCATCGCCCACAAGAGCACCCTCCGCCTCACCACCTCCAGCGAGACCTTCCCCTCTGCCGAACACCTGCACTATCAGATCCAGACCACCCCCAAAGCCACACTCTGAGGAACCCTTATCTACAGACCCCCCGGCCCCCAAACACCCTTCGCCACCACCATCACTGACTTCATCGCACCCCAAGCCATCGCCTCAACAAACTACATACTCATTGGAGACCTGAACTTCCACCTCGACAACCCCAGCGACCCCAACTCCACTATCCTTCGTGACAACCTCGCCAGCATTGGACTTAAACAACTCGTCAACACACCGACCCACAGAGCAGGACACACCCTCGACCCCATCTTCGGGGCAGGAAACAGCGTCCAATTCAGCCACACAATGCAGCCGCCATGGAACGACCACCACTGCGTACACTTCGCCATCAACAAACCCAAGGCACCCAAACCAGTCCCACGCCCACCTCGAAGGAACTGGAGCAAGGTTACCGACGAGCAACTTAGGTCCACCCTCAGCCGAGACAACCACACCTGGGCACCCGACGCAAACGACGCAGCCAGAGAACTCCACACCTGGATCTCCAACTGCGCAGACGAGCTCGCCCCGATGCGCAACCCCGACAGACAACGCCCCAGGAAAGCTGCCTGGTTCACCACCGCTCTCCAAGAAGCCAGACGCACCTGCAGATGCCTGGAGAAGAACTGGAGAAACACCAAGACAACCGAAAACCACACCACCTACAAGGACGCCATGACGGACTACCACAACCAGATCAGAGCCACCAAGAGGAACTTCATCCACAACAAAATCCTGGCCAAGTCCACCAACTCCAAGGAACTTTTCAGTGTCATTCAAGAATTCACCAACCCATGCAGCGAAGCCACAGACATCACCCCATCCCAAGACCTCTGCGAAAAGCTTGGAGCCTATTTCCACCTCAAGATCAAAAAACTCTACGACAACTTCATCGACCATCCACCAGGCGCCACAGACGGCCCCCTGCCCCTCAGAAACACCAGCCAGACCACCATCTCCAACTGGACACCGATCACGGCCGAAGACACCGCCTCAACCATGAAAAGCATCCACTCGGGGGCCCCCACCGACCCCTGCCCCCCTCACATCTACCACAGAGCTGTGGCCGCCATCGCACCCAAACTACAACGCACCATCAACACCACCTTCAAAACAGGCACCTTCCCAGACGACTGGAAGCGTGCAGAAGTCAGACCCCTGCTCAAGAAGCCCACAGCTGACCCCACCGACCTCAAGAACTATCGGCCGATCTCGCGCCTCCCCTTCGCAGCCAAAGTTGCAGAGAAACAGTCAACAGGAAACTGACACGATTCATTGAAGAGAACGCCGTCCTCGTCCCGTCCCAATCCGGATTCCGAAGCAACCACAGCACAGAAACCACCCTCCTCGCCGCCACAGACGACATCCGCACCCTCCTGGACCAAGGCCACTCCGCAGCCCTCATCCTACTCGACCTATCAGTGGCCTTCGACACCGTCTCCCACCGCACACTAGTCGCCAGATTACACGACGCAGGCATACAAGGAACAGCCCTGGACTGGATCCGATCATTCCTCACCGGAAGAAGCCAAAGGATCAGACTCCCACCCTTCCTCTCTGACCCCACGAAAATCACCTGCAGAGTCCCACAGGGTTCATCACTGAGCCCCACCCTCTTCAACATCTACATGGCCTCCCTCGCTGCCATCGTCTGACACCACGGCCTCAACATCGTATCCTACGCCGACGACACCCAGCTCATCCTCTCCCTCACCAAAGACCCCACCACTGCCAAAATCAACTTCCAGAAAGGAATGCAAGACGTCACAGTCTGGATGACCAACAGCTGCCTGAAGCTCAACGCAGAGAAGACAGAAGTCCTCGTCCTCGGTACCACCCCTTCTGCATGGGACAGCACCTGGTGGCCGACCGCCCTTGGAAGCCCACCTACCCTCTCAGACCATGCCAAGAACCTCAGCATCGTACTCGACTCATCACTCACCATGAACCGACAGGTCAACGCCGTCACCTCCAGCTGCTTCAACACCCTCTGCATCCTCCGCAAGACCTTCAAGTGGATCACCCCTGAGTCAAGGAAGACAGTCACCCATGCACTCATCACCAGCAGACTGGACTATGGAAATGCACTCTAAACCAGCATCAACAAGTCCCTACTCCACAAACTCCAGACAATACAGAACACCGCCGCCAGACTCGTCCTCAGCATCCCCGACACGAACACATCAGCCAACACCTGCGAAGTCTCCACTGGCTCCCTGTGGAGAAAAGAGTCACTTTCAAAATCCTCACTCACGCCAACAAATGCCTACACAACAACGGACCCAAATACCTCAACGACAGAATCAACTTCCACGTACCCAAAAGAAACCTCCGATCTTCCAACCTCGCACTGGCCGAAACCCCGCGCATCCACAGAGCCAGAGCAGGCGGAAGATCCTTCTCTCACATTGCAGCCAAGACCTGGAACGAGCTACATCAGATGCGCCCTCTCCCTAAACACCTTCAGGAAGACCCTCAAGACCTGGCTCTTCGGCTAAACAGATCTGCGGACCCCTCCACCTCAGCGCCTTGAGACCCTCACGGGTGAGTAGCGCGCTTACAATCCCCTGATGGATTGATTGATTGAACATTGACCACGACTTATGTAGTCCTACCTTTGTTTTCTATTGTGTACACGCAAGACGCTCCTGACTTGTACTCTGTGTGTGAAGAAGACCATAAGACGGTCTAAACGCGTCACGCGGAGTTTTGATGCAATAAATTCCTTCTGCCCAAAATCACCGTGTTTTTGCCTGAGAGCGTGCTGTTACCTTGTTTGTGGCGATATATATATATATATTACCTACTGGTGGTCGCCAGTAGGTAGTCATAGCTAGGACCTTTTTTTTTTTCAAAAAGCGTTTTTTCTTTTGCCAATATCTTTGGCGCCGTTTGACGAATCTTTGCAAAATTTTCAAAACTAATGGTTCGCTCAGGTCAGCTCCTGTTTTGAAGGTTTTGGGGTGATTTGTCAAACGGGGGCCAAGAAAAAAGGGGGGTCCCAAAACACAATTTCCCCATGTTAATTTCCATAGGAACTTTAGACAAAGCTACAGTCCGAACTGCTGAACGGAATTACACCAAATGTGGCAAAAAGGTAGGTCTTGGTCCAGAAAGCGTGCTTTTTTTAAATGGTGTAAATCCGTTCAGTAGTTGCTGAGAGATTCAAAAAATTAAAATTTATATATCTGAGCACCGAGGAGGGTTCGCGAACCCTCCCAAGCACAAGCTTAATTCTTATTGGCTGCCAACACTCCAAACCAGAATGTGTTGGCCCTCCCCAAGCATGGTGTGACCATTTTGGCAAACTCTATTCTGGGCCCAGTAATATAAGCATAGATGGTCACCCTTTAATTAATCCTAGGACTAATAACATAACTGTAGATGGTTACCTTCCAACTAATCCTAGGCTTATTGACAGTGACCTATTTACATTGAAAGAAACTAAGGCAGCCATAAGTAGGCTGGTGCCTGCCAAGGCCCCGGGACCTGATGGTCTTCCTGGCGACTTGTTTCTAGCTGACCAGGATAAATGGGCCGAGTACATTCTCCTTCTCATTAATTCAATTTCTAGAGGATGTCCAGTTCCAGAATCATGGAAGGGGGTGGAGGTAGTTCCAATATATAAGAAGGGAGATAGAGAAGATCCCTCCAATTATAGGCCTATCAGCCTTATTGACTCACTGCAGAAGGTAGTTGGGAGGGTTATTTTGCAGAGAATCCAAGCCTGGGCCGAGGAGGAGGACATTCTCTCTCAGTACCAGGCAGGATTCCGGTCCAACACAAGTACGGTGGACCAGGTCTTCAGACTACTTATGATCCATGGGAAAGTGGTAGTGGTCGGCAACGGCAGTCGTTATCTCGCTTTTATCGACCTAAAGACTGCCTTTGACCTGGTACCTAGGAATAGATTATGGGAAATACTGCGTGAGATGGGCACTCCCCCACTAATTCTTAATCTTGTAGTGAGGCTCCACGAGGGAAATTATGCCCAGGTAAGATGGGGGTCGCAAGGGCAGCTTACTAGAAAGATTCCAGTAAACAGGGGAGTCCGCCAGGGCTGCGTGATGGCACCCACCCTGTTCTCCTTATACGTGAACGGGGTGGTCAGCTTTTTGCAAGAAACACCAGCTGACGCCCCGGCCCTGGCGGGCAATAAGGTGCCAACTCTCCTGTTTGCTGACGACACACTTCTAATCTCTAAGACCCCTGCAGGTTTGCAAACCCTTTTGAACAGGTTCCAAACTTTCAGTAATTCTCGGGGTTTGACTATAAATACAACGAAAACAAAACTCATGACCTTCAACCCCCACAAATCGTTTAGGAACAATTTTACTCTATTAGTGGCCCAGGGGAGGGGGCCACCCGGCCCCCCTCCAGGGAAAAATAAAAAAAATCATAAAAACGAGGCCAGGCCCCGGGGGATGTGGTCCCCGGGGCCAATAGGGTCCCAGGGAAGGGAGGCCACGCGGCCCCCTTCCTGTTTTTTTAAAAGAAAAAATGCTCAGGCCCTGGGGGATGGGGTCCCCAGGGCCCAAAAATACTTAAAGAAGGGGGGCCACCCAGCCCCACTTCTAAAAATATATAACAAAAGAAAAGCCGGCATCTCCCCGGAGGCCCCGCCCCCTCCCTGCATCACTCTGCAAACACGCCCCCTGGTACGTTCTAAGTTGGGGGATTAAGTCCCCTTGAATCCTGAGGGTCCCTGGGGGCCAACTAGCCCACCAGGTACCTCCAGTAAGCCCCACACAGTGGGATTGCTGAGAGGTGGTCCTAGGCCTCAGGACACAAGTGGACTTCATCCCCGAGCAGCAGTGCGCCAGGAGGTGCGTTTGCAGAGTGGTGTAAAAAGGGGGCGTGGCCTCAGACCATTTTCAGCAATCCAGCTGTGTGGGGCTTACTAGAGGTACCTGGTGGGCTAGTTGGCCCCCAGGGACCCTCAGGAGGCAAGGCGACTTCATCCCCAACCAAGAGCACGCCAGGAGGCACGTTTGCAGAGTGGTGGACAAAGGGGGCGAGGCTTGTGTCCACCTCTCAGCAATCCCACTATCTGGGGCATACTGGAGGTATCAGGTAGGCTAGTTGGCCCCTAAGGACCCCCAGCAGCTAAGGGGACTTTAATCCCCATCCAAGAGCACGCCAGGGAGTATGTTTGCAGAGTGGTGTGGAAAGGGGGCGTGGCCTGCTATGACAACTTAGAAATCCCGCTGTGTGGGTCTTACTTGGGGGCCAACTACCTCTCCTATTACCTCCACTAAGTCCCACACAGTGGGATTGCTAAGAGGTCTTCGGAGGCCACACCCCCCCTTTCTCCACCACTCTGCAAACGCGCCTCCTGGCATAGTACTGGTTGGGGGATGAAGTCCACTTTACTCCTGAGGGACTTTGGGGGCCAATAAGCCCTCCTGGTACCTCCTGTAAGTCCTACGCAACGGAATTCCTGAGCACTGGTCGGAGGCCCAGCCCCCGTTCTGCACCACTCTGCAAACGCGACTACCAATTAAAGAAGCATTTGTAATGTAATAGGTCTCGCATTTGCGAGAGTTAGAGCTATTGGCGTTGTAAATGTAAAAGATTTTTACTAATGCTTTTTGGTGTAGAGTGGATGTACGTTGTGTGTAGTGGAATTATGTGGTATGTTGTGCAGTGAAATTATATGAATAGAAAGTATGTGGTATTTAGTGTATAGGAATTATGTGGAGTGGTATTATGTGTTTTGGAGAGT
Organism: Calotriton arnoldi; assembly: GCA_963921515.1. NCBI lineage: Eukaryota > Metazoa > Chordata > Amphibia > Caudata > Salamandridae > Calotriton > Calotriton arnoldi. Next base: position 686,265 of record CAWUFW010002660.1, on the reverse strand, counting down.
AATTATGTGATATTGTAGTCTGTGTTGTGGAGTGGTAACCTCAGGGTTACTCTTCCTAGTTTCCATAGAAGCTAAACTATAAACTCATTGAGACAAAAAAAGAAGGAACCACTGAGGAGCACTTCTGGACCTAGCCAGAGGAATGAGCAGGGCCACTGGAATTATGTGACTGTTGGGCTGCACCAATTTTCACATAGTTAAACATTTTCCGCATTTGCCAAATAGTCCATCATCTGCTGCCTAATCTGCAGATTTGAACAAAAAAAGCCTTGTTTCTAGCTCAAACAGCTCAAATGTTCCCAAAAATGCAGCGTCATGTGTTACAGCATGGTGGAAGGTCCTTTGCAAAGCTGGAATGGTCACGTGTTACTTATTGCAAAATGTGGGTATTAAACTGGTACTCTCTTGCACCTTTCCTGCCTGTTTCTGCACCTCTCTTGCCTCTTTCTGTACCTATGTTGCTTCTTTCTGCACTTCTCTTGCCTCTTTCTGTACCCTTCACGCCTCTTTTAGCACCGCTGTTGCTTCTTTCTGTACTTCTCTTCCTTCTTTCTGAACCCTCCCTGCCTCTTTCTGTACCCCTCTTGCCTCTTTGTGCACTTCTCCTACCTCTTTCTGCACCCCTCTTGCCTCTTTTTGCACCTCTGTTGGTTCATTCTGCACTGCTCTTACTTCTTTCTGCACCTCACTTGCCTCTTTCTGCACTTCTCTTGCTCCTTTCTACACCTCTGTTGCTTCTTTCAGCAATTCTCTTGCCTCTTTCTGCACTTCTCGTGCTTGGTTCTGCACCTCTCTTGCGTCTTTCTGCACCTCTGTTGCCTCTTTCTGCACTTCACTTGCTTCTTTCTGCACCTCTCTTGCCTCTTTCCGCACATCTGTTGCTTCTTTCTGCACTTCTCTTGCCTCTTTCTTCACCTCTGACTTAGAGGTAGTTTTAATCCCCCTGCCCTATTATGTACTAGGGCCTTACAGGGGAGGTCATGCCAATCACAGGGGTACCCCAACCCATAGTGTACCCTAGTGTATTTAGGTGTTTTCACTGTATTCTAAGTGTCTTTCAGCTTACACTGGCTCCGGGCCTGGTTAGTCAGAGTCAGTTACCACCAGTACCAGTCAGCAAAAAGTTGGGGGCACAGGATGACTTTGAAACAAGGTCTCTTTCTGCACCTCTGTTGGTTCTTTCTGCATATCTCTTGCTTCTTTCTGCAACTTTCTTCATCTTTCTGGACTTCTGTTGCCTCTTTCTGCATTTCTCTTGCTTCTTTCTGCGCTCTTCTTCCTCTTTCTGCACATGTCCTATCTCTGTTAGAAATTAGCATTTAAAAAACCTTTGAAATTTACTGAAAAAACCATAGGTTTCTGGGACGTTATAGTTAGGAATTAGCATTTAAAAACCTTCGAAATTCACTGAAAAAACCATAGGTTTCAGGGAAGTTATAGTTAGAAATTTGCATTTAAACAACCTTTGAAATTCACTGAAAAAACCATAGGTTTCAGGGACGTTATAGTTAGAAATGAGCATTTAAAAAACCTTAGAAATTCACTGAAAAAACCACAGGTTTCATGGACGTTATAGTTAGTTGGACATTTCACTCATACAAAACCAGAGGAATTCGGCCGTTATAGTTAGTTGAGCTAACTATAACTCACGCCCCCGCAATGCACTGCTGATGACGCCACATATTACTTCATTCATGACATGGTCATTGACATCACTGATGACATCTCAAATGACATCACTGATGACATCACTGATGGCATCATCCACGTGATAATCTGATGCACCTCCTCACACCCTAATATAACCTTTGATACACCCACAATAAAATGCAGACTACCATTTTCGAAACCATAGACACATCAATACCAGTTACTACATACCCACTCACTGATTCCTAGGTCTACACACACATCCACTCATTCACCCATACAGTCACTCATACATGCAGTCACTCATCAATACAGCACTATCATATGCACTCATACACCTATATAGACACTCACACACAGCCACTCACCCATAGTTACTCACACACCTAGTCAGTCACCCAAAGAGTCAATCACAATGCCATTTACTCACCTAAACAGTTATTCACACACCACCTCACTTATTCATACAGATACTAACACAACCTTACTTTCTTATACAATCACTGATACAAGCACACACTCATCCATACAGTCACTCTCACAATCACTCACTCACACATATAGTCATTTATATACTCCAACACTCACATGCCTTTCACATATGTAGTTACTCACACATGTACCACTGAGATATCCATTCACTCACCAACACACCCATACACACACTCACCCACCCATTGAGCCCTTCACAGATGCAGTCTTGAACCCATACACCCAGTGAATCACCCACTCACACATCTATGCACAGAGTCACACACTCCCCACCCACCCACATAGACACTCAGGCACCCATATAGATACTCAGACAACCAATCAATAACCCATATAGACAATCATGTAGCCACTCACCAAACCATGCAGCTGCTTATACACAAACTGACAAACTGATACAGACATTCACACAGTTTAGTCACTAACCCATGCATTCAGTAAGACACATTTAATCACTCACTTATACAGTCAGTCACGCACCTACTAAATCATCCATTCAGACACTTATACACCCACTCATTCTTCAATACACCTTGGTATGTATATATATATATATATAAAACATATTTAAACTTTACAGAAACACACAGTCACTGGATGTTGTCATCAGTGATGTCATTTGAGATGTCATCAGGGATGTCATCAGTGATGTCACAGACCATGTCATGAATGATGTAATATGTGACGTCACCAGCAGTGCATTGCAGGGGCGCGAGTTATAGTTAGCTCAACTGACTATAACGGCCGAATTTCTCTGGTTTTGTATAAGTGAAATACCCAACTAACTATAACGTCCCTGAAACCTCTGGTTTTTTCAGTGAATATGTGTGTGTGTATATATATATATATATATATATATATATATATATTCACTGAAAAAAACACAGGTTTCAGGGACGTTATGGTTAGGCTGACATTTCACTCGCACAAAACCAGAGAAATTCGGCTGTTATAGTTAGCTGAGCTAACTATAACTCGCGCCCCCGCAATGCACTGCTGATGACATCACATATTACATCACTCATGACATGGTCAGTGACATCACTGATGACATCTCAAATGACATCACTGATGGTAGCACTGATGACATCATCCAGTGACTGTGTGTTTCTGTAAAGTTTAAATATGTTTTATATATATATATATATATATATATATAAAGGTTTTGTTGTATTCCTCTTAGGGTGTCCGTATATAGGTTTTCCTGTATCATGTCCTTATATAGGCACAATTCGCCCTGCCCTTATATAGGCATAAAATCCCAGTCCTTATTTAGGCATCAAACAGTGCACTCCAAATACAGGCATGGTCTCAGACATCCGTCCACCCTAACGTCACAACGAGTTCTTGAAGAACAGACCCTTAGGCTTCGGGAGTTTCCCTAGCACAGGACTATTGATTTCTTCAAGGACTCATCTATTATGCATGAACTGTTATACCTTAGGGGTTCATTCATGACGTCTTCCGCTGTCCAATTCACGTCAATGCTAACATTCTGAGGTACCTCTCAGGTATAAATATACCTTCCCTAGCCCCTGTAAATCAGAGGAGACCTCGACTTCAGAAGGGCCCATTTCCCAGCCTGACGCACTGAGAAGACGCTGTCATCCCTGCACGCAGAGAATCCAGCTTCCAGTGATCTGACTTCCCTCGCAGGGTGTTGGAGTTCGAGTCTGGCAAGAGATTCCCACCTCTCTCATTCTTAACGTATGGAGCTGACTAGAAACCTAGAGGGACTCTTGGCATACTAGGCATACTGAGCGTAACATACTCTTAGTATACCATAGTAAGGAATACTTCACCTACTTCATACCTCTCCCTACACCTAGGTTAGGTTAGGTACATTGGGGTATTAGCTTAGAAATGCATCGTATGAGTACTCGCATTTTTAGTATATGTTATTTATGTAAATGAATATCTACTAAATATCATGCTAGCGCAGTATTATTTATTTCTACTGCTTACGCTGAACATTATTTATCTTGCATACTGTCTTGTGATCGTAACAGCACATTTTACTTACACAAGAAACAAGACTGTTCAATAAATCTTTTATTGAAATGCCCGTCTATTCTTTCTGTGTAACTTTGAGGAAGACTAAGTATGCACGATTGAGCTGAGTGAAATAGTTATCTATTGTTTCCACGACTCTGGGACACGTTCTGATTCTAAAGGGAAACAAAGTGGTCATGTTTTGCGGCTGCCAGAAACTACTCCCTTCTTGTTTGTCAAGGTGTTTCTAGTGGCCTCTGAGCTAGCTGGCACAAGTAATTAAGTTTAATATACTCGATAGGGACATACCGACCTCAGTCCTATGTCAAACCTATAGGGTATATTATTCCAATGCGCAGAGCCTATTAGGGAAATAGGAGCTACACTACAGTTTATTGAACAATGACTGGGTGTATGAGTGTCTGAATGGATGATTTAGTGGGTGCATGACTGACTGTATAAGTGAGTGATTTAAAAATTTCTTACTGAATGCATGGGTTAGTGACTAAACTGTGTGAATGTCTGTATCAGTCTGTCAGTTGGTGTGTAAGTGGTTCCATGGGTTAGTGAGTAGCTATATGAGTGTCTATATGGATTATTGATTTGTTGTCTGAGTATCTGTATGGCTGTGTAAGTGTCTGTGTGGGTGGGTGGGGGTGTTTGACTCCATGCAAAGATGTGTGAGTGACTGATTCACTGAGTGTATGGGTTCAAGAGTGCTCCTCTGAAGGGCAGTATTGGTGGGTGAATGTGTGTATAGGCCTGTTGGTGAGTTTTTAGATGTCTCAGTTGTACATGTGTGAGTAACTGCAAATCTGAAAGGAAGTATATGTGAGTTTTTGACTATATAAATGATTATATGTGAGAATGAGTCATTGTGAAAGTGGCTGTATGGATGAGTGTGTGCTTGTGTCAGTGATTATATAAGAGAATAAGTCTGTGTTAGTATCTGTATGAATAAGTGACGTAGTGTGTGTATAACTGTATAGGTGAATAAGTGGCAGTGTGATTGATTCTTTGGGTGACTGAGTAGGTGTTTGAGTACCTCTATGGCTGAGTGACACTGTGTGAGTGTCTGTATAGCTGTATCAGTATATATGATAGTGCTGTATTGATGAGTGACTGCGTGTATGAGTGACTGTATGGGTAAATGAGTGGATGTGTTTGTAGATCCAGGAATCAGTGAGAGAGTATGTAGTAACTGGTATTGATGTGTCTATGGTTGTCTCTATTTTAGAAAGGGTGTATCAAAGGTTCTATTAGAATGTGAGGAGGTGCATCAAATTTTCACGTGGATGATGTCATCAGTGATGTCATCAGTGATGTCATTTGAGATGTCATCAGTGATGTCATCAGTGATGTCACTGACCATGTCATGAGTGATGTAATATGTGATGTCATCAGCAGTGCATTGCGAGGGCGCGAGTTATAGTTAGCTCAAATAACTATAACGGCCTAATTTCTCTGGTTTTGTACAAGTGAAATGTCAGCCTAACTATAACGTCCCTGAAACCTTTGGTTTTTTGGGTGAATTTCAAAGGTTTTTCAAATGCTAATTCCTAACTATAACGTCCCTGAAACCTATGGCTTTTTCAGTGAATTCCAAAGGTTTTTTAAATGCTAAATCCTAACTATAACATCCCTGAAACCTATGGTTTTTTCAGTGAATTTCAAAGGTTTTTCAAATGCTAATTTCTAACTATAACGTCCCTGAAACCTATGGTTTTTTCAGTGAATTTCTAAGGTTTTTTAAATTGTAATTCTTAAGTATAAAATTATTTCTAACCTTAGCTTTTTTACAATATTTGTAAGTGTTTTTTTGAATTGATTTTATTTAATAATTATTGGACCTATATTTTTGATTTTTTTTTTTTTAAATATACTTAGTTTTTCTCAAACTTTCTTCAACAATTAAAATCATTCTTTTAAAATATATATATATATCATACACTACTAAAAATATACTCTGTTTTTATATGTACAACTTACATTTATATTTTCTTGAAATAATGTTTTTAATATTGTGAAAGTTGTTTTATTGTATTATTATGCTTTCTTTTTTTAAAACATTTTTTACAAAGGAGTCGTGCACCCTACGCGAACCTACTCGATGGTTGCGTGAATTCAGGGTGTGCGAAAGCCTTCTGGCGTGCATTTCCGGAGTCACGCTGGAGTCGCGACTCCGTCATAATTTCAAAAGTATGAAATATCATTGTAGAAATTATAAATATCAGTTTTGGTTAAAGACATTCACTAATATAGTTTAGAAAACTAGTTATAAACAGTATTTTTTACTTTACTATGAACTGTACAAAATTTGACGAGTGAGCAACGTATGCGTGTAGGGTGCGTGACCCTTCCCGGCACGTATATACGGGGTCGCGCAGGGGTTGCGACTTCGGCGTAATTTTCAAAGTGTGAAATATCACTATACACAGTTAAAATATCAGATTTGTATAAACACTTTCACTAATATACTTTTTAAAATATTTTATAAACACCTATTTATACTTTATAATTATGTCAACGAAATTTTATAGGTGCGCAGCTTGTGCGCTACAGGTGCGTGCACCCTACGCGACTCCATGTGACCTGAAAAGAAAGCTTCTGATTGGTTTAAAACATTTTCATTCTGTAAGAGGGAGGATCCAACACCTGTTTTATTCCTCTTATTATTTGTCTGTCTTCCTGGCAAGACCTGCTTTTTGTACCTTCCTACATTTTTCTATTTTTGTGCGTTTGTTGACTTTATATTTAAACAATGGCATCCAGTCATCCTTATCAAGACCCTCTGGAACAAGAAGAAGATGATATCGTGGAGCCAGTAAAAAAAGAAAGGAAAGTGTGGTTTGGGCCTTCTTCACTGTGCCGGAGGGAGAGAAGAAGGTCAATGCATGAAAAGTTACATGTAAGATCAGTAAAAGAGTACTCTCGAGAGGTTCAGACAAGAAGTACTCAGGTGGAACGTCATCCATGAAAAAACATTTGGAGACAATCCACCCCTTGCATTTGGCGAAAGAAGTTATGCAGAGGGAGAGGAATGAAGCGCCACAACAAGATTGAAATGCTCCTTCAACTTCCTCACAAGGACTTCCACCAACACTGAGGCCATACATTGTTGCAGAACTACTAAATGCCACCATTAGTTTTAAGAAATGTGATGCAAAACTCTGCATTGGGGAGCAATGCATTGACGTCAGTACCAATGCAATTAAAACACTTAAGTGTTAATTTTTATTTTTAATCTGCTCCCAAATCTTCTTTTCCTTTTTTTTCCCAAACAGTTTTATTGGAGTCTTCAATTTTGATTTGTTTAAAAAAAAGTCAAAAACACCAAAAAAAGAAACAATTGTTAGAAAATACGAATAAAAAAAAAAAATCTTTAAAAAAAAAAAACGGTTCTTATGGAACGACATATACTGGTTAAAAATAGAAAAATTACCTGAGTGATTGCATGAGTGCATGGGCAATGCCTGGATGATTTTGTGAGTGCATGAGTACTGCCTGGGTGATTGTTGGAGTTCATGGATAGTGCCTGGATAATTTGAAGAGTGCAAGGGTAGTGCCTGGGTTATTGCACGAGTGCACAGGTAATGATTGGGTGATTGCATAAGTGCATGAGTAGTGCCTGGGTGATTGGAGGACTGCAAGGGTAGTGCCTGGGTTATTGCATGAGTGCATATGTAGTGCCTGGGTGATTGGAGGAGTGCATAAGTGCTACCTGGGTGATTGCATGAGTGCTGGAGTAATGTCTGGGTGATTGGAGGAGTGCATGGGTACTGCCTGAGTGATTCAAGGAGTGCATGAGTAATGTCTGGGTGATTTGAGGAGTGCAATGGTACTGCCTGGGTGATTGGAGGAGTGCATAGCTAATGCATGGGTGATTGCATTAGTGCAGGGGTAATGTCTGGGAGATTGGAGGAGTGTATAGCTAATACATGGGTGATTGAATGACTGCAGGGGTAATGTCTGGGTGATTGGAGGAGTGCATGGATAGTGCTTGGGTGATTGGAGGAGTTTATAGCTAATGCATGGGTGATTGCATGACTGCAGGGGTAATGTCTGGGTGATTGGAGGAGTGCATGGATAGTGCTTGGGTGATTGGAGGAGTGCAAGAGTACTGCCTGGGTTATTGCATGACTGCATAGGTAGTGCCTGGGTGATTGCATGAGTACAAGGGTAGTGCCTGGGTGATTGGAGGAGTGCAAGGGTAGTGCCTGGTTGATTATATAAGTGCAGGAGTAGTGCCTGGGTGATTAGAGGAGTGCATAGGTAGTACCTGGGTGATCTTATAAGTGCATGGGTACTGCCTGAGTGATTGAAGGAGTGCATGGGTAATACCTAGGTAATTGCATGAGTGCAGCGGTAATGTCTGGGATATTGGAGAAGTGCATAGGTAATACCTGGGTGATTGCAAGAGTGTACGGGTAATGTCTGGGTAATTGGAGAAGTGCATGAGTAATGTCTGAGTGATTGCATGAGTGCAGGAGTAATGTCTGGGAGGTTGCATGAGTATAGTGGTAGTGCCTAGGTGATTGGAGGAGTGCATAAGTAGTGCCTGGGTGATTTTATAAGTGCATGGGTACTGGCTAGGTGATTGGAGGAGTGCCTGGATAGTGCCTGGGCGATTGGAGCAGTTCAAGAGTAGTGCCTGGGTTATTCTATGAGTCCATAGCTAGTGCCTGGGTGAATGCATGAGTGTAAGGCTAGTGCTTGGGTTATTGCATGAGTTCATAGGTAGAGCCTGGGTGATTGCATGAGTTCAGTGGTAGTGCCTGGGTGATTGCATAAGTGCATAGGTAGTGCCTGGGTGATTTTATAGGTGCATGGGTACTGGCTGAGTGATTGAAGGAGTGCTTAGATACTGCCTGGGTGATTGAAGGAGTGCAAGGGTAGTGCCTGGGTGATTGGAGCAGTGCATAGCTAATGCTTTGGTGATTGCATGAGTGCAGGGGTAATGTCTGGGGGATTAGAGGAATGCATAGGTAACGCCTGGGTGATTGCATGAGTGTAGGGGTAAATCCTAGATGATTGCATGAGTGTAGGGGTAGTGCCTGGGTGATTGGAGGAATCCATAGGTAACACATGGGTGATTGCATGAGTGCAGGGGTAGTGCCTGGGTGATAAGAGAAGTGCATAGGTAGTGCCTGGGTGATTTTATAAGTGCATGGGTAGTGCCTGAGTGATTGAAGGAGTGCATGGGTAATGCCTAGGTGATTGCATGAGTGCAAGGGTAATGTCCAGGTGATTGGAGGAGTGCTTGAGTAATGTTTGGGTGATTGCATGAGTGCATGGGTAATGTCTGGGTGGTTGCATGAGTGTAGTGGTAGTGCCTAGGTAATTGGAGGAGTGCATAAGTAATGTCTGGGTGATTTTATAAGTGCATGGGTACTGTCTGGGTGATTGGAGGAGTACAGGTGTAGTACCTGGGTGACTAGAGAAGAGTGCAAAGGTAGTGCATGGGTGATTTTATAAGTGCATGGGTACTGGCTGGGTAATTGCATGAGTACATGGGTAGTGCCTGGGTGATTGGAGGAGTGCAAGGGTAGTGCCTGGGTGACTAGAGAAGAGTGCAAAGGTAGTGCATGGGTGATTTTATAAGTGTATGGGTAGTGGCTGGGTGATTGAAGGAGTGCATGGGTAATCCCTGGGTGATTGCATGAGTGGAGAGATAATGTGTGGGTGATTGGAGGAGTGCATGGGTAATGCCTGAGTGTTTGAAGAAGTGAACGAGTAATCCTTGGTGATTGCATCTGTGCAGGGGTAATGTCCGGGTGATTGGAGGAGTGCATGGATTCTGCCTGGGTGATTGGAGGAGTGCAAGGGTAGTGCCTGGGTGATTGGAAGAGTGCATAGCTAATGCATGGGTGATTGCATTAGTGCAGGGGTAATGTCTGGGTGATATTATAAGTATATGGGTACTGGCTAGGTGATTGGAGAAGTGCATGGATAGTGCCTGGGTAATTGGAGGAGTGCATGGATAGTGCTTGGATGATTGGAGGACTGCAAGGGTAGTGTATGGGTTATTGCATGAGTGCATGGGTAGTGTCTGGGTGATTAGAGCAGTGCATGGATACTGCCTGACTGATTGAAAGAGTGCATAGATAATGCCTGGGTGATTCCATGAGTGCAGATGTAATGTCTGGGTGATTGGAGGAGTGCATAGGTATTGCCTGAGTGATTGAAGGAGTGCATACTTAATGCCTGGGTGATTTCATGAGTGGATGAGTAGTGCCTGGGTGATTGGAGGAGTGCATGGATAGTGCCTGGATGATTGCATGACTGCAAGGGTAGTGTCTGGATTATTGCATGAGTGCATAGGTAGTGCTTGCGTGATTGAAGGAGCGCATGAGTAGTACCTGCGTGATTGCATGAGTGCCCGCGTACTGCAAGGATGATAGGAAGACTGCATGGGTAGTGCTTCCATGATTGCATGAGTGCAGCGGAAGTGCCTCAGTGCATGTATGAGTGCATATGTAGTACCTGAGTAATTGCGTGAGTGCATGGATAGTGCCTGGGTGATTGGAGGAGTGCATGGATAGTGCCTGGGTGATTGCATGAGTGCAAGGGTAGTGCCTGGGTTATTGCATGAGTGCATAGGTAGTGCCTGGGTAACCCTGGGTGTAGTTCGCGTAGTAGCGCTACGCATAGCTACGCAAAGTGCACTTCGCACTACGCATGCTACGCGTAGCTATGCGAACTGCGTAGTGCGGTAGGGAAATGCTGTTCGCACTGATTGCACAGTGCTGGATGCTTGTCCGCACTGTGCAATCATTGCAAACGGCATCTTGCACAGTGCAAGTGGTTGTTTTCTGCCGCTCGAGTAGATTTGTACTCGAGCAGCAGCTTTCTCAGCGCGGACTGGTAGTTTCTCATCGCGAGCGATCGCGAGCATACGCGACCACTCACAATGAGAAACCTGACCTCCCCGCATTGAGAATTTCGCCGGGAGGTTTATTTTCCACGCTTGCGATCGGCAACTTGATGTTGCTGATCACGAACGAGGAAAAATTCTCGCCGGGATGTTGATTTTGCTCGCTTGCGGTCGCCAACTTGACGTTGAAGACCGCGAGCAAGCAAAAAATGCCCGCTACTCGTTTTTGCACTGTGCTACGTGCAATTCGCGTAGTACCGCAAACTACGCACGCTCCGCGAGCGTAGCATAGTACTACGCCCAGGGTTATGCCTGGGTAGTTGCATGAGTGCAGTGGCTGTGCCTGGATGATTGCATAAGTGCATAGGTAGTGCGTGGGTAATTTTATAAGTGCATGGGTACTGGCTGAGTGATTGGAGGAGTGCATAGATACTGCCTGAGTTATTGAATGACTGCATGGGTAGTGCCTGGGTGATTGCATGAGTGCATGGGTAGTGCCTGGGTGATTGTAGGAGTCCATGGATAGTGCCTGGATAATCTGAAGAGTTCAAGGGTCGTGCCTTGGTTATTGCACAAGTGTACAGGTAATGGCTGGGTGATTGCATGAGTGCATGAGCAGTGCCTGGGTGATTGGTGGACTGCAAGGGTAGTGCCTGGGTTATTGCATGAGTGCATAGGTAGTGCCTGGCTGATTGGAGGAGTGCATTGGTACTCCCTGAGTGATTCAAGGAGTGCATGAGTAATGTCTGGGTGATTGCATGTGTGCAGGGGTAATGTCTGGGTGATTTGAGGAGTGCATTGATACTGCCTGGGTGATTGGAGGAGTGCAAGGGTAGTGACTGGGTGATTGAAAGAGTGCATAGCTAATGTATGGGAGATTGCATTAGTGCAGGGGTAATGTTTGGGTGATTGGAGGAGTGCAGGGGTAATGTCTGGATGATTGGAGGAGTGTATAGCTAATGCATGGGTAATTGCATGACTGAAGGGGTAATGTCTGGGTGATTGGAGGAGTGCATGGATAGTGCTTGGGTGATTGGGGGAGTGCAAGAGTACTGCCTGGGTTATTGCATGACTGCATAGGTAGTGCCTGGGTGATTGCATGAGTACAAGGGTAGTGCCTGGGTGATTGGAGGAGTGCAAGGGTAGTGCCTGGTTGATTATATAAGTGCAGGAATAGTGCCTGGGTGATTGAAGGAGTGCATGGGTAATGCCTAGGTGATTGCATGAGTGCAAGGGTAATGTCTGGGTGATTGGAGGAGTGCTTGAGTAATGTTTGGGTGATTGCATGAGTGCAGGGGTAATGTCTGGGTGGTTGCCTGAGTGTAGTGGTAGTGCCTATGTGATTGGAGGAGTGCATAAGTAGTGTCTGGGAGATTTTATAAGGTCCTGGGTACTGGCTGGGTGATTGGAGGAGTGCAAAGGTAGTGCCTGAGTGATTGGAGGAGTGCAAAGGTAGTGCCTGAGTGATTTTATAAGTGCATAGGTACTGGCTGGGTGATTGGAGGAGTACAGGGGTAGTGCCTGGGTGATTGGAGGAGTGCAAGGGTAGTGCCCGGGTGATTATATACGTGTGTGGTAGTGGATGGGTGATTGAAGGAGTGCATCGGTAATGTCTGGGTGATTGCATGAGTGGAGAGATAATGTGTGGGTGATTGGATGAGTGCATGGGTACTGCCTGAGTGTTTGAAGAAGTGCACGAGTAATCCTTGGTGATTGCATCTGTGCTGGGGTAATGTCTGGGTGATTGGAGGAGTGCATGGATACTGCGTGGGTGATTGGAGGAGTGCAAGGGTAGTGCCTGGGTGATTGGAAGAGTGCATAGCTAATGCATGGGTGAGTGCATTAGTGCAGGGGTAATGTCTGGGTGATATTATAAGTGTATGGGTACTGGCTAGGTGATTGGAGAAGTGCATGGATATTGCCTTGGTGATTGGAGGAGTGTGGGAATAGTGCCTACCTGCATAGATGAGTGCATGGGTAGCGTTTGAAGGAATGGATGAGTGCACTAAAAGCGGCTGTAAACATTATTTCACATTATGCTTATTACATTATTTCATCTTACCTTTTATACTAATGCAGATACAAAACTCAGTGGAACTATTTTACAGTAGTTTTGTTGTAAACTGAATTTAAAATGTTTTCAAACTTCACCATTACCTTCTGCAAAAAAGAAGAAAAACTGTTATCGAATATAATATTATAGTTTTAAGAACACAACATAGTTTTATAATTACATAACATTTTCAGTTTCCCTTTTTGCTGTTCTCAGATTCTACTGAATTTCACCATACACAGTGATTTCAATGTAGATCATCATACAACAGCGGGGAAAAAAAACAGTCAATGAGATTGTAAAAAACAAAACAAATCTGCGTTGAGCATTATTTAGAACAAGTGCAACTATCTGTTTACCTATCTATAGTTTCTAAATTACATTCTTCAACTACATTAATTCTTTTATTTCTCTCAAGTACATTTTGTAAAATATACACTCTCATTTACATTGCGTATAATATAAAGATCAAATATATAAACTACTTCTTTCAAACACAATTTTCCAAATGCAATATGAATTAGCACAAACAACAATCCAAACACTAATTGTTCACATCTTCCCAATAGGCCGAATAATGTTTCCAAATCCATTTGCATTGAAAATGTCCAAAATAAACTCGTTATTTCGTGTTCACATCTTCCCAATAGGCCGAATGTTGTTTTCAAAACTTTGGCATCAAAAATATGAGATATGAATTTGGTAATTCATAAGGTAACCTACATTTGAATTCCAAATGAGCATCATTGCAGTGTGTCCATCCTTTATTGCACTTTAAACACACAGTATAGTGTCCAGATGTTGTAGTAGGTCCATCATGGAAAATAATAGCCACTGCTTTAAAGGTTCTTCCTGAAATTGATACTTAACTTGCCACAAAGTTTTTAATTTTGGTTTCCAATTTTGTTCCATTTGCTCTACAACATTGTAGCATTAAAATGACATATTTTCCATATCTTTCTATATATAATGTTGACAACATTTCTGATTTACAATGAGAACATTTTCATATCTTGATTACCTGTTTTTACTAATTTGATAAAAGAAACTGATTTGCAATAAGGTATTGACAAGTGTATGAATCGTTCAGTGTCTATTTCAGTAGTAGAAGAAAATGAACACTCTTCACATTTGTGCATCTTGTTGTATATTCAATGTAAATTTCAATGAAGCAGTACATATATCCAAAAGATGCCGAATGCCAGAAGCAGTATGGATTTTAGTTCTATCAGTTACCAACTTTTGAAAAATATAAGGCAGTAAAGAACAGAATCTTTTTTCTCGATTTTCCATAATTTCATGATGAAGATCCTCTAGATAAAAGACAACATTTACAATTACATTAGCGTAGCAGTTGATACTTGAACTATTTTCTAACTGGTCTCCTACAATATCATCAACAGTGTCTATTTTCTTTTTCTTTGCAGTTTCCTCATTCTCTTGAATTGTTTTCTTTTTTTGAATCTCAGTAGTATATTTGTCATATTTTCGTTTTGGACACACTACACGTTTCTCATACACAGGATATTCACCTAAGTTAGGAGCATAAAGTCTTCTTAACTGATTGTACTCTTTTACACAATTTACATCAGCGCTAATCTTTTTCTCATCAAAATCAATCAAATACAAACCAGATAATGTTCTTACTCGAGACAATGCAACGTATACCATACCCTCTTTAAACACTGTACTTCCAATATTTACCAAAGCACTGTCTACTCTTAAACCTTGAGATTTATGAATGGTTACTGCATATGCTAAAGAAAGAGGAAACTGTTTTCTACGAACATACAAGTCTTTTACAAGCAAAAAACTAACAGGACAACGTCCAATCTGTTTTACCTCTTCAATCTGATCAAAAGTAATCTTCAAAAATTCAATTCCACTCTGTTCTGAAAATTTACAAAATCAACAACGTTTTCCCATTGCTCCATTTACTAAACCTTCTTCTACATTTAAATTACGCCGTAAAATTACCCGACAGTTTGCACATACATATAAAGTCTTTTCTAAACCTGCAGTCTTAGACACCGACTTTTCCAAAGAATCCAATTTTGACTGTAATTTCTCTGAGAGAAGAATAGTAACTCCTTCGTGTTCCATTTTATCAATAGCATCCATTTTCACTATTGGTTGTTTTTCCAATTTCAAAAGTTCTTGACTGAATGTAGAACACTCTTGCAGTGTTGGCATTAGGCAAACTATAGACTTCTTTTATCCAATTTTCTTGTATATTATTTCAGGTGCTATGTTTTCGTTTGCAAACAAGATCATTAAAAGCCGACTTTGTAAAGCTTCTTTTGCCATGTTTTGTCAAAACACCAATTCTTATATCTTGAAGAATTTTTCCATAATGTTCATCACTTGCTTGTCGCATATTCTTAATAAGTTCTTTATATTCAAAATGAGACCAAATGTTGACATTTCCAATACTTCCCAAAGATTTCCTAGTGTCTTCATGGACAAGTGTTTTAAAAACCGGTTGTCCTTTCACAGGAGTAAGTTGCAGTAGGTCACCGAATACAACTACAAGTTTTCATCCAAATAGAACATCATAATCTGTTTTTAAAATCTGTTGCATTCTTAAATGTACAAAGGCAAGCATTAAGTTTGAGACCATGCTCACCTCATCAATGATTAGAAGTTTCATTTTCTTCAGTACTCTTGACACTTCATAACAAGCTTCTCCAGATAGCTTGTGATATTCCAATTTATTTTCATGTTCAACTGGTAGCATGAGTAATCAATGTAAAGTAATCCCTTTAATGTTGTGTGCTGCTAATCCAGTTGGAGCTGTTACAACACAAGATAAATGGCATCCAGTAGTTTTGTGTAGATAACTGGTGAAAACTTTAATTAAGAAACGTTTTCCTGTTCCAGCTGGACCACTGATGTACATTCAAATAGGTTTAAATGATGTGCATTGGCATTCTTTTTTTTGATGTAGCAAACCATGCTATATCTGTAGTGTCACTTGCTCAAATATTTCTTTTTGTTCAATATTTAGTTGTTCTTCCAACTTTCTCAAATCAATAATATCCTGTTGTGCTTGTTGCCTTGTCGTTTCTACTTCATTCATGGCTATTGCTGCTTCATTTTCAATAATTGGTTGTCCTAGTGGATCTTGACTTAGTGGAGCATAACTCTGACTATCTTGAGAACTGTCTCTAGCTATTTCAGCTGCAATAGTAGTTTCTTGTTCAATCTCTTCATTTAACATTTGTAGATAAGTAGTGAAAATTGTGCATTGAATGTTATCTTTACATGCATTAAAAGAATCTTCATAGCAGTCGAAATCTCCAAGTAATTCCGCTTCACTACGCCAAGGCTTGAAGAGTTGCAGTAGTGCTAAATAGAAAAATTCCCTTTTTTCTGGAGTTTCAAAATTCAGTTTTCTGTGGTTAAGAAGATTTCCTTTGGCATGTTTTAGCAAACATCCATCACATCCAACTACTGCATATTTTTCTTCATTTATATTTTCAGTAACATTTCTCTTAAAGCTGTAATGTTGCAGTACTAAATAGAGACATACGTTTTCCAGATTTAGACTCCTTTTGGGATAGTACGTATCCAACATATTAGTTTTAACAATATCTGTACTTTCTGGTTCATTCAATACTAAGAGGCCCATTAGGATGGCGGGCGGACTTCCGTCCGCCCGCCACCCTAGCGGTGCTGGGACCGGCCGACAGTGGTGCGGCGGTCCCGCACCGGCGATTAGGATGCCACCGCCACCGAGCACCGCCCGCCACAATGCTGGGAATGCACTGCGTGCATTGTCATGCACAAGGTGACAGGCACCGCGAGGTGCCTGCCACCATGTCCATGATAATGCAGGGGGGTACCATAGGTACCCCCCATGTGCACCCCCCAACATCTTGGGGGCCTGCAAGGGGCCCCCAGAAGAGAATTCTGCATGCTTTTCCGTGGCGGCAACGCTGCCACGGGAAGGCATGTTTCCGCACCCATGCTAATATGGATGGCGGTGTCTAGCAGACACCGCCACCATATTAAACCCTTTTCCGCCCGGTCGACTTGTCGACCAGGCGGAAAAGCGGCAGACGGTCTTCCCGTCCACCGCGGTACCCCCGCCATACTAATATGGCGGGGGGTAAATGGGTGGCGGGCGGGGAAGGATGTAGGGCGGATCGCCTCCGCCATGCGGGCGGTGGCGATACGCCCTACATCCTAATGGGCCTCTAAGTATTCAATTTCTTGTAGAGATTTCAAAACTCTATTTCGTGTAGCCGCAAGACCTAGACTTACCCAAATGATTCCTCTTGACTATGAATATAAACTCGCAGAGCTCAACCGATCCGAACATTCATAGGACCCAATCTCTTGATGGGAAAGCATTTTCAAACTAAAGCTGTACAATTTGTTACTAAGACTCTTCTCTTGTGAAATTTCTTCCCATATTTCCTTCAACTCTGTCTTTTCAAATTTCGTTATATATGACGTAACGTAGCGAGCAAAAGCAATTGAATTATCTGCAACATACTGGATATCCATGTTTGCATTCCACATTGTCAAAATCACTGGAATATACTTTGAATCTTCAGTTCTTTTTATGTATTATGTATTCTTCGGAGATTTTCGTGTTATAGTATGTCTTACTGCTGACATAAAACTATTGACTCTTCCTTTTGAAATTACTGGACGTGGGAATCCAAAACGACATTTTGTATAAAATTTTCCCTTTGACTTGTATTTTCGTCGACAATATTTTCCACATCGATGACTTTGAAAACGTAAAACTTGTTCTCTTAAGCTCTCTTCTCCTCCTTTTTTTGGAATGGCACAGGTAACATACTCTTCGATAAAAGACAAAACAGTTTCATTAGAATCGGTTCCAAATTTAGGTGCATCCTTGATCCATAATAACATGTGTATATGAGGAGCACCTCTGGCTTGGCACTCCTTTCTCCAAAAGAAATCAGTAATTTCTCCAAGAGGTGGATTATTTTATAGATAAAATACATCATAGCTTGAAACCTATGATTAAAATATCTGCACACATTCACAGGATCCAAAGAACACAATTCTCCAACTGTCTTCAATTCAATATTTTTGACATTTGAATTTGCTTGTCGAAGAAATTCAAGTAAATCGTCCCAAGCATATTCAGCACAGCTAAGTGTTAGAAACCACGTAGGAGTACCTAAGTTTCTTAACATACATTTAAGTTCGCCGTGACGACAATACCAATACTCATTAGTACCACGTTGATACGCCATCAAATTAATTAACTGAGATTCCAAATGATCGTCTCTTTGTTGAACTTTGTCCATAAATTCCTTTGCAGAAACATGTGTAAGATGAACTCCTGTTTTTAATATGTGATTCACTGCATATGATAGTTCAGACAAGTCACTTTCAAATAGAAGATGAAATATATCTGGAATGCACTGTCGAAATCTTGAATCTTCTGAGTACAATCTTGTCGTCCGGTATTCTGAAGCTGGAATCTGTACTGCTCGTTCATCATATCGTCCACCTTCTCCAGTGGGGAACAGCTGTGGAAAACAACGAGCTTCTAAACTTTTTTCCCATAGACTCATGGGAGTTCCCTTTGCTTTCTTCATTTGAAATAATTCAATAGTGTTTCCAATCACTTCTTTTGAATGTAGAGGATGTATACTGTAAAGTTCGTAAATCTCTTCACTCCTGGACTTGTCCACTTTTTCTATTTGGCCAGTTGAAATTTCTGTATCTTCTTCTAAACATATTTCCTGGTCTTCCACATTTACAGTTTTATAATAAATATTGTTCTGTACAAGATATAATGTAGCCTTTTGAAGTTTGGTGACATCTACTAGCTCTTGCCATATTTTCCGACTCTTTGTTGGTACACCATTAACTAGAATAACTACAGGCTCACTTTCCTCTCTCTCTATACCAACAGTTTCAATATTTTTTTTAAATCTAAAGGTAAGTACATAACTCTTCCTTTCAGACCTCTTTGTAAATCTGTTGGAGGCAACTTACCTGTTTTAGGCTCCATACGAACAATAGCCTGAAACGGGTGCACAGATTGAATAAGAATGGACTCATATGTATTTAAATCTGCCAGTTCCGGAGGAATAGCTACCAACTCTAAGTTGTTATGTACTGCTCTAGCTGGCATTTTGTTCTCTTCTAATTTGTTGTAACAATATTTACAAATACGTTGATCAGTACCCAACTCAAAACATCTTTCCACCAACAAATAAGCACCACATTGCTCCCACTTATCATTATTTTCCTTTTCACTTTTTAAATACACCTCAACATTCCTAGTTTGACTTCTATAGTGAGTACGTCGACAACAAATACAAACATAGTTTGGTTTTTCACATGAAAGTATCTTAAACTTTGTAATTTCTTCTTCAAACTTCTCAGTACTAATATCTTCCAACTGTTGTTCAACACCTACACTTATCAAGCTCTCACTTTCTCTACACTCCTCTTGTGAATCAAAGAAACAAAACTGTATATCATCACAAACGTTTTTTACATCCGATACTGAACCATGCAAAAGAGCTGTGTTCATTTCACTTAAAGATAATGCAGGACTTTTTACGTAGTGCAATCTCCTTACTAACTTCCGCATTTCTGAGTGATGTACTGCTAACATTCTTAAATGATGAAAAGTACTTTTACACACTTTTCTAGAAAGACAAGCCAGAGAATGACCCTGCAACTTAGTATATTTTCTTACTTTACATGGATCTAGTCCTTGCAACATCTTAATCTTCTGTTTAACACTTTTTTTAGCATATTGTCGCAAGAAAACTCATAATATATCAATAGATTCCTGTTGAATACTACAAAGACTACTACAATCCCACTTATACACTGGAGCATGTGCACGTCTCCCTTGAACTTATTCAGATATTACCTCTTCCACATTTCTAGAAACCATCTTTTCTTTTTCAATTTGACAACCATCCTTCATCTCGTAACAACGACCACTGGTATCAACTGCATGAACTAATGTATTTTGTTGAAAATAGCTTTCTTCATTAAAAAAAGGCTCAGTACTAGAAGTGTGCTTCCATTCACCAGAAAAAGCTTTGCAAAAGTTACTTCTATTAACCAGTCTTTTTCTTTTGCTTTTCTCCTTCATAAAGTGCATTGTTTTATTCAATGTTTTCATTCTCTTCAATACCAATATAAATAATTTCCGTTTCAATTCAAAAGCAGTATCTACTACACTTTCAATCTGTTGCTTCTTCTTATATGCTGCAGATCTTTTTTATACTTTTTACAATCTTTTAATACATTTTGAATTACTCTATTATGAAACATACGTACACGTATGTCCTTAAATTGTTTCTGTCTTTCTGTCACATGTGCTTCTTTTCCATTGTGTTTCTTCATTAGCTTCTCCTTTGTTCGAAAAATGTCTTTCCTCCTTTGGTTAGTATTTTGATCGTTCAATCTCTCCACAACTTTTTTAATAAATTGTTTAGTTCTCTTACCAGAAGCCACTTTATCCTCAGCATCCTTTTGGTGTTTTTCTACTCCACTCGTTTTAGTTTTCATTAAGTACTTCTGTTTCCTTTGTTCTCTTCTCTTTTCATGTTTTCTTGCCATCTTTTATTTATAATCCAAATAGAATATATCTTCCTAAAAAACAAATAATAGTTTAATTATTTTAGTACATTAATTAAAATTTCAAAATTAATAACATTTACATTTTGAAATTACAACTAAGCGCAAAATTACAATTACATTACTATTGCATTTATAACTCATAAGAAGAGAAAAGTATAAAAATGAGCAAAACATCTGCAAAAACACAAGAATAGGTGGTCACACAGCCAAAAGGAGAAAGGAAAAAAAACAAAAGGTTTACAAACAGCAAAATGAAATACTCAAATAACACAGCTACTGAAAAATGTAAGAAATGCAGAAAGAAGCAACAGATGTACAGAAAGAGCCAAGACAGGTGCAGAAAGAGGCAAAAGAAGTGCAGAAAGAGGAAACAGTTGTAGAAAAATGCAAGTAAGGTACAGAAACAAATAAAAGGGGTGCAGAAAGAGGCAAAATGAGTTGAAAAAGAAATAAGACACGTGCAGAAAGAAGGAAGAGAAGTCCAGAAAAAAGCAACAGAGGTGCAGAAAAAGACACCAGAGGTGCACAAAGAGACAAGAGAGGTGCACAAACAGGGAAGACGAGTGCCAAAAGAGGCAACAGGGGTACAGAAAGAAGCAAAAGAGGAGCAGAAAGAAGCAAGAGAAGTGCAGAAAGAAGCAACAGAGATACAGAAAGAGGCAACATGCTTGCAGAAAGAGACAAAAGAAGTCCAGAAACAAGCAAGAGAAATGAAGAAACAGGCAAGAGAAGTGCAGAAAAAGGCAAGAGAAGTGCACAAAGAAACAAGAGAAGTGCAGAAAGAAGCAAGAGATGCGCAGAAAAAGGCAAGACAGGTGCAGAAAGAGGCAAGAGAAGTGCAGAAAGAGGGAACAGGGATGTAGAAAGAGGGAACAGGGGTGCAGAAAGAAGCAAGAGAGGTGCACAAAAAGTGAACAAGTGTACAGAAAGAGGCAAGAGAAGTGCAGAAAGAAACTATAGAAATGGAAAAAGAGGCAAGAGAACTGCAGAAAGAGGCAAGAGAATTGCAGAAACAGGCAACTGAGGTACAGAAAGACAGAAGAGGGATGCAAGAAGAGGCAACAGAAGTACAGAAAGAGGGAAGAGGGGTGTAGAATGAGCCAAGAGGAGTGCAGAAAGAAACAAGTGAGGTGCCGAAAGAGGCAGCAGAGGTGCAGAAAGATCAAGAGATGTGACAAACAAGCAAGAGAAGTGCACAAAGAGGCTAGAGAGATGCTGAAAGAGGGAAGAGGAGCAGTATGTGTATAGGTAGTTTCTCCTTAACTGTATGACTGCATGGTAGTGCCTAAGTAAAAGGATGAATGTACGAGTAATGGTAGGATCATTGGAGGAGTTCATATGTAGTGCCTAACAAAATGTATCACTAAATGGCTACTGCCTAAGTAGATAGTTCAGTGCTACAGTAGTGCCTTAATAATTGAATGAGTGCACCAATACTGCCTGGGTGATTGCATCAATGCATGAAAAATACCTGAGAGAAACTATGACTACAAGCCCAAAGCATGGTTTATTGCATGACTGTATGGGTAGAGCTTGAGATAATGCATGAATGCACGCATACTGCCTGTGTGATTTTATCACTGCAGAGGTAGTACCTGAATGAATGTATGAATGTATGGGAAATACCTCTGAGAAAATATGAGTATTAAGGTAATGCTTGGACCATTACATAAGTGCATCAGTAGTGTGTCAGTGAATACATGAGTGCATAGGTACTGGCTGAGTAAATGTTTGAGTGGAATAGTAGTGTCTAGATGATTATATGCATGTAAGGTAAATGTCTAAGTGATTAAAACTGTGTATAAGTAGTGCCTCCTTGATTGCATAACTGAATAAGAATGCCTAAGTGAATTCATGAGTCTAAGAGAGATATGAACCTCTTTTCATCAGTGCACACCTAGTGCTTGAGTATATAGATGTAATTCTCACTATATTCCTAAAAACTAGCATGCATATGTATGTACCTTTTCCTAATGGCATCATATGTAAAAGAAGCATACAAATACATATATATCAGTGTTTTATACCTCTACCATCTCTATAGAAATAATACATGTGAGAAAATATGTGCAAGCTGACACATACTTGAGTCATAAGACTACAAAGTCCCTTAACCTTGACAGAGTCCACTTTCCATTTTAAAGAGACACTTAAAATTATGTAGCATATTTCAGGTATGCATTTTCATAGACCAATACGAACTAACCTAATCACTAATCCTTCTGTGTTGAGCCTACTAAATACAAAGCAGCAAGTTTTTCAATGTCTCTGTTAAAAGACCCACAATATTCCAGAGAGCATACATGCATGTATCTGTACCTTTTAAAAGTACCATCATATATCAAAGAAACATGCAAAGAGATGGGTAGTGGGAGTGTTTGAGAAAATAGATGACTAGATGGGTAGCGCCTGACTGAATAGTTCAGTGCAAGAGTACTGCATGGGTGATTGCATGAGAGCAGCAGTACTAAATGGGTGATTAGATCAGTACAGGGGAAATTCCTTAGACAAACCATGAGTGCAAGGCTAACACATGGTTGAAGACATGAGTGTATGAGTATTGCTTGAAAGAATAAAAAACTTCATAGGTACTGCCTGAGTGATTCTATGACAGCAGTGGCAGCAACTAGATGAGTGTATGACTGTATAGGAAGCACCTGAGAGATAATAAGACTATAAGGGTAATGCTTGAGACATTCTATCAGTGCATCAGTAGTACCACATTGAGTTGATAAGAGCATCAGTACTGCCTGACTGAATCTTTGAATGGGATAGTAGTGCCTGCATGATTGCACAAATCTATGGTCAATATCTGAGGAATTACATAGCATGTATGTATCTGTGCCTTTTCCTAGTGCCATCATATGTAAAAGAAACATACAGATACATGTGTACCAGAGTTTTACACCTCTACCATCTCTTCAACATAACACATGAGAGGATACATGAGCACGCAGACACATACCTCAGTCATAAGACTAAAAAGTCCCTTAAACTTGACAGACTACACTTCTCATTTTAAAGAGACACTTAAAATTCTGCAGCATACTTGAAGTGTACATCTCCATAGACAAATACCAGGTAACATAATCACTAATCCCTCTACCAAAATATTTGAAACCTCACTTTTGGGCTGCACCTTCACTATTCACCAACTACTCAGAGTCTTCGGCCTAGCCAAATACAAAGCACCAAGTTTTTCAATGTGTCTGTTAAAAGTCTCACTATATTCCAGAGAGTATGCATGCATGTGTCTGTAACTTTTAAAAGTGGCATCATATATCAAAGAAACATACAAATAGATGAGCACTGGGTAGTGCCTGAGAGAATGGATGACTAGATGGGTAGCGCCTGACTGAATTGTTCAGTGCAAGAGTACTGCCTGGGTGATTGCATGAGAGTAGCAGTACTAAATGGGTGATTAGATCAGTACAGGGGAAATACCTTAGACAAACCATGAGTGCAAGGCTAACACATGGTTGAAGACATGAGTGTATGAGTATTGCTTAAAAGAATAAAAAACTGCATAGGT
The DNA here is from genome assembly GCA_963921515.1 of Calotriton arnoldi. Lineage (NCBI taxonomy): Eukaryota > Metazoa > Chordata > Amphibia > Caudata > Salamandridae > Calotriton > Calotriton arnoldi. The sequence continues at coordinate 662,073 of CAWUFW010002660.1, read as the reverse complement.
ACTGCCTGAGTGATTCTATGACAGCAGTGGTAGCAACTAGATGATTTTATGATTGCATGGGAACCCCTTGAGAGTAAATAGGAGTGTAAGGGTAATGCTGGGGCCATTCTATGAGTGCATCAGTAGTATCACAGTGAGTAGTTAAGAGCATGGGTAGTGCCTGACTGAATCTTTGAGTGGGATAGTAGTGCCTCGGTGATTGCACGAATCTATGGTTAATGTCAGACGAATTACATGGCATGCATGTGTCTCTGCTTTTTCCTAGTGGCATCATATATAACAAAAACATACAGATACATGTATACCAAAGTTTTATACCTCTACCATCTGTTTAGACATAACACATGAGAGAATACATGTGCACACAGACACATACCTCAGTCATAAGACTAAAAAGTCCCTTAAACTGACAGGCTGCACTTCCCATTTTAAAGAGACACCTAAATTTATGCGGTATACTTGAAGTGTACATCTCTACAGACCAATACGAGCCAAGCTAAACACTAATCCCTCTGCCAAGATGTCTTAAACCTCAGTTTTGGACTGCAGCTTCACTATTCAGTAAATACTCAGAGTGTTGGACCTAAGCAAATACAAAGCAGCAGCCTTTTCAATCTATCTGTTAAAAGTCTCACAATATACCAGAAAGCATGCTTGCATGTGTCTGTACCTTTTAAAAGTGGCATCATATATCAAAGAAACATACAAATAGATGGGTAGTGGGTAGTGCCTGAGAGAATGCATGACTAGATGAGTATTGCCTCAGTGAAAAGTTCAGTACAAGAGTACTGCCTGGATAATTTCAGAAAGCCAACACTAATCCTTCTACCATGTTACAATCTACAAACTATTTTAAAACTCTTTTCATTACAATAATACAAAGTACAATAGAGAGCTGTACATTTCATAACATATTCCATACATCACATTTGTCTTACAATTTCAACACTTGGATTTTTTAATTTTTTTTTACAGTAAAAATATCACTAGAAACAATAAAGCAGTGCTGAATAATATATAATACACCTTACAAATTGGTTACTCACGTTTGAGGTAGTATTTCAGAATACCAAATATCAGAAACTCTTAACAGATTTTCTTTTCCACACAAGAAATGTAATGCACCTCTCTCAGAAAAGTGAAACCAGAAATGGCAAACTTTCCCTCTGTTTTTGCACTCAAATAAATGTAAGTATCAAATCACATTGCTTCCATCATTATTTCAAATATTAAAACACATTTCTATTGGTTAGACATATTAACCCTTTATAACTGTCTTCAAATGGTGCCCAAACTGCTTCTGTAATTTTCTGAAGTCGCGACTCCACCGCGGTGGAGCCGCAAATCCACACGAGAGTTCAAAAACCTATTTTTAATAATACTAGTCTTGATTTTCAGCAACACACTACTTCTCCACATACTACTGTCTTAGAAAACCTTAATTTACTAACTTTTCACTTATATTTAAGTATCCATTTCACATTTTAAGTCCACAGTTAAGTTTCAACCCTTCCCCCATTCTACTTAATGCCAGTTTCCATAGTAACAGTTCATGGAACATTCAACTGTACTGGCAGGTCACAAGTTCACCATAGTTTAAAGTTCAGCACACAAGCTTACTAGTACATACAGCAGGTGTGGTTGACTTTTGCAAAATATTACCTTATGGTATCAAATGTACATTTGAAACATTTTCTAACAACGAATCACAAACATGATACCTCAGCAAAGTAACATGCATCCTATTTTTGAGTGCACAATCTTGATGAACAGCCAATCACTTATCATCTTTTTAAAAAACAACATGTTCTCCACCATTTTAGATACCTCTCATTCTACCAACGGATTACCTCAGCTACAGACATCTTTTGATTACTTCCAGACATCCCTTCAAGATGCTCACAGTGTGGATTGTAGGGCACAGCTATGTTTTCTGGTGCAAAAGGTATGCTGAACGCAGAGGTATTGCCAAAGACCTAGGTTTGAAAAATGTGGACATTAAATGGATTGCACAGAGAGGATTAAAATGGCACCAATTGTTGCCTTTGGTTAAAACCTTTTTGCATCACCAACCCCCTGACCTCATGATTGTGCACTGTGGTGGCAATGACCTAGGCACACTGACTGGGGTAGGTCTGGAAATGATAATGAAGGACACCTTTGCACAATTGATGCTGCTTTTGCCTCAAACTATCTTTGTATACTCTAATATATGCCAAAGACAGAAATGGAACTGGTCAAATAAATTCTGTCCACCGTTTGAGAAAGCTAGAAAGAATGACAATAAAGCTGTTTTTGCATACCTCAGAGATCATAGAATGGGGTCCATCTACAACAACAATCTACATTTTGATTTGGACGACATCTACAGAAGTGATGGAGTGCACTTCACAGATCAAGGAAACAGTCTTCCTCAACAACCTAAAGCTGTGCATCTGCACTTACATGTAGCTACAACAAACTCATAATGAAAACAAGAGCTCTTTTTAGAGCCACCCTATAACCCAACAGTTAATCTTACTTTTTAAAAAACATACATACTCTTTTTAAAATTTTGCCTAGAGTCGCGAAACCCATCGCGGTTACAAGGAGGGGCCGCGCTGAGAGCCGCGATGCAGTCGCGACTTCAGGTACGCGAGGAAAAAAAATGCCGCCCATTCTTATAACTCAAACTCTGCCTCAGGGACCATATCCCCCGAGGCCCAGTCATTTTATATAATTTTTAAAAAAACTACCCCCTAAGGGCTTTTTTTGGCCCCATGGACCCCATCCCCCGGGGCATGCCCTCACTTTGGGGACCGCGGGAGGAGACCCAATGCCCCCGCGGTCCCAGCCGGCTCCCTGCCTCCTGGGGAGCCGGCATTGCTTTTGGACAAGGGGAGCTGCTGACATGCAGCTCCCCGTGCCCAAAAGCAATATGCTTCGCTTCATGGAAGCGAGAGCAGGTTTTCTGCTCTCGCTTCCATGAAGCGAAGCATAGTTTGCAATGACAGGGCGGGAGCCGTGCTCCTGCCCTGTCATTGTAAACTGCATTGTCCCGGGGGTAGGCACCCGGGGACATTGCTGGAGCTGGCCATGGGGGGTGGCAATCCCCAGGGCCAAAGAGGGCTCCAGGAGGTGGGCCGCAGGGCCCCCCTCCCAACATGTATGCAGCCCCGGGGAAGTGGTGGTCCCCGGGGCAGGGGGTCCGCAACAGACCCCCGCATTACAATAATTAGAACCCCGGGGAGGTGGTGGTCCCCGGGGCAGTGTGAGGGGGTTGGAGCCCCCCTACATTTACTTACTATAAAAGTCCCAGGACCTGGCCCACCCAGGGGCTCATTAAACCGAAGCGCGGAATAACGCGCTTCGTTTTTAAATTTTTTTAGGCGGGATTCACGCACCCAGCGCGAATTCGGCTGAAAAAATGTTAAAAAACTTTTTGGGGCCTTGGGGGTTCCCGTGGAACCCCCTGACCAGGCCTAGGGGGTCAGGGTGTTTCTACCCTGCCTCCTTTTCTTTTTTTTAATCATTTAATACCCTTTTCTTCTTGTGACTTGGTTTTACCGAGTCACAAAATGGCTACCAACACTTCTTGGTTTGGAGTGTTGACAGCCAATCAAAATGAAGCTCGTGCTCGGGAAGGTTCGCGAATCCACCGCGGTCACCAGATATCAATATTTTTTATTTTATATATATATATATCTTTATATATATATATATATATATTCACTAAAGAAAACAAAGGTTACAGGGATGTTATAGTTAAGAAATAGATTTTTAAAAAACCTTAGAAATTCACTAAAAAAAGCAGAGGTTACAGGAACATTATAGTTAGGCTCAGATTTCACTTGTATAAAACCATAGAAATTCAGAAAGTTACTGTTACCTGAGTTAACTATAACTTATGCCCCGCAATGCACTGCTTATGACCTCACATATTACTTCACTCATTGCATGGTCAGTGACATCAAAAATGACATCATCCACAGAACCATTCACACACCCACTCACAGCTCCACAATACCTCTCATACATTCAATCCCACTCCCACACAGCCACTCACATACCCATTCACAGACCCATAAAAGTACTCACACAGGTGTGTGAATCTGTAAGTGGGTCTGTGTGTGAGTACATGAGTCTCTGAGTGGCTCTGTGAGTAAGTGCATGAGTCTCTGAGTAGGTCTGTCAGTGAGTGCATGAGTCTCTGAGTGGGTCTGTGAATGGGTGTGTGAGTCTCTGAGTGGGTCTGTGAATGAGTGTTTAAGTGGATCTGTGAGTGGCTGTGTGAGTGTCTGAGTGGGTCTATGAGTGGGTGCATGAGCCTCTGAGTTGGTCTATGAGTAAGTGCATGAGTCTCTCAGGGGGTCTGTGAGTGAGTGCATGAGTCTGTGAGTGAGTCTGTGAGTGAGTGTGTGAGACTCTGAGTGGGTCTGTGAGTGGGCACATAAGTGTCTGAGTTGGTCTGTAAGTGGGTGCATGAGTCTTCAAGTGGGTTTGTGAGTGGGTGTAGGAGTGTTTCAATGGGTCTTTGAGTGGGTGTGTGAGTCTCTGAGTGGGTATGTGAGTGGGTTTGTGAGTGTCTGATGCTCTCTGTTTTACCCTCTTCTGATCTGTTTTACCTTTTCTGCTTGATTTTCTGCCTCTGTTTTGGCTTTCCTGCTCATTTTTCTGCCCTCTGTTTTGCCCTCTTCTGCTCTGTTTTGGCTTTCCTGCTCAATTTCCTGCCCTTTGTTTTGCCCTCTTCTGCCCTGTTTTGCCTTTTCTGCTTGTTTAGCTGCCCTCTATGTTCTCTCCTCTGTAATGGGAGGCTGCGCGCCCCCCTCCCTGGGCTAATTTTGGGCCCGTGGACCCCTTCCCCCAGGGCCTAGCCATGTGTCCCTGGGTTCCCTGTTCCCACCCAGGGCACCCAATCGGCAGGATGAGGACCGCAAAGGGAGTCTCAAGGCCCCTGTTGTCCCAGCCGGCTCCCCGCCTCCTGCACACAGGGAGTGGGTGTTTAAGTGGCTGTATGAGTTTGTGAGTTGGAGTGTGAGTTGCTGTATGAGTCAGTGAGTGGGTGTGTGAGTGGTTTTGTGGGTGTGTGAGTGGTTGTATGGGTCTGTGAGTGGGTGCGTGAGTGGTTATGTGGGTGTGTGAGTGGCTGTATGTGCCTAGGAGTATGTGTGTAAGTGGTTTTGTAGGTGGGTGAGTAGATGTGTGAGCAACTATATGGGTGTGTGAGTGACTGTGTGAGTGGCTGTATGGATCTGTGAGTGGATGTGAGAGTGGCTGTAAGGGTGTGTGAGTGGGTATCTGAGTGGCAGTGTGAGTGTATCAGTAGCTGTGTGACTGATTGGGGCAGAACAGAATCCCCTTTCCCCTTTATCCAACAGGAGTCCACAGTTTGCACAAAATGCCTACCCAACTGGAGTACTTTCTACTGGTTAATTAGCTAATGCTAACTCGCTGGGTAAATGTCTAGTGCATATTCTACACTATACCAGGAAGAAATGTCTCCAGTGACTTTGTGTGCATTTAATTGTTCCTCAAGCGTTCTCTTCCAGAAATCTATGATACCATGAATCCTCCTATACAGAAGATGACAAGGCTACAAAGAGGTGAATCTCTACCAAACAAGGGTACTTCCTCTTAACTATACTTACTTACTGCATATGAGTGGTTAAGGCAGGTTGCGGTCTAGCTGCGGCTGCTGCACAGACGGAAGCTGGAAGACCTCGCCAGGAAGTGAGCCGCGGTGAGGTAAGTGGGGCTGGGCTGGGTAGTGTTCTGGGCTGGGGGTCGGGTAGTTTTCTGGGCTGGGGGGTCGGGGTAGTTTTCAGGGCTGGGGAGGGTTTGGGGTAGTTTTATGGGCTGGGGGGGTCGAAGGTAGTTTACAGGTCTTGGGAGGGTCGGGGTAGATTTCAGGGCTGGGGGAGGGTCGGGTAGTTTTTTTAATTAGGGGTAAGGGTATTAGGCCTAAGGACAGTGGAAGGGGTTCGGGTAGTTTTAGGGACAGCGTGGGGTGGTAGGGGACGGGGGTAGTGTTTGTTAGGGGACAGGGATTTAGGCCTCAGGGCAGGGGGAGGGGAATGGGTAGTCGGATAGTTTTTAGGGCTTAGGGGAGGGCGGGGTCATTTTTAGGTCGAGCATTCGAGACTTCTTGTATATACTTTAGTATATACTTTAGTATATACTTGTGTATGTACTTTGTGGGGTCTGGAGATCAGCCCTAGGACTTGTCTGCTTCCGCTTAGGGACTTTTTTTCTGTTCAACTGCCTCTATTTAACTGTCTTGATAGAAACCGACCATCAGAGGTCAGTAAAATACCAGAATCACTTTAGCATTCTCTAGATTCCAGTTCATAGATATTGTCTTCCACGAGCACCTGTAGACAATAATATTTTTTTCAAATCTTGTATTTTCAGGGATATGACCACCGAAGGCCCTGATTTTATATTAAAAACAGAGCTTTTGGACTATACCATTTCCCGCTGAAAGGCAATACTTCTCTCCATGTGTTCCCATACCTGGCGTGTCAAGAAGTTTGGTGCTTACTTTCCCTCCATGTTAAAGAACAGTAGATATTTCAGCACCCAGGCTAATGTGCTGCTTAGCTAAATACATATAAGGTCCCAAAGGCCAGACCGATTGCATTGCAAATGCTTGTTAGGACTGGGGGTCCGGGTTGTTTTTTAAAATAGGGGTTTGGGTTTTACGCCTAAGGGCAGTGGAAGGGGTTGGGGTTGTTTTAGGGACAGCGCAAGGGGTAAGAGAGGGTCGGGGTAGTGTTTGTTAAGGGTTAAGGTCTGCGCGGGGGTTGGAAGGGGGGCTGGGTATTTTGACTGCAGGGCGGGGGGCAGGTGGGTAGTTTGTAGCTTGGAATGGGGGGAGGTGGGGGTCACAACTTTAGCCACGCATACCCCTTTACCATTCATGCCTTTACCACAAAATTACATGGTAAAGTAATGCGTGGTAAAGGAATACGTAGTTAAGAGGCACATGTGGTTCAGCCTTGCGTGCCTCTATCATACAACCCTTCTAAAGTACCTGTGGCTTTTGCTGTAATTGCATAGCCACGTTTCTCCTGTGCAAAATGGTTGAACTGTTCGTTTCCCACCTTGTTGCTTCTCATTTCATAGGGTGGGACTCTATTTCTTAAAATTTCTTCTGTCGGGTCACTTTCCTACTTTTTCTGCATTCACCGGTGAAGTGTTTCCATGCACCATTTTTGCTTAACTTGAATTCTCTTCAAAGGAGCTAGGCTGAGTCTTGATGTCATCAAGGTCTGCCTGCCCCTTAGTGTCCATGGCAAAAGTAGCCCTTTTGAGGTGGCTGCCGATGCAAATTATTTCCTCATGTTCACTATTCTAAACCAGCCTAACACTGTGATTCTTTCTGTTTTAATTGGAGTGCTTTACAATAGCACCAGTTCCTTTACACAACGACACATTCATTTTTGTAGGCACAGGGAGATTAAGTGATAAGCCCATTATATAAATACCACATGCATAATTAGGTGATAAGTCATAAGCTTTTGCCCCTCAATCTTTGAAATAATTAATTTCAAACTTGAAGGCTCCCATGAAAAGCAAGCCTTGTGGGTTTTTAAGGTAAGTCTAAAAAAACAGAAAAAGTATCCCTTCAGTGTTTGGTCCTTTATGAGACGTAGTCCTATCGGTTTATGTAAGACAAGGTTCACAATAATGAATCTGTGTACATTAATACTGGTTTGCAAACATTGTTTGGTCTCTCGCAAATGCTGTGCCCACAGACTTCTTCTTGCATTGCATGAGATAAAGGTGAATGGCTGATTTTCAGTTAATTTACCTATTTGAATATTCAAACACAGCAGAAAATACCGATTCGAATTCTGACAGGAAGACTTACCTTTTTGACCTATTAGCAGTACTAACAAATGGTAATAAAAAGCCACAAGTTGGATGCATGATCTTATTACAGATGGAAACATATGTTTAGCCCCTCAAAGTTTACGCCTAGGTAAATTATCTTGTGGGGTTTTACACATAATTTCTATTTTTTAAGATCAAAATGGGAAATGATCTGTTTTTGCGGTGTTGCTGTACTACACAAGTGCACATTTATAAGGAAGCTAATTTCCAACACAAAACACTCCAGGACACAAACATCGCTTGTGCCCTGTAAAAGATCTCCAGTGGCACTCAGAATGAGGCTGTTAGAAGTGCAATGAAGCCCACACAGGCAAGATTCGAGAATCAAGGCTATGCAATTTAAAAGTGCTAAGAAAAAAACAGGCGCAGCACGGTTTGGTTAAGTGAATTTCAGCTGCCGGTAATCGATACGTCACCTGAATATTAAGAGCACACATTAAAGTCATCAACGACAATAAAGGATTTGGGAAAAGATTGAGGGCCAGATTTATCATGGTTTTGTGGTGCTGTTGCACCACGCATGGGGGTGCATGAGGTGACGCAAAACTTAAGTTAGATTTACCAAGCCACACAGTCCCTGCCTTGCGTTTCTCTGCTCCAGAAAGGAGTTTCGTGGGTGGAGCATGGGTGTTCCCACGCATTCCACCCATGGATTTTGGTGCATTCCCAGATTTACCATAAGTGGAAAACCTGGGAATGCTTCAAATGCTACGTCTCCCCAGGGGAGGCTTATCGAGGAGAACAAGGAGAAATATGTTTATGATTAAAGAGGAAAATGCCTCTCAGGATTGTTTTCTACCCTTTCCCAGTGCACACTGTTTTCAACTGTTTCTAATAAGTATCCCCTTACGATCTACTAAGCTTCAAGGAAATGTAAGGCAAATCACCCTGGAGACATGGCGTTCAATATGCTGTAGTAGCCAAAAATAAAAAAATCACTTTGAACTAAACATCCAATATTTCCAAGCAAGCCCCCCGCAGGAGAATTCCTTTTACCCTTCCATTCATCCATGTATCCTTCCATCATTCCACATCCCCGTAATGGGACCCATACCCTCTCTATTTAAGTGGTGATGAGAACTACCAGAAGTTTCATAGTGCTTTCTTGATATTTCAGTGATCAAGTGGCTTTGCCGCAGAGCTCTCATGTGACTAGTGGGAATGCCAGGTGTGGCCACCCTGTAAAAGTCCATGCCAATGCTTTCACTTGGCTTTAAGACTTAGAAGCAAACGCGTCCTTTTGTGCATGCTTCTCAGATTCTGAACGAAGAACTGACTTATCTGTATTAAAGCAGACTGGCAACAGCATGTATAGGAGCACTTGCAAGTTATAAGCATGCTCCAGGATTTGGGAACCTTGTTGGACAGCATCAACTGGTGCATAGAAACCCCACAGAGCAGTGAAACTTGTGTGAGAGCATCAATGTGAAAAAAGTATTTGAAGATGGTGTTGAACTTGGAATGGAGAGTCCCAGTACTGCACCAGATTCTACATTCTTGAGTACATAATTAGCTTTCTGTTATTTTTACTACAGGCAAACAACTTACAGTCCGGTATTTCACTTACTGTTTTCAATACACATTTACCTGCTCAAAAAACACCTTTTTCAGGCAACTACTCCAAGACAAACATGTGGAACTTGTTGGAAGCAAAGCCTGGCCAAAGACCATGCACAGTGAGATTTGACCTAATGTGGTGGGTTGGGTGCTGTGCCTGACAATAGGCCAGGCCCTTCCACCAACTTCCACACTGGAGAGCCAAAGAGTGTGTTTAATGGGATCTGGCAACCTGTGTCAGGCTGGGCTCAGGGCTTAGTCACAGGCCAGGCCCTGCTGCAAAACTTAGCAATGAGATAAACTAAAAGCGACAGGTGAAATGCTGCAATTATTCACAGCTATTGGTAATTAATCGAGCCACATCCCAATCCATTGTTTTTTTGCTCATCATGCTACCTTAGACAGGAACCAGCCATATGCAAATTGGGCTTAGTCCTCCTTTAATAGGAACAATCCAGCCTGAAGCGCCAGGCCTAGCCCTTTTCAACCAGAACACAAGCAGCCAAAGAAGGGTTTCAGATTATTTGGGTCTCATCAGGAACTTTCAGCTTGGATGCAGTGGCAGTGTTAGCAAGGGACCAATGTGAATGAGAAGTGTGGCTCAATGGTTAGAGCGGCAGACCCTGATGCGGAGATCTGGCCTGGGACCAGGGTTCAATTCCCGCCTCGGCGGGTCTTGGGCTCAATTTCCTCGGACCTGATAATTCTCGCCTCGGTGCCTATTCTAATCATGGGTCCCACTCTGCAACTCTGGGCAATAGCTTGCTTAATCTCCACAATGGCCCCAACAGCGCTGGGATGCCTGGCTTCACCCTGGGGGTGCCCAGGAGTGGACATTTCACAGGGAAAAGCCAGGAAGGGTTCCACAGCGGTATGCGTACAGCGCCTGGACACCCCTTTGGGGGTATGGGTGCGCTTTACAAGTACAAATTTCAAATTTCAATGTCTGGGTGAACCCGTTGAACTTAGGGTGTCACACTGAGGAAAACAAAAAGTGATGAGGAATGCTTGAATTAATCCCAGCTGCTTGTCACTTGTCTGACAGTTCAGGAAGGACTGTTCCCATTAGGTACAGGGTCAGTACTGATTTGCATAAGGCAGGCCTCCACCTAGAGTGCCATAGTAGGTGAAAAACAATGGACTGGAATGTGGCCTTAAGCGATTGTCAGAAGCCAAAGAATCAGACTGCCGCCCTTCCTCTCCGATCCCACGGAAATCACCTGCGGAGTCCCACAGGGATCATCACTGAGCCCGACCCTCTTCTACATCTACATGGCCCCCCTCGCCGCCATTGTCTGACAACACAGTCTCAACATCGTCTCCTACGCTGACGACACCCAGCTCATCCTCTCCTTCACCAAAGACCCCACCACCGCCAGACTCAACTTCCAGAAAGGAATGCAGGAGGTCGCAGTCTGGATGACCAACAGCCGCCTAAAGCTCAACACCGAGAAGACAGAAGTCCTCGCCCTCGGAACCACCCCTTCAGCATGGGACAACACCTGGTGGCAGACTGCCCTCGGAAGCACACCGACCCCCTCGAACCACGCCAAAAACCTCGGCATCGTACTCGACTCATCCCTCACCATGAACCGACAGATCAACGCCGTCACCTCCAGCTGCTTCAACACCCTCTGCATCCTCCGCAAGACCTTCAAATGGATCCCCCTGGAGTCAAGGAAGACAGTCACCCACGCACTCAGCACCAGCAGACTTGACTATGGAAACGCACTATACGCCGGCATAAACAAGTCCCTACTCCGAAAACTCCAGACGATACAGAATACCGCCGCCCGACTCGTCCTCGGCATCCCCCGGCACAAACACATCAGCCAACACCTACGAAGGCTCCACTGGCTCCCCGTGGAGAAAAGAGTCACCTTCAAAATCCTCACCTACGCCTACAAATGCCTACACAACACTGGACCCAAATACCTCAACAACAGAATCAACTTCCACGTACGCAAAAGAAACCTCCGATCTTCCAACCTCGCACTGGCCGAAACCCCGCGCATCTGCAGAGCCAGAGCAGGTGGAAGATCCTTCTCTCACATTGCGGCCAAAACCTGGAATGAGCTCCCGGCAGACATCAGACTCGCCCCCTCCCTGAACACCTTCAGGAAGGCCCTCAAGACCTGGCTCTTCGGCTAACGGATCTGCTAACCCCCCCTCCACCCTCCCCCTCAGTGCCTTGAGACCCTCACGGGTGAGTAGCGCGCTTAATAACCTCTGATTGATTGATTCATTGATTGAGATTCATTCAAGCATTCCACCTTTTTTGTTGCAAAATGAGTTCCTACATGCTTTGGGTCTGCCAGGACATGAGTATCATGCTCAGTGTGTCAAATGATGCAAGCTGCACCCTACTGATGAGGCACAAACAAGCTAAAACTAGTTTGGGGTTGCTTGTGTTCCCGTCTGGAGGGAGCCTTACCTGGCAGTTCATGATAGACTCTTCAGTACAGACATTTATAAGGTGATTCTCTTTCTAAAGTGTGACGGTGGGCCAAAAAAGGCAGACTGTAAAGGGGCCTTTAGTGATCACCAGTGGCTGAGATTAACTCAAGCATGCCTTTCATTATCTTGTTGTATGTTGCAGCCAACTTATGTGCATGATAAAAAAAACAAGAATTTCCTGGAAAAAACACAGGGGGATATTACCAAGAAATTGCGATAATTATTGCGAAGCGCGCTTAGCGCTGTTTTTTTTATTGCCGGCTATCGCTGGATTTCATCGCGGAGATAACGCGTTATTATCAACGCTTATCTCCAAGGCGATAAAAAATCCAGCGATAGCAGCAAAACCCAGCAATAGCGCGAGAAATCCAGCGACAAATTCAACACGCTAATGAAAAGCTTGCTAATAGGCAGGTGAGGACTTAACCTTACAATCCACCTCCCATTGACTATAATGGTTAAGTCAGGTTTTTAGCAGGTGTTAGATTCCAGCGATAATCGCGGTTAGCGCGTATTATTTTATCGCTTCGCGGGCATTGCTTATAGGGGGAAGTTGTGTTTGCGCCTGTTTTCAGTCGCTTTTAGTTGGGAACGCCTACTTTGCATTTCATTAGCGATATATATCGCTGACATGCAATCGGCACCAAAACGGTTGCTTTCGCCATAAAGCTGTCGCTAACAGCTGTTAGCGACAGCTTGCTAATAGGGCGATAGAAATATCGCCGCTTTAGCGGCAAAAAGTGCCGCTAAAGCGGCGATAAGGCCCTTGCTAATATGCCCCAGTGTTTAAAACAGAGTTAAGGTTTTCATTGAAATGCCCAATATCACTGAAATTCTCCCGTTATGGTTAGCAATGCACACAAAACACAAAATTACTCATGCCGCCCACCTTGCTCAAAACAACAATTTGCCAACTGTGCAGAAACAAAGAGGGACCAGCAAGACAACAACAATGTATTCATTAAGAATCATGGCGTGCTGTGTATGTATTGCTGATGATAATTTGCTAATTTCAGTCGGGTTGGGCGTTTGAGGCAGACCCACAACAGTTTTTAACGGCGTTTGTTTTTTAGGAAAAATAAACACACACACACATTCGCACACACACACGTACCGCTGAAAAATAACTGTCCTGAACATAATTTAAACAAAAACAGCATTACATGAATGACATATGGAACATAAAGCACCAAGGTTGTTTGCTCTGGACAGTCACTGCTGCACACTTTCATGGTGGCTCCACCTTAAGAGAGCAAAAATCAAATTGCAGCCCACAGACCGGAGCCCCGGCAGTCCCTGTGACGAACACTAATGGATAAACCAGCAGCCCAGTCCAGGCCCGGGCCGCTGATCATGTTCTTTGCTGAAATGTCACCTGTTCCTATCTAACGATTTGCATAATGCAAAGCTTCTCACTCGTAAAATACAGATTAAGACGGGAGCACGGAGTCATTCTCAAACCAAGAAGCCATTTAAAAAAAAAAAATCCGTCTTGACTGTAAACCCTCTTCATGCTAAAGCGCCTACATTCTCTTTACATCAAATCTTCTTTGACTTGAAACGTGTTTGCAAGGCATTTTGGATAAGTGGTTAGCGGCGCTACCTGTGTTCGTATTCTTCATTTAAATTTAAAGTTGCATGATCAAAGCATCTGGTATTTATTTTCACAATAATGCTTATTTCGTTATTGTACGTTATTTGACTTCATTTTTAACAGCTTGTAGCCCTCGTTTAAATGTGAAAAACCAAGAAACGCTCATAGTAATGAAATATATATCATCCATTGAGAGAATATGTAGTCTAGAAACACTGAGATCGTAGTATTAATTTTTTTTAAATATTAGTGCCGCCTTTGCATTGCAATGGTTGGACAAACACAGGACCAAAGGTTGAGCGTTTTGGAAAAGTCACTGCAAACCAATATGTCTTCCGGCCCCAGCCTCTTTTTTGATTGGTTGGTCGTTCTTGCTGAACGTGGTTTCATACATTTGCATTTTCTCGCTCCCTGCTATCTGAGTGCTATTTTGATCCAGTATTTCCTTCCATGTGATTATTTTTTCCCATCTTGCCTTATCCATCCTTGCTGAAGGATCACCGCTTCACGCCTCTCTGTTCCCGCAACAGAATGAATGGTCACATGAAAGCATAACAAAGGTATTAGGGCAATTGCCTAATTTCTCAACGTAATGCAGGATTGCCTAACATATGTCTATAAGTGCAGGATCCATCTAAGGTTTTCAGGATATCCAGATACGAAAATCAATTTAGAGTGGATCTAAATCAAATTCATTGAAACATTCAGCTATTATCCTCAAAATCTGACGGGGAGCATGCTCTCCTGGACTTCCACTGGACACCCCTGACTAAAAGTGAAGCAGTGCTCAATGAATGTCAGCGGTGTGGAGTTAAATTTTACTGGAAGCGTTCTTCCACGCAGGAGGCTATGGTCCCCAGTCTCATAGACATGCTTCATGAGGGAACTGTTGCCAAGAGTGAAGAACCCTTACAGGTAAATTCTCAGGAGTCACTACCAATGATGATATTTTGAATAGTGGGGTAACCCCCAATAATAATAGAACATCTTCAAGATTAATTTGGTTTCAGAGCATAATTGGCTGTAATTGGTATATCCAACTGGAATGTGATTTCATGCATGAATCATGTATTAGCATTTTTTCATTTATTTTTTGTACAAAAGAGAGTACCAGAGAGTGAAATAAGATTACATGATCACATGAAAGCATAACAAAGGTATTAGGGCAATTGCCTAATTTCTCAACGTAATGCAGGATTGCCTAACATATGTCTATGAGTGCAGGATCCATCTAAGGTTTTCACGATATCTAGATACGAAAATCAATTTAGAGTGGATCTAAATCAAATTCATTGAAACATTCAGCTATTATCCTCAAAATCTGATGGGGAGCATGCTCTCCTGGACTTCCACTCGACACCCCTGACTGAAAGTGAAGCAGTGCTCAATGAATGTCAGCGGTGTGGAGTTAAATTTTACTGGAAGCGTTCTTCCACGCAGGAGGCTATGGTCCCCAGTCTCATAGACATGTTTCATGAGGGAACTGTTGCCAAGAGTGAAGAACCCTTACAGGTAAATTCTCAGGAGTCACTACCAATGATGATATTTTGAATAGTGGGGGTAACCCCCAATAATAATAGAACATCTTCAAGATGAATTTGGTTTCAGAGCATAATTGGCTGTAATTGGTATATCCAACAGGAATGTGATTTCATGCATGAACCATGTATTAGCATTTTTTCATTTATTTTTTGTACAAAAGTGAGTACCAGAGAGTCAAATAAGATTACATTTATGGAAAACTACATTTGATTGTATTTGTATTTTAAATACAGCCAGCCTTCGACCTTTTGTAATTTGCCTCAAATATCAGTAAGACATGTACACTATTAGTCATCGTACCATTGCTCATCCACACTCTTTCTTCCTTTAGCACTTCCCTCTATTCTGATGCTCACCAAACGTGTTCCTAGCTCCTGCATGTAAATTTACTTCTCTCCTCTGAAAAGACATTTGTGATGCTCTTACATCAAACTTTTCTAACTTCGCTCAAACACTTCCAATTCGTATTCTACAGCCAACCCCTGACTTATAAGAAATGCTCTCTGTTGCCACCCAGAAACTCTACTGCTCAACTGTGCAGGGGCCCTATTACAGATAGGGCGTACTTTTCCTGTTTGCACCCCAGAGCACCTTTAAGCAGGTGCGCCAGTAGCAAACATGAAATCGGGCCCTAATATGTTGAATGGGCTTCCCTCGGGGGAGCTTGAATGCGTGCTGCCCCCAAGGCAGCGCATTCAAAAGAAATAAGTAGCAGTCGTTTAAAGGCTACTTCGTGTTTCTCTGTGCAGGCGGCACCCGCCTGCACTTTCAAACAGGATTAGAGATCCCCTTGCAGGCGGGTGCAGTGAGTGACTGCACCACACTGCACCCGCCTACAGGGGAATATCTGGGGGGTCCATGGGAACCTTTTCATCCCTTGAGAAGGTTGCACTCAAGGGATGCACTGATAGTGTGCTACCTTTTTGTGGCACGCATGTTTGTCTCCTGCTGTAATTTAGTCCTCCCTGTGTTAACACAAGCTCTTAAAGACCTACAGCTACACCTGGAAGTCTCACCCACAGGCTGTATGTCAGAATATTGAGCACACAAACGTTGTGCCACAAAAAATCAAATCAAAATATTGAGGGCATGATTCACAAAGTGCATTTTGTAGCAGGTAAATTAGAACTACAGTAATACTACATACTACACAGTACAATTCTACACTTCTCTTATATCTTTTCTATGGCGAGATCCTCAAAACACAACTTAACAACTTAGGGGCCAACTACGATACCGTTCTGAAGGGTTCTGAATCGGATTCAGGTTTGCCGAATCTGATTCAGAACCCTTGTTTCCGACCGAATCGTACACAGTTCCCAATGACCGATTACGATGCCTGTAAACTAGGTAGGGCTGTCCGAATTGGTTCCGAAAGGCATTCGGACAGGTCGCACCATGAGGTGCCCGCCACAGGGTGCAAGGTTTCCCCCAGCCACCCCTTTCTTCAATGGGTGCCTGTGTTCTCATTCGGAACACAGGCTCCATTGATGTCAATAGGAGTCAGACCGAATCGTATCCGGAAGCATCCAAATACATCCAAATCGCTCGGTCGGACTCACCCGATCCGAATCGTCCTGAAAGCATTCCGGAACCTATTCGGTAGGAATGCTTTCCGGACGAGATCGTAATCAGCCCCTTAGTAGTAAATGTGGGAGGGACCAGGGAAGTGGCTGGAACATGGCCAATGTTTATGATTAAATTGGAGGGTTTAAGTCCCAAGTAAGGACGGGTTTTGGGAGGGCTAAGGAAAGATGTAGGGAGAATCAGACACCCACCATATAGAGTAAGCCCATTGCTAATACCAAACTGCACCTCTAAAGTTATTACAGCCGAATATTAAAATACTTCTAAATGTAAAGTTTTGTAATTTCTAATACATTATAAATATAAACAATTACTTTGGGTGTGTTTACCAGTGAAATATGGAGAAACAGAGAAACACTGACTGTTGGAGCTGGTGGCCTATTCAAGCCATTATGGTCCTTGTACAATGCCTTCATCTTCAGTGATGTGTCCATCATTCAAATGCTGTAATCATTCTTAAAAGTGCAAGAATCTCTACTCTTGAATGTATGCAATCTTAGAAAACAGGCAGAAATATGTGTATCTTTTACTCTAAAATCTGTTGTTTCTCCAGGTTGAGATTGGTAGTGCCGGGCTCCCCGTGGTTTCAACAGATAGCCATAATCCTCTATTAAAATATTTAAGTATCATTGCTATCTCAGAGTATTATCACTGCCGTACAGCCTATACAGAGTGAGCGAACTACCATTAGCAACCAGAGTGGAACGTTGGATGCTCACCAGCCCAGCAGAATGCTCTGTTTGCTGACTCTATCTAACATGATAGTCCCGCAAAGAGGGCATTCTGTGGCTGGTCAGCTCGCAGTGTTCACCCAATGTTCTGGGTACAATAGGGAGCACTGCAGGAGCTGTCTCTCATTCTAATGGTTGGGTGAAAAAAACAGCTCCATTCTCCTGTGGCCCTCCCTCAGCCTCTTTTGAAGCAGCTGCATTCACACATGGCTGTCTGGGATCCTCCCCCTGCCAGGGCCGGACTGGCCGTAGCGGGCACCGGGTGTTTTCCAGGTGGCCGGACGGGTGGGGGTCGGTTTTAGACCGGTGGGGGCGTTTTTGATACAGAGGGCCGGTTTTGCCGCAGTGCTGCAATATCGGCCCCCTGTACCAAAAGCAGCAGCAGTGTTTCCCACCAGCACCCCTGTTGGAAAGTGGATTATTGGTAGGGGCAAATGTAGGTCTGCCACTGGCAATAAGGCCACTAACACATGATAGGACTCAGCATAGGTCTTAGAAAATTATTCCTATGCTCAACCCTTGGTAACGTGGCTGCGAGCAGACAGGCTTAACTTCAAAGACAGGTATGTAAAGCATTTAAAAACACAATTTCAGTAAATAATTAAGGCACAACACAAAATAAAAATCCAACCCTAATTTATAAAAATAGGAAATATTTTTATCTTTAAAATGACACCAAAACGACAAAAATCCAATGTAGGGAACCGGAGATATGAATTTTCATAGATGTAATCAAATATAGCACTTAGAAGTTTATAGCACCATATTGGGATACCTGCTCGCGATAGACCGGGGCAAAGTCAAAGTTTCAGGCTGACCGCGATGGAGCCCTGGGCGGCTACAGCTTGCGGCAGGTCCCGGTCTCAGTTTCTACCTTCACACTTTGAAACTTTTCTGGAGCTTTTTCTCGCGAGGTCCCTCGAAGCTCCCAGACAGTCCAGATCCAGTGAGGGTTCGCCGGCTTGACTTTTGACGAACTCCCGGTCAACTTCCCTGGAGCGGACTTAGAAACTTTTTCGTTAGCGCTTCAGCGGGGCAACCCAGGAGCCCAGGCCGACACGCGATGGAAGACAGGCGGCTTGGCTCTCGCAGTTGCTCTGGGTCGACTTTTCTACGAGTGGACTTAGAAATTTTTCTGGAGCTTTTTCTCGCGGGGTCTCTCGATTTTCCTCATGTAGCCGGATCCGGTGAGGGTTCGCCGGCTTCAGATTTCTTCTACTCCCGGTCAAACTCTGGAAGTCGGACCGACGGAGCTTTTAGCGGGACGAACCTGGATGGCTTGGCCGACTCGCGGTTGAAGGCAGGCGGCTTGGCTGACCAGGTTGAGTCGGTCCCTCTATGGAGCTTTTTTCCAAAGTTCCTCCAAAGTTCTCCAAAGTTCTCCAAACTTCTTGAACTTCTTCCTGAAGTTCCTCAAAGGGTCCCAAAGTGTCTCAAACTCACTCCAAGGGTCTGGAAGCTCCAAGATGGTCCTTGAAAGTTGAGGACTTCAGTTCCCACAATCCACTGGGACGTCACCCTTACAAATCCACTGGTAGTTCCCCAAGGTGCAGATTTAGTTGGTGATGTTCCAGATGAGCTCTTTTAACCTGTAGCTTTCAGGGAGTCCACTCTTTAGTTCTTTTTCAGCAAAATAATCCACAGGGCTGTAGTTTCAGATGGTGCAGTTTTCAGAGGTCAGGCCTTAGAAATCTTTGCTCAGCAAAATCTTCTCAGCTTGGCAATGTCTTGCTTCAGTAAGTTTCAAGCAGCAGATCTGGAGGGCTCTGCCCCTCTCAGATACTTATTCCATGTTCTCTGGGTCAGACAGGAGGTCACTCCTGACTAATGGGAGCAGGGTAACTCCTCAAACATATGACCACTTCCTGTAGAGTGTGGCATCATTTTGTCCCTGAGTGCATCAAATCTTCCAAATCCATAATGGCAGAATTTCCAGCAAGGAGGCAAGAGCTGGCTAAACACACCCCTAGGATGGCTAATTTACTTAGACTCTCCCCCCTGCATCTGCTCATACCTTCCTTAATCCCCCCATCTGCCTGAGGGATAAAGTTCAGAGTTGTAAACTGACACTGGGTTCTGCTTTTCCCTTTGAAGCCCATGGTTTACGACCCCTCCCCCTGGCCTGGCATTCCTGTGGACCAGCACAGTGCCCTCCCAGCCCAGCTGCATAACCCCAGGGGCTCGTTATCACCTCTCCAGGCAGGCTAGCTAATCCACTTAACTCTGACCAATCAGGGCAGACCACTGGAAGTCTTATAACTTCTTGTATGTACACTTTAGGAGAAATTCAACAATATGATATTGTTGGATTTAGCATTACTATTCTGAGAAGTCTTTGAACGGTAGCTCTATCTCCTTCCTATCAGGAGTTATTATTTAATAACTTCCTGCAATGTTAACCTATGTAACTGGGGATTTGCAATGGGAAAAATGACTTGGGCCATTTTCCAGCACCAGGACTTACAAAAACACATTTTATAAGTACTTGCCTTATTTCTACAGGAGCCCCACCCCATGTGCAACTAGGGAGACTTTAGGGGTTCTGAATCTGCAAAAATATTGCAGATCCTCACTTCACACTGCTCCTGGCATCAAAGTCGAATTTGGGCAGCACTTTAGCACAATGTGGGAGTGAAATGTGAAAAGTCACTTTACCCAGGCATATAAAACCTCATTTTATAAGGGTGTACCTTATAAATATCTGACCCCACACCCCTGGGATACCTAGGGGAGACCCTGGGGGTCCCTAATATGCCAAAACATTGTAGGTTATCCATTTTTAGGTGTCCCAAACACCAAAGTCGAGTTTGGGCACAATTTACTTTTTAAAAGCAGTCCTGGCACCCAGGGCTGCTTTTAAACTGACCTCAGGCTTCAGCAGTGCACACATGCAAGTGCAAAAAGAGCTGCTGGCCTCTAAACTGCAATGCCCCAGGGTACTGGGGACTTCTAGGTAGTTTCAATCCCCTGCCCTATTATATACTAGGGGCTTATGGGGTAGGTCATGCCAATTACAGGGGTACCCCACCATACCATAGTGTACCCTAGTGTATATTAGGTGTTTTAACTGTATTCTAATGTGTTCCTTTCAGCTTGGCACTGGCCCTGTGCCTGGTTAGGCAGAGCCCAGGGTCAGTCAGAGTCAGTTACCACCAGTACCAGTCAGCAAAAAGTTGGGGGGTGCCCAGGGCACAGGATGACTTTGCAACAACCCCTCTTCCCCCTCCCCAGCTGCTGCCAGTCAGAGTGCTTTTTCAGTGATTAGCACACTACTCCGGAACTCAAAAAGGATTAGTGGTGAATTAGTATAGGGAAATATGAAATTAATTTGAGCGATGGACATGTTAGTCTGTTATTTGGATTGAAAAGGATAGTAGAGGGATAGAAGAGGGAAGGGTTTGCATTTATATAGTGCTTACTACCCCTGATGGGGTGTTGAAGCGCTTTTCGGTGGGTAGCACGCTACTCCAGAACCCAGGATGGATTAGTGGGGAGATTAGTATAGGGGAATATGCAGCATCATCATAAAATGTTGGGATTAATGAAATCCGGGCTCTTTGTGGAAATTGTTTATTTGTTGTCCTCACATAATACAGTCCTCACAAACAAACATTTTAAAAATGCACACGTCTGTTCCTGTAGAAAGCTCTATCTGTTTTTCCTACATGTGTCTTGAAGCACAGATACTTGTTCAGCTGTTACTTTTTTAGGCTATACACACATGACAATAATAGTCAATAAAAAACGCAATCAGTAATAATTCTGTATTATCAGTACTAGATCACAGAGTGTGCATCATGAAAGAAGGAACCTAATATTCTTAGCAATACCTTCATCCATCATGTGATCCTCTTCCTTCCGGAGCCACACACTAGCCAATAAGATCAAAATAAGACGTCAGGGATGCAGAACAGCAATTACGTATTCATATAACTAATCGGCTTTCTGGAGCCACGCTACAATCAATTATGACTGAATGGGGCTGTCAGGACCCTTTCTGATACGATAAGGAGAGTTTTGCTTGCAAACTTTAAATTATGCTTCTTTGTACCATGAATTAAAAAACACTCAAAAAGCCATCGTTACTCACACAAGAAGCTTCCTGACTCATCCTTAATTTGTAAAACACCTATGTAGCATTTTTCCTCATAGTAATCCAGTAAACAAATGCATCGGAGGAGGATTCAGACGAGGGATTCTGCATAGCATGTAAACTGAAGATTGATTACAAATATTTGCATGTTTTGGGGAGGTGAACATAATAGGCCAGATTCACATACTTTATTCTGTACTAAAATAATATTTAAATGTGTAACAAAACACTTTCCGAATGTTAAATCCCACATACAGGCTATCCGATTCGGTGTTGGTAAAAAGTCATGTTTGTAAGTGCACTTTTGAAGTTTTGAAATTGTCACATCTGCAATTTGAGGGTTAGGAATTGGATTCTGGAAAGGTCTGGATGTGACCTACTTTGCTTCTCTGATAGGCAGGATGGACTAAATACATTTCCATCAACTAAAGGGATGGATGATCCCAAAATGTTTTGGGGATTGAAGTGAAACAACTTTCTCCATGAGAAAAAAATCTCTTAGGGGAAAATTGTGCACTGTACTGTTATTTCATATGCAGCATTTTCCACCTTGTGGAAATTCTGCATTTGTGCATTTTATGTATTGGTATACTTTAGGAACTCTATTACTGTTATGGATTTCCGGAAGTACTCCTGGGATTTTGTTGAAGTGAGGATCCGATTGCAAAATTAGGAGTAATACTACAGGAGCGCATTTCAAACTTTTCAACGTGGTGCCCATAATAGTGCAAGCCACTTTATAGTTACTCCTTACGTTGCACATATTTATAATTCAGTGATAGGGATACAGACTGACTATTCTAAATTACTTGGTTACTTTGGTCTAGTGTTAAAACCAGGATTGGAATACAGACAGGAATCTAGGTACTGAGATATGCTACATAGGTGTAAATTCTGAAAAAACAAGTAAATCTAAACTGTCATAGGTGTATGTTTATCATAAGCATAAATGTACTATATATTGGACATTTTCAGAACAGGTAGGTAGGTACTTTCCATGGTATACACTTCACAGCGCACTCTCTACAGCAGCAAATTATTTGCAGAAAGGAAAATATACAGCTATAGTGTAAGAGAACATGTGCAATTGCTTATTTAATAATTATTCTCTTTTGTTTCTGTATACAGAGAATATATTTTCATGTGAGATAACCCCTTCCTTCATCTTCACTGAGAGAATAAATGGGAATGCCTGGGGCACTATCCCCATGCATTATTGTTGAACTTACCAAATTGTAATTTGTGATTCTTAAGAAAGTGCATTTTGTGATTTAGTAAATTAGTAAATTAAGTAGTACTACCTTATACATGCTCCATATAGCAATTTCCTTACCTAAGATATCTAATACCAAAAAGTTATTTGATCATGTTTGCAAAATGCAAATGGTGCCTAGACACACTCTGATGACATCAGAATCAGGAAATACATTGTTTCAGTCACATTCAAAAGCACAGGAGATGTCAGGAAGCAGGTTTGGGGCTACCATCTATTAGATTTATCAGCGATGACAATTCAGGAAGGGCAGCAGGGGGACTCAGCTAGAATAAAGAAGCCAGGGCCGGACTGGCTATCGGGCGTTTTGTTGTGCTGCCGAGCTGGGGGCTGATTTCACTGCGGTGGGGGCTGATTTCGTTGATGGGGACCTGCGTGTGCATAAAAACATTTGTTTTGCTTTGTTCATTTCGAAGCTCACGCAGGTCCCCATCAACGAAATCAGCCCCCACCGCAGTGAAATCAGCCCCCAGCTCGGCAGCCCACCAAAACGTCCGGTAGCCAGTCCGGCCCTGAAAGAAGCAGACATTTTCTGATGAGGAAATTGAAATCCTTGTTGAGGAATGTGTTGCCAATAATGAGCATCTATTTTGGGAAGCTTCCTTGAAGGGCTTCTGGAGCTGGATCCAAGATCGAAATAATGCTGTAGGGCTTACTACGGATAGTTTGGCTGAGATACGGAAATGGCGGTATGACCTTTAATCCAGACTGAAGGAGAAGCTGGCAAGTCTTAGGAAGAAAGCTGCTGTGACTGGAGGGGGCTAACCACACACCCACACCTTTGGATGAGGCAATTGAAAGCACCTTATGTAAAGAGGCACTATCTAGACGCATTATTATAAGTATCTCAGAACCTCCTTAGCCAAACCAAGGTTTGTGTAATGTTAAAAAAAAGTTTAAAACAATAAACACATTTATTAGATCTTTAACATAATTTTCATGAACCAGTTTTAAACACACAAAGGTAGACTTCAAATAAAAAAGCAATATGTTTTAACTTGTATGTTGAAGTGCAATACGGGACTCGTAGTCCATTACAAGTCTTGTAACATTTTCATTGATACTTCAATATG
This sequence comes from Calotriton arnoldi, assembly GCA_963921515.1. Taxonomy (NCBI): domain Eukaryota; kingdom Metazoa; phylum Chordata; class Amphibia; order Caudata; family Salamandridae; genus Calotriton; species Calotriton arnoldi. The sequence goes on along the minus strand of CAWUFW010002660.1, from coordinate 638,291 downwards.
TGATTTGTCAATAAGAACGGGTTAGACATAAGTAAGCCATTATTTTTTTTCAATAGTCATTAATTTTTTTTACTTTTTTAAAATTTTAAACATATGTTTGTCATGATATTACTTGTACATATGTCCATATGGCATATAACACAAACTAATTTATTGTATATATCATTCACAATTCCCCTACACATATAGAACCAAACATTTCTGAGGGCAATGATGATCACAATCTGGATGAGATAAAGGATCAGAAGACTATCATCAACGATCTGCCTACACCAATGGAGATTACAAGTACCCTTATGTTTTCTGAAACACCAGTGGCTCCAAGAAGACAAGCAGCAAGAGCCTCTACACATGTACACCTGCCCACGTGCCATATAACAAACATTTACATCCAAAGCCTTGAGAGGCAAAGATTGATCCCACTAAACAAAGGCTTGATGAGGTGCAACATCATCTAGAACATTTTTACAAATAAAGAAATCTATACAAGAAGTACAAACTAAGCAATTGGATGCTGTAAACATGTTTGGCAGAAAGATGGATGAAGGCTTTTCTGCAGTGATTAATACCATTGATAACTTGAATGAAACATGAAACCTAGGGGGATATTCTCAAGAACGTGGGATAATCATCGCCAAAATAGGTTAACGCAATTTTTCACATCGCCGTCTATCGCGGGAAAATAACTCCGTGTTAACGTCTCATTCTCAACACGGTGGTAACATGCGATAGTTTCCAGATAACGCGTCAAATGTCCGCGATAAAATTACCGGGACGGAGATAAAAATCTAAAGCCTAACGTGAAAAAACATGCGATGGGCCCAACTGCGATAAAAAATCCAGCGATAAGCAGTGCCAGGCCTGCAAGTCCCACAAGTCAGGTGGGAAAAACCACTATAAAAGCGGCAACAAAAAACACAAACAAAACACAAACAACTGCGAAGCACCATGGAGGTAGCCGGAGCAAGTACAGAGGACAACCAGAACCCCACAAGCCCCACGGAGGACCAACCTGGGACCTCAGGGTCAGGGAAGGGCAAGGAGAAGAAGAATAGGAACCCGCCTTTCAGTACGTAGGAAAACCAGATCCTCATTACTGAGGTGATAGAACACCCCCACCAACTGTTCATCACCTCCACTGTGTCATTGGCAACTAAAAATACTATATGGCAGTCCATCTTGGCCAAGGTGAATGCAGTCGGAGTGAAGAGAAGGGACGTGGACGACTGCAAGAAGCGCTGGACTGATGTGAAGCGCAAAACCAACCTGAAACTCGCAGCCAACCTGAAAGCAGCAATACAGACTGGAGGTGGGAGTACAGCGACACACCAGGAGCTGGATGAGATGGAGGAAATGGTGACCCAAGTCATCATTGGGGAGACGGTGGCAGGAGTTGGGGGACCGGACACTGCACAACATGACCTGAGCCAACAGCAACAGGGTGAGTAACGACCAGGGACTGGGGGGACGGGGGGAGATGGGCACAATGGCACACATGCACAATTAAGTATAGCACATCTGCGGACAAACCATGCCCAAGAGTCACAACTCCGACCAAGAGCCCAATTTACCCAAGTCTGCAATATCTCAGCACTGTATAAGCACAGAACTAAAAAGGCACACCGCCTGAAAGGGATATGGACCAGCAAAATCAGAGCTGAAGGGGCAACACACCACAATGCAGCACACACACATAAGAATCAGAGCACCTCAACATTGACAACAATGTGGTACAAACTGCAACACCTTCACAACAGAACAGAGGACACAACTGCTGCCACTTGTGTGTAGAAAATGGCCACTCGCATTTGGCATAGCAGGAAACTGTGAGATGATAATGTACAAGTACAACCTCACATCCCTGATGGTGTAGAAATGTCAACTGTCCCGCATTAAATAGGCATCTCCTCACAAACAGTCACAATGTACATTGTCATGCAGTCTGTAAGTAAACTTGTACAATGCGTGAACATACATGTGAACACAATGTCAATCTGCATCTCCCCTTCACATTGCAGAGGGAGAATCAACACCTCCTGCAGAGCAGACCCAACAACTCAGCACTGATGATGAAGAGGACCTCCCCAACATCGACACCGAGGCCCGTCAACAGCACACGGACAGCTTCGGCAACCCACCTCCAGGAGCAGGGCAGCCCAGCTGCATCCAGGTGACCCTACCCCCTGCACAGACCACACAGAAGGAAGCACCCACCACCACGGCTGTGTCCCAGGACCCCCACGACCAACACATGGCATTCCAATGCCGTGTGTTAGGGTGCCTGGAGAAGATGGCTGATCAGCTGCGGGTGGGATTCGACCTCATGGCAGCCAAACTAGATGCCATACGTGGGTGTCTAAGTCCCATCAGGGACCACTTACAGTCCCTAACGGACACCCACTGTCCGCTCCATGCTCTCCAACAATCCATGGCTGACATCCCTGGAGTCATGACTCTGAGCCAAGAACAACTGTCTAGTCAGAGTGGCTCCAGGGATGTCAGCCGGGAGTTGGGACACATAAGGAGAAAGATGGAGAGCTTGGAGCGGATGCAGGCGGAAAGAATGTTTGCCACGGCTGCACACCAGCAAGATGTAGCTGTGATCTTCCATGCCCTGCAGATCCTCGTCATGGCATTGCCACCACAAGTACTGGCGCGGATGAATGCTGCTGCTACTACTCCATCCACATCTCCGCCCCCTGAAGTGTCAGTGCCTCACAGTGCGGCAGACATTCCACCTCCGGCCCCTGATGTGTCAGTGCCACACAGTGATGCAGACTAAACACCACCACCCACATGTGAGGCACCTGACACATCAGAGGACGAAGATGATGATGAATCTAGCTTTGTGGCAAGAATGAAGTGGTAGCATTCATCTCCGCCATATGGCCTGTTTCAGCTTGGTTCTGCCCTCTGCATCATGCCCTGTAATAACACCTTCCACTGTCCCCCGATATACCCAGCGACACTCACCTTGGACCTCGACATGGACTGCCACATATTGTTTGGTTACCAATGACACAGCAATCACACTGCGGACTGAAGTCTTCCTCTTCCGATGAACTTGTCAATCTCTAAAGGACTCTGGCTGGCCCTCCACGGGGCAACAATGTAAAGTGGGGTTTGCATGGCCCTGTACTGCTCCAGCTTCAACACTCCACTGAATGCGAATAAAACATTCTAATTCACACAGATGTGTCATGGCTATGATCAATCAAGTATGAAAGTATGGATGAATGTAGGGACAGTGATTCCACAAAAAAGGTACTCCCTGGGTAATGCTATCAATGCGCATGTATGGCCGTGACCCAGATCGGCAGTGAGACACACATTGTCATACAAATCAACACTCATCACAGTTGAAGACAAGTGAAGGTGCGTAGACTTTATTAGCATATGCATGTCAGCACGGGCAAGATAAGAGCCACAACATGCATACCAATGCAGCAGTATGTCAGAATTTTGTAACGTTGCCAAGCGCCGCAGTCCACTCCGGGGGAGTGCCTCACCTTTCACAGGTGTGTGTTAACCCGAGTTGTTGTCCGCTCATGTATTCGGAGTCCAGGCGAATGCAGCCATGTCCACTGTTGTCGTGGGATATGTGACCAGATCTCCAAGATGCAACAAGGTGTTGGGACATGTGCAATGGGTTAGAATCTGTTGTGGCTGCAGGTACGTAGTTACTCGTCCATGAAAGCGATTGCAGCTCCGTAGGCTATCATTTCCAACATGAGGTCGTTGTCGACTTCATCAAACAGGACGGCGAGGCAATCCATTAGCAGGTCCGGACAGATGTGCTGCGTCCACCCCCTTTCACCAATTAGCACTACAGCCCAATAGGGGAGCGGTTCAATGTGGTCACTGCACACGAGGAGTTGTGCAATGTCCCAGGTCCAGCTGCCAGCATGTATGCCAAGTATCAAGGCATCCCATAAACGGGTATCACGGTGACACTCCTGGTCGTGGGCCAACAGGGGGCACACACACATGTCAAAATCCAGTTCAGCTACCGTCCTGTTGGATAGGCAGACATCCATGGACCACTCGAATATGCACGATCGACAATGCAACACAGGCTGAACGCAGGTGATGTTGGCAAGGCGGAAGCTTAGCCTGTAACTGATCCGCAGCACTGCCAATGGCAGTGCCCCCAGTAAATGCAGCATACGTGCACGGTACAGTTCCATGTGACAGGGGTTGTGCATGTGTCCGGGATGTTCTGCCATTGCGTCAGTGGCTCTGGTTAAAGCGCACTGTTCTGACCTGCGCCAGTTCTGTGGATGAAATGCCACAGCTCGGATCAATGAGTTGTTTTAGTGTGCAACGGTTGTACGCCTGGGATGGTGTGGGAGTAAGTGTGAAGGCCATTCCATGCAAGACAACTTCGAGCAAGGACTTCTGTGTGTGGGGTGTGTATACGTTGGTCTTTCGTCGGGCTGTGCGTAGTGTGGGAATCGTCATCAGCTGCTATAGTATCTGTCCGGGGTGCCGGGCACATGCAATTCTGAGGTCGGAGGTGCAGATGTGCTTCCGCCTGATAGCTCAGACAAAGGAGCTTTCATCCCTAATGTTAGTTTGTCATCTGCTTGCATTCAGGAAATGTGATGTGGCTTGTTGGGGGTGGGGTGGGATGTGTGCGACTTTGGGATTCATGTTTGACATGTCTTGCATGTGGCAAATGAGCGGCATCACTGTGTGTTACGTTGCCTCACAGCTGTTCCTCCCTCTCCCGAGCCTATTTACTTGTGTGCGCTGCGCGGTTGCATCACTTGCACTCCTACGGCACACCATTGTCATGCCTGGCTGCGCATGTCCACAAGCCTGACAACGACACTGTGATGTTGGCCGTTGAAGGTAGGCGGCCACGTGAGTGTAGGCCTATGGTAAGGATAGGGCAGACACAGATGTAGAGTTCGTGCCTGGCTGTACTCGCGCTGCGATTAAGGCTAGGCATTTGGCTCATGCTGCGGCAATACAGATACACACAACACTTGGCATGTATGAGCCAAGACCCCGAGCGGTCTTGCGCTCCTTCATTTCTCCGTTCGTGCGAGCCCGCCCTCCGGGTGCATGCTACATTGCAACATTGTCGATTGCGAGCCGGGTGGCGCCGACACTACAACAGAGACACACGCATTAGTCACTTCCTTGTCCAGGCCAGCACTGACCCACGTCCAGAGCCCCAGGCAAATTCTTCACACCCCTACGCTGGACTGGCGTACGCCGGCCCAGCCCACTCCGCTTACGCTTACAGGGGGGGGGGACAAAGCTACGTGTCCAAGGTCTTACCCACTGCCTGAGGTGACATGGTTGCGTCCGCTGTCCACAGCACAATGTAATGTGGTAGGGCCCTGGGCCCTCATGCATACATAATGACCACACGGACACACTTAGATAGATAGTGGAACTGGCTACGGGCACGTGAGCCTGGCCCATTTTATTACCAAGGTCACATGTCCAGTGACGCCTGTGCTGGATGGGTGTGGGGTGAGTGTGAGCCAGCCCTCAGGGAGTGGTTGGTGCTGGCAACAACTAGAACACTGATCATCGGATCACACACACAGATTCAATCATAAAGGGTCCATGACTTGCAGTGCACTGAGGTAGGGGCACCAGAACTGGACTCACACACAAAAGATTACATCATAAAGGGTCCATGACTTGAGCTGCACTGAGTTAGTGGCACCGGAAGCACTCGGCGGGTGCGCGGCCTGCTATGATGCGTCGTCCGGGCGGGCCGCCCTGGAAGCAATGTCTGTTGCCTACTGGACTGCGCCATCCATGAATGAAGACTCTATTTGAGTTGGGGGACCTGCTGACCGCAGTGTAGGCCGGAGGCAGCGGTCAGCAAGGGCCCACAGCCACGTGGCGTTGACTTGTGCTGCACAGAGTTAGTGGCACCTGGGGCGCTAGGCGGGTGTGCAGCCTGCGATGATGCGTCGTCCGTGCGGGCCGCCCTGGAAGCAATGTCTGTTGCCTACTGGACTGCGCCATAAATAAATCAAGACTCAATTTGAATTGTGAGCCCTACTGACCGCAGTGTAGGCCGGAGGCAGCGGTCAGAAAGGGCCCACAGCCACGTGGCGATGACTTGTGGTGCACTAAGTTAGTGGCACCTGGAGCGCTCAGCGGGTGTGCAGCCTGCGATGGTGCGTCGTCCGGGCGGGCCACCCTGGAAGCAATATCTGTTGCCTACTGGACTGCGCCATAAATAAATCAAGACTCAATTTGAATTGTGAGCCCTGCTGACCGCAGTGTAGGCCGGAGGCAGCGGTCAGAAAGGGCCCACAGCCACGTGGCGATGACTTGTGGTGCACTGAGTTAGTGGCACCTGGAGCGCTCAGCGGGTGTGCAGCCTGCGATGATGCATTGACTGCCGACCGGACGATACTAACAGGACTGTGTCCCCAGAGATACAACCATCAGGTACTTATCATGGTAGCCTTTAAAACTTAAATACTTGTGCGTCGACAGCAGGAATTTGAAATATCTCAGACCAAGGGCTCTTCATTGCCTCTGTGTTCCTGCGTCTTCTTCACATCACCATTTGCCCTGAAGAAGTTCATTTTATGTATGAACGAAACGCGTTGGCTGGAATCTGTATATTTTGATATTGAAAATAAAGGATTGATTACCACTATACAAAATGAACATTTGGATTTATTGAAGAAAACTCTTTGGTAGTGCACCGCTCCACCATTTTCACAGCCTGCGATGATGCATCGTCCGGGCGGGGGGGACCTGCTGACCACAGTGTAGGCCGAAGGCAGTGGTCAGCACACACATTACTCCGCGGTGCTGTGCCGCTGGGTGCGCTGGGGGCCTGTGTCGAGGAAGGCAGCGATTGGCTGAGGAGGCTGGCGGTCACGGCGGCGGACTCGTGGCAGGGTGAGGGGCGCCGCCCTGGCAGACGCGTTGGCCATCCCGGAAGTGAACCACGCCCAGAGCCCCAGTCTATTTATTCACACTCCCACGCTGGTGTGGTGTACGCCGGACCAGCCCACTCCGCTTCTGCGTACAGGGGGGGACGACACAGCTACATGAGCCAGGTCTTCCCCACTGCCTGAGGTAATATGGTTGCGTCCACTGTCCACAACACTGCACACACCAGCAGTATATGTCCACAGGGACATGTCTGTGCTCTGCATACTGGAGTCTGTCCAGCACATCACCGCCACACTTGGCATTGTGTACATTCTTATTCATGGGTGACTTGCCTGCTTCACACATACTTGGTTCCCACCTCTCCCCACATTCTGCAATTGTGTGGCTTAGGGGCCATGCCATTTTTGGAAGGTCAGCTGTAATGTTCTGCGCTGCCTCGGTGGTAGTCCGGGGGGGAGCAGGAGGGGGGTCCTGGGGATGGTGGCGGTGGGTGTTGTGGACCTCTTAGGTCTCCGAGCTGCATGATCATTAGCTCCATGACATGTGTTGGTCTTCAGATGTGGCTCTGGGCTGGGCTCCCTTTCATACTGCAGGTTGTCGTCCTGCTTAACACCAGTAAAAGGTAGGTGTTAAATCCCTGCTGCTAACGCACCTTATCGCCTGTTTTCGGGTCGCATCGCAGATCTGGCTGCTCATTGTGAATATCGCAAAGTGGTGTTTTCGTGTGTTTTTGCGCGGGAACGCCTACTCTGCATATCATTAGCGTTAATTGTCGCTCTCATCCGTGGCGATGTGTTTTGCGGCAGCTATCGCAGGAAAACTGGCGATGTCGGCAGTTTGCACCAGCTTGTGAATAGGGCGATAAGTCTATCGCCACTTTTGCGGCGCTAAAGTGCCGATAAATCAGCGATGACTCCTTGAGAATATGCCCCCTAATGTGATGCTATTCTTAAGGAGACTCAGCAACAGAGCAGAAGACATTGCCATGTTGTGTTTAAAATTCACAATTCTGGGAAGGGTGTTGAAAAATTGTCAACTGCTACAGGGGTACTCAGCAGTACAATTATACATATTTAGCAATAAATAGCACACTGTAGCAAGGATTTTGCAAAAAGCTTGGGGCAGGTTACATCATCACTGGAATTGCTGTAAATTATGCAAACACGTTCGAGTGACCAGACAACCCCAATGAGGAAGCTTCCAGCCACAGTAATATGTCTGATGTCATAAGATGTATGTGTACTCGTAACCATTCTGTTGAAATAGAAGGCAACATTCTGCAGACAAATATAGAGAGACCCACTTGTACCACTCGTACAAAGCTAAGAAAGAGTCTTTGATATCATTTTGTGATAATCATAATAAAAATGTTTATCTTTTTTATTCAATTTTAAATGTGCTTAAAAATAATGTTTCCTTTTATGCCTTTGTGTGACTTCAAATTTCTGATAAATAAACATGGAAACAAGGATTACTTATCTTCAGTGTAACATTGAGTATTTACTTACAGATTACATTTACAACTTTTAATACACATGACTTCAAAATAGTTGTCAGTAGTGTGTCTTTCCCTTCCATCTGCAGCTCTGTGTGGCACCATGTAGTAGGTTTTGTGTCAGTAGCTCTATCTCCTCATTTTAGCTGTCTATGTCAGGCTGCATAGGAAATCCCTTCCAGTTTGCAATATTAAGGAACATAGCATAAACAGCAACTGTCTTGCAGATCACTGGTGGGGAATATTAGAGAGCTCCAACAGTTTTATGCAGGCAGCAAAACCTCACCCTAAGAAGGCCAAACGTTCATTCAACTATAGCCCGGGTTCACCTGTACGCACTATTATATCATGTTGGCTACATGTCGTAGCATTGAGGTATGGGGTCATAATCTAAGTGTGAATAGCATAAGCACTGTCATCTAACACAAAAATAGTGAAGAATTGTAAAACAGTGCAAAACAATGTATTACCAAAACTCAACGTACATTCAGATAAATACCTAATAAAAAGAAAGTAATCACCAAAATCTCTTGAACGGCGGTTGTATAGGCCACAGTGCCTGCATATATGAATCATGTGTTATGCATACAATTTGTGTGTTGAAAGAGTGTTGGATCTTCCTATTATGATATAAAAATTCTGTGGCACTTGGCGAACAATTTAAAACGTGTCCCATCCGCACAGCCTATAACCTGGAGAAAATGTGGCAACTAAAAAAAATTCTAATTTGTTTACTGTAAATCTTAGAGAGTATTTGGAAATAAAATGTGTCTATTAATATTAGACAGCATCACGTGAAATTTCAAAAAAAAACACAGGAAAGTGAACATTTTGAAACCCTTCCTGTGTGGCAACAACCCCTTTATAACTCTCTGATGCAAAAAGGTAAGGCAGCAAAGTACTACTATATGTGTGGGGAAAGATACACTCATTTGTGTGTCCCTAGACAACACAGGGTCATATTCAGCAATACATAACATTGCTGCTCAGCCTATACTTCTCAGACATCTTTGCTGGCTTGTGCTTTTATTTAATAGTTAACTGCATTAATCTTACTAATATATTGCACCATTCATGTTTGCAAATCTCCCCTGTGAAATGAAACTAATTTCTGTTCCACTACAGTTTTACTTTACAAACTGGAGCTCTGAAGGAGGCCAAGACCTACTGGTGTAGGGTACCTGGGAGTGGACAACCAAAAGATACATTGGAGAGATCTGCCGTAAACAAAGCAGTGGCAGTCACCCTTATGGACATCCTGGCTCCGCCTTCCTTGAGTTCTGTCCTTTTTTTCTTACGCCAATAATTATATTAGCCTACTCACTGTTGGTATAATTAAAAAAAATGCCAACCCTTTCTGGGGGTCAAGCATCTTTGTCAGCCATGCAGTGAATGTGTCTGATGGCAGGCTGAGGCGCATGGAGGCACCTTCACCAGCCACCAGACAGACTGCACAGAGCCGGAGAAGTTCCAGTCCTGGCCTCAGGTGGCTCACACGCATAAGTGCCCCTCACTCGTGATGCACTGCAGGTGCCCCGGTGCTTTAAGATTAAGCCCTGCAGGGCCCGGGGCTATTCTTCAATCAGGCTGTCATCTCACCATCTTCCATCTCATCACAGGGCAGGATCAAGAGCCTCACTGACATCACCCCACCCTGTGAAAAGATGGGAGAGGGCGAGGTGAAAAATCAAGAAGTCAAAAACTGAAGCCTGCGCAGTGAAGACAGACAGATGTCGGCTTCCGGTTTCCTGCCCCAGAGCCTGAGCCTGGCAGTGACTGAGTGGCAGCCTTGTCTGTAATTCTCAGCAGAAATCTGGTACTGGCATGCTGTATATAATACTTGGCATAAGGGGGCACACCCATTTTATTTTGGGTGTACCCATTGACATACAGGAGGCTTCCACTACACATTTTGAAAAAAACGGGGTTAGCTCCTGGGGAGTCTCAGGCTACATTGGATTGGCACACATTTGGCCTTTGAGCCAGTTGTGTGAAATTTGGCCCCATTTGTTTAAAAAATGTCTCACAGAGAATCCCCCTGTGCCCTCCTAGCAGACGTCTATCAGTGTGATTGAAACCTGTACTGCTACAGCCAATGCTGTTACTGATCTCGATGCCTTTCGTTCATAGTTGTGCCTTTTTATTTGACACTGCAGCAGGCATTGGGGGCAGTAATTGGACAGTGGGGACTGTAAATGGGCGGCATTGAAAGGCCATCTGGAAAATGATGTCTCTGGCTATGTGATGGCTGTATCCTGGATACGACACCAGCCCTGTTGGAATATGTGTAATAACTAAAATAGACCTGTACCTCATCTATCATATTTTTTGTTATTTTTTTGACCTTGGTTTTAAGTTTGCTCTTGTACTTTTTTTTTTTTTACATTGGTGATGTTGCTTTCAACGATATAATCAAGATCAACATCCCTTCCTGTAATAGTAGCAGGGATGATATGTCTTGCTTCTTCCTATGATGTCATCGCAGGTCACTTCTGCTATGCCTGGCATTTTGCTTAATCGACTTCCTGGGTGAATTGGAGGCCCTGTGACTGTAAACCACTTTTGTACATGAGACCTCAGATTTCCTGGTGTATCAGCATTAAATATTCTTCTTTTCTCTCATATGCACCAGTAGGGGATAGTTCCATATAATTGCAATATGATATTTGGACATTCACATGTTGACAATAGAAATACATCATTTCAAATAAAGGGCATTGAAGGTGCAGATTGTAAAATCGCCGTAGGAAAAAAATGTAACAGAAAAGAACTGGAAATTGGATCAGCGCGCCACGACAGACAGAGAACGGGGTGCGGGGGGATGAGCCGGCGGAGCGGGTCTGCCGTACTTGACTACCTTGCAAGGAATTGAAGTGACACCTGACTGCGGGCTTGCGGAGGGAGAAGTTGGCTTATTAAAGCTGGGGGTGCCCTCTGAACCCCGCGACTACACGCCAGGATTGCTGGGTGCCCCCTGATAACTCGCAGCTGCTGATAAAGTCCACTGGTAATGGCTTTTTGCTAATGAGAAAAGTGCCTCTGATTATGACAAATAGCCCGGACCAACAGGCTAAGCTACTACACAGGCTTGCAATTGTCAGTCTGGGCGATTTTTGCATTTCATTATTTCCCCTCCGACGCACTGCCCACTCCTAGCCTTAACACACAGTCTGCGCCGGGTGTCACTATTTTAATAACACTTCTTTATCTCCATTTTTTCATGGGAGCTGGTGGGACAAAAGGCACTTGCATGAATAATGCGGAGCCTCTTAATGCTCTAACAGAAACCCCTTCTGCACTTGCTAAACAATGGGACAGGCATGCACAGTGAAACCACCGCGCGCACACTCACAGTGTATCTCATTCATTGCATTCCCGGGCCTTATATGCATTTTCCAATTGTTTCAAGCCAGTTATTTGCATGAACGAGAATAGGCCTGTGCATTAGAGGCCTATTACAGACGTGACGTCTTCATGGACATTACAGGTTTTATAATTATTGGAACTCATAATCAGAAATCAAAGAATTGAGCATGAAAAAACACACAGGACTCAATTGACAAATGCTTATTTGCTGCATTTGGAAAGGCTTACTCCTGTAAATGTGTGTAACTTACAGGTTCATACCTTGCACATGGACTGCAAAGGTGTATGGGCAGTTGTAAGTCTGTGTAGGGCCCTGCTATGAAAGACAGCTCCCGTGGAGCTACTTCTGCATGCAGGTGCAGATTTACGATTTTTGACTACTCACACAACTTTCCATAAGTACTCCTAAACATATGCAGAATCCCTTTGCACACTTTTCAGCACGAGTTACACCTGAAAGATAGTATGCGAAAACACCACAAATAGCTCAGCTATCATAAACAGGGTGTTCAAGAAGAAAAGTCATATTATAAAAATAGAATTTCAGATTTATCATACCAGCATTGCAAAGTGTGCAAAGAACGTTATAAGGAAATGCCTCTTATGCATGATCACACCCACAGTTTTGGACTGGTGCTGCTGGTTTTGTGACTATGAGAGTGCACTGAGGTCTGCTAGCCAGAACTCAGTGTCAGTGTTCTAACACATTATAAAATGTATGTTGAATTGGCCACCCCCAATTTGCATGTGCTGACTTACTTATAAGTCCTAAGTATATGGTACCAAGGGTACCCAGGGCATGTAAGTTATAGTTCCCACCTAGGGCTGCACGACTGATTGACCATCCTGTGTGTCACAAAGTGCAAAATGGCTCCCAGCTTTCCACTGCAGCATGGAAGTGCAGTTTTAAAACTGCTGGTTTGACTTTGCCATTTAAACCAATGGCAATGTCCCCTTCCCTTAACAATAGTCTCTCCCAAGGAAGCCCTATGGAGCCCTAAGACAGGGACCTGTATATTATTAAGTAGGACATATACTTTCAATATGCCCTAACAGAAACATTTCTAAATTGTAATTTTAGCTGGAAGAGTCAGTAGCCCCATTGGCTAACAGAGTTACTGGCTGATCTCTCAATCTGGCTAACTTCTGAATGGGACTAATAAAATGGGTACTTCAAGGTATTAAATTAATCAGGGCATTACGCCTGACTTGATGTCCAAGTTGAATTTAATGTCACTTTTAAGGAAAGGCAACTTTTAGAGAGTGGCCACCCAGAGGCCAGTTTGTCCAGTGGCCTTGCAAAGCTGCTGGACACAGACAGCCTTCTGCCCTCCTGGGGAGTTGTGTGAACGACATCCAAATTAACAGAAAATAGAGGCCTGCTACAGAGGAAGGTGTTACCTCCCCCTCGCAGGAAGCCACTCAGGGAGTTGGCCCAAAAGGCAAGCTTCAAAGGCGAAGCCATCTTTGGTGGGCCAATGGTGATCACACTCATGTAGGGCCTTTGTTCCGATAGATAGGCTGGTGGCAGGAACAGAGGGGGGAGACAAATGGCCAAACCAGTTCTCCCTTAGGCGTGTAGCCCCCAGGTAGCCACAACTCTAGGGTGGGCTACAAAGCTCCTAGCAGCCAAGGAACGGTTCAGAAATCTTGAAAGTGGGCAGAATGGTGCACTTTGGGATTGCTAGAAGCCACACATAGCCGTAAGTCATCACAAGGTAAGAGGGATCCTGATAGCCCATTTGCTAGTGACTGCATCATCCTCAAAGGTCCCTTTCTGGGCATAAATATGGCACTTCTGGCACCTTGAACCTTAGATCACAATGGAACTGAAGAAAGACTGACCTGCTGAACCCTGGACCTGTCAAGAGAGCCTGCACTGACTTCTGGACTGCACCTGCCGCACCTTGGGCTGCCAAAGAGAGGGCTGTGCCTGTGGCTCCTAGGTTACAGAAAAGTGGCTCCAAGCCCTAGACCAAAGAAATGACTCCAAGGGTCGGTCTGCTGACCCCCTGGAACTAGCACCAGGGCCATCAAAGCTGAAATAGTGTTCTCTGGCAAGCCAGAAGCCACATCCCCGAATCGCCACTGACCGCCGTCGGGCAAACCAAGAGACTGAGCCTCGACAGCCAAAAGTTGCACCCAAGTCTGCTGGACCCAGGAGTGTATTTTTTCATTTTGCACATGCAAAACATAAGCAGACATATTCATCAAATACAATGAGATAATAACATTCTCCCACATCATTCCCTCAGGCAGTCAGGGCAGCAGGACTATCCTTATTCATATATTCAAACATGGCATTGATTACAAACACAAGATTTATCAAGATTTTATTGAATACCATATTGACGCAATCCTTTGAAAACTATTTATCAAATTGCCTGGTGTCTCCTCTCTATGAGGTATTACTGAAAGGAGAAACCATCACCCCACAAGAATTTTTCAGAAGTGGTGAGGGACCCTAAATGTTACCATCAGGCCTTGGATGAGTGTGCAACCACATCATTACCCTTTGCTGCATACCATATTGTATCCTCTAGCAGAAATATCAGGCACCTATTACATTAAGCAAATCATTTCCTCCAATTAAAGAGGGCAGTCTGAGCTGCCCTAGTATGCGAAGAAGTGATTGGTGTCATATATTTTGGTTTTGCTCTAAGCTAGAATAATTTTAAGGCAGGTTTTCTTCTATTCGGACCAACTGATGCTGGCCAAACTGGAATTTGCACCTGTGATTGACATGTTAACCACAGCCATAGCCACTATTTTCTTATCTGGTATCTCCAGCATGTGTAGCAGTGACACTGATGTTATCACACATGGACTTTAAAAAAGGCATTAATTTAATACTCCCAAGAGTCCCAAAATGTAATCTTGATCATCTACACAGCTAATGAAATCTTTGGTGTAGCATCTACTCTCCTTATTAAGCAGTGCATGGGTGTGTGGCCTTTCGCAAGCCCCATCAGCTCCTGGTGGTATGTTTTTATAGATGACATCGTAAGCATTGTATTATCATGCTAGCCCTATCTTTGTTTCTATGCCCTTTCTACATCCAAGAACTGGTCATAATAAGTATGTTGGGAACCAACTCTCCTCGTCGTCCCTGCTACTGAAATTCCAACAGCTAGTCAAAGATAGACATGGAGGCAGATATTTTTCTGTATTAAATCCTCACTTCTGAAAACCTCAAACTCTGCACATCAGATGCTGAAAGCAAAAGATTCTTCACAACATAGCATAAGATATCATAACACAAAAGTAACCCAATAATACATTATTAAATGATAAAAATATTGATAACCACAACAATCATGATCATTGTTGTTGTTGTTCTTGAATCATTATTAGATAAATAGCAAACTGTAAATCATCCACCATGTGACAGTAGATTACAATATCACAGTGTGGCAAGCCTTAAGAAAGGTCCTATTTTAGTTTGTAGCATTTGACTGTCAACTAAAGCATGGCAGTAAAGTGTGGGCTTTCGGAAACACTGGGGATCGTCCTTGTCAACCACCAGTCTGCAGGTGGGCAGAATGATCTCATGTATTCATTGCCCTTCGAACATCTGGTCTCATTAGTGGTGTGTCAACATGACCCAGTTGTCCACTAGGCTCGGTGCTGCTTGTCCTGTATTGGTGCACCTGGACCTCATGGGTAGAGTCCCTGTATTATTGTTGTGCAATTCCTGTATAACAGTGGTCCCTCAATTGCAATGTGTCTGTAACTACTCAATCGACTCAATTTGCACTGCTATAGGTGTAGTTAGACATTGAGGGCTGTCTGGTCTGCATAATATCACAATGCACAACCTTCGTGGCGCTGAACCTCATCTTCAGGGCAGTCGAATCCTATTTGCTCCCCTTTTGCATGACCCTGTGCAGTATAATAGCTGCAGAAGGATACTATTTGCAAACGATGTGTATTACTTTATTGTGCGCCACTTTCTGCCTCCTTTTCCCTTGAAATAATAACAGGTAATAAAAATCCTTTTGTAAGTTAATATTATCATTGGGTTAGCAACATTTGACTAGACTTCTCATTTTTTGTACATTGAAAAATGTCAGAGCAAAAATATGTTATTTATTGTAGTATATATTTCTAAACTCCATGCCTTCCCATCAGTCCTTTTGGCCCTGGAGCTAGTAATACTCCAGCAGGTATTATAGGCACATATGTTTGAGGGAAAAGGAAATTCTTCAAGTTGTAACCAGTTTTATCTTTAAAGGGTCTCAAATTCCATGGGAAAGCATTCTATAATTGGAGGCACGGGCAGAAATGTTCACTTCTTTTGGTCTTGGAATAGTGAATAGCTGGCCATCAGATGACCTTAGACAAATTGATGGAATATAAAGAATTTACTTGTATCTGATAAACGGAGTCCCTCTACTGGTTAATGCTTCACTAGATATGTACAGCACTTCAAAGACGATTTGTTGGATCACAGGAGTCAGTCTAATAATCAAAGCACAGGTGAAATATGGTCACTTCAGCAGTATTCTACAGTCTCAGTAGTCGTACAATTTGAGAAAGTTATAGACTGTAGACCAAAGTATACTTTGTTTACATTACCCAACTGTGACAAACTATTGCAATTTTAGCACAGGTTCTCTTTACATATGCCCAATATGTTAAAAGTTTCCCTAGGGTCCACCGACCACAGTACTGAGATTTCTATGACTGATAAAACTTCGGTTTGCATGACCAGTCCTTGGTCTATTAAAGCCAGAATTCATACTTGAGTTATTTGATCAGGCTGAAAATACAATAGAGAAATACAATTCTCCTATGTGGTTTCAGTCAAGTCCAAAGATGTCTTTTTCAAAAGATGTGAAACCATTTAAAAAAAAAAAATGTATGGGCACTGTATGAAAGTTAAGAAAGCTGTGATAAACCCTCACAGCTTGGCTTGTCCTCTCAAGTGGCCTTGCTGCCACAGCTGGATTTTCTTCTACGAGAGGAGCTGTTTCTGAAATTCTGCGAGTATAGGAGGCATGAATCCAGTTTGGCAAGCCTCCGCACTTCACTGCTGTATTCATTACCAGAATCACCTGGTAAGGGCCTCTCCAACGGGCGTCAAGGCAACTCTTCCTCACGTGCTTGAGAACTAGCACCCAATCACCCGGACACAGGTCGTGGCAGAGGTCCCTCGAGGTCAGGGCAGTTACAGCTTCAACCTGGTGAGACACAGAACGGACCACGTCAGGCAGTCCTTTGCAATAATCAAGGATCAGATCATCTGTGATGTTTATCAAGGCTGTAGATGGCACTGCTGGTAACCACATTGCCCTCCCCATCAGGATCTCATGAGGTGAAAGGCCAGTTTTCCTATCAGGAGTACTACGAACACTCATCAACACCAGTGGCAATGCATCAGGCCATTTCAGAGACGTGGACGAACACACTTTTGCCATCCTCATTTTCAGAGTCCCGTTAATCTGCTCCACAATACCAGAAGCCTCTGGTCGATAGCTGCAATGCAGTCTTTGATCAACATATAAAGCGGCACAAAGCAACTTCATGAACTCGCTGTGGAAGTGTGTTCCTCTATCCAACTCCAATGAAGTTGGAAAACCGAACTGTGGTATCAGCTCCCTAAGCAACAGTTTTGCCACTGTGAGGCTATCACATCTCCTTGTTGGATACGCTTCCACCCACCGTGAGAAAACAAACACCACAACCAAAATATACCTCAAGCCATTGCACCTCGGCATTTCTATAAAATCAAGCTGAATTCTATTGAAAGGCCCTCCAGACCTCCCAATGTGACTCAATGCAACCACAGTTTTCTTTCCAGCATTCATCTGCTGACACGTAACACATCTGTGACACACTGCTTCAGCAAATGCACGGAACCGTGGATTGTACCACGTTTGTCTGAACACACGCACCATAGCATCCCTTCCAATGTGCACTGCTCTATGAATCTGTCTTGCCATAGGGCTCAGTAAGTCATCTGGTAACACTGCTCGACAATCATTAGACACGCAAATGCCATCATCTCTTCTCTCACATCCTGCTCTAGTCCAAGCAGCCTCTTCCTGTTCTGGAACTTCTCCCTGCAGACGCTTGAGCTCATCCCAGGTGTCTGCCATGGCTAACATCATGCTGAGCTCGGTTCTTTCTGGGCTCTCTCCAGTATAATCTCCTGTGAAAATGCACCCTTGTTCAGCGCAAAAACGTGCAACTTCATCCGCATATCGGTTTCCCAAAGACACAAAGTCATTTCCCCTCCCGTGGGCTACACATTTTACCACAGCTATTTCTCGTGGTCGCTGCAAAGCTTCCAACAGTTGTCTCACATATTCCCCGTTTCTGATAGGAGATTGTTAGAAATGGGATCTCTAGATGGCAAGGGCTTGCACCTTTGTCCAATGAGGGACCCTTCTTCCTAGTCAGGGTAAGGGAGTTACACTCCTAAAATAACCCCTGCTCACCCCCTTGGTAGCTTGGCACGAGCAGTCAGGCTTATTCTAGAGGCAGTGTGTAAAGCATTTGCACATAACCAACAGTAATACAGTGTAAGCACTACAAACTGACACCACACCAGTTTAGAAAAATATCCAATAGTTTTATATACTTTAAAACAAGACCAAATACGATAAAAATCCACAGTACAGTACTTTAAAAAGGATTACGTTGCAAGATAACTTCTTCTTTGCAGGAATAGTTCAAAAACAAAGTTCATACGAGTCGGTAGCTCCGTCCGAGTCTACCGCGATGCTGAAAACCACAGAGTCTAACAGTTCCAGCCGACCGCGTCGATACGGGCCAGCAGAGTCGTGAACAGACTCGGTCACAGTACCTTTTCTTGTTGTGGCGGGCACGGAGTGTGAGAGCCGGTCGGCGTACGTCGCGGTTGTGGTGCAAGATGGAAGCGGTGCAGGGCGCGGTGTCTTCTCGATGCGGTGCAGGCAGCGGCTCGGTGACAATCGTGCAGACGGAGTCGGTGAGTCCAAGGCGTGCGGTGCAGGGTGAGACGGTGCTCGATGCGGTGCTGGCAGGTTGCGATGCAGGCGACCAAGCCGGAGTGTGGGAGCTGGCGTCGGACAGCAGAGCGAGTCGGAGCGGTGCGTCGCGAAGCGTGCGAGCGGTGCCCCAACTGCGATGCAGTCACGATTGTTGAGCCAGTTGCAGTGACAGCGTCGGTCTGGTCCGGCTGGCACAGTGAAGCGATGCGATGCGAACTGCGGTGCCCACAGGTCACGGTGCAAGCAGCGGCTCGGTGGCGATGGCGTCGGACGTCGTCGTCGGTGAGACCAGGGTTGCGGTGCGAGATGCGGACGGTGCGGTCTGCGGTGCAAACAGGACACGGGCCAGCGATGGAGTCGGTTGACGGAGTCGGTTGCGGTTCCCTTCCTCTGTGGCAACTGAAACAGCGGTTCCAGAAGCGGTACCCAGAGGGTTGTGAAGTCTTTGCAGTCCCTGAGACTTCTTAACAGGAGGCCAGCTCGGTTTCAGGCCCTTGGAGATTCTCAGCACAAGTAGTAGAAAGTTCAGTCCAGTCCTTTCACTGCCCAAGGCAGAAGCAGCAGCTGCAGGCCAACCCAACTAAGCAACAACACAGCAAAGGGGCAGTACTCCTCCTGGCAGCTCTTCCAGCTCTTCGTCTTGGCAGGTTCCTTGATTCCAGCGAGATCTAAAGTTCTGGGGTTTGGGTCCCCCTTTTATCCTCAATTTCTCTTTGTTCTCTGAAGGCAGAGAGGCCTTTGCCTAGTCCAACCCAGTTCTGGTCAGTCCTGGAGCACTTTGTTGACAAGTCTCCTTCTTTCCTTTCACAGTGCAGGCCAGGGACATCAGACGCACCACAGGAGGTGGAGCCAGCATTGTGGAGGGAAGGCCCAGCCCTATTCAGGTCCCAGGTGCATCTCCTCCCACCCATCTACATGTAGATCTTGCTATTCAGCCCTGTGCTGACTCACCCTGTCTCCTGGCATCCCCCAGCCCCTGTCACTCACACTCCAGACAAGGAATACACAACCTAGCAGAGGCAGGCTTGGATGGTTAGACAAGAAAATACCCACTTTCTAAAAGTGGTATTTTCAAACACAGAATGTTAAAACCAACTTTACTAAAAGATGCATTTTATCATTCTGAGTCCAGGCATACTAAACTCGAATTTCTACCATGTTCCCTGGGTCAGTTAGGATTATAAGCTGTAATAATCAAAACTGCCATTCTGGCCTATGGGGAACAGGTAGCCCTGCAATAGTGAAAAACGAAATAGGCTGTAATTCACTATCAGGACAGGCCACACACACCAGGGCATGTCCTACCTTTCACATACAATGCACCCTGCACACAGGGGTACCTTGGGTCTACCTTAGGGGTGACTAACATGTAGAAAAGGGAAGGTTTAGGGACTTGCAAGTGTGTGCACTTGCCAAGTCGACATGGCAGCCCCAGGCTGCACACAGGCTCTGCAATGGCAGGCCAGAGTTACACTTTACGGGCTGTTTGCGTGGGTGGCACAATCCAGTGCTGCAGCCCACCAACAGCATTTGATCTATAGGCCCTGGCACTCTCAGTGCACTTTACAAGGGACTGACACATAAATCAAATAGGCCAATCATGGAAACACCAATCCATAACACATTTTATACAGGAGCACTTGCACTTTCCCACTGGACAGCAGTGAGGAAAGTGCGCAGAATCATTACACCAGCAAAAACAGAGTCAAAACCAGGAGGTCAGAAAGCAAAAAGTCAGGGGAAACACGCCAAAAGATGCCAAGTCTAACAGAGATCCTGATGACATTAAAAACCCTATCTGTGACCATAGCTGTCCGAAATCATGAACCACACCGAACCCATACTGGCTGTCGGTGTAGATGGTGTTTCGGATTTGATCAGCAATCAAACAGGCATGAGTCAAGGCGATGATTTCAGCCACTTGTGCGGAGTATACTCCCTGTAAGCAAGCAGCTTCCACCACTCCAGAGATAGTACATACAGCAAAGGCTGCCCTCAAACGACCCACATTGTCTCTTAAGCATGAACCGTCTACAAAAAAAAATGTCATCAGACTCAGGCAGAGGTTCATCGACAATGTCAGGTCTCGGTTTGGTGCAAAGTTCAGTCACATCAAGACAGTCATGGCCCTCACAATCTCCTTCAGCATTTGGCAAAGGCATCAAAGTAGCAGGATTTAGCACAGAACACCTTTTCAGAGTCACATTCTCCGAGGAAAGTATAACCTGCTCATAGTGTGTGAGTCTGTTGTTCGTCTGGTGCTGTGTCTTAGTCCTCGTCATCAGGAGCTCAACTGAATGTGGAACAAAAACTGTAAGTGGATGACCCATAACAATGCTCTCACATCTCTCAATGCTGACACCTGTTGCAGCAACGGATTTGAGACATCCGGGCAACGCTGAAGCTACTGGATCTAGAGTAGCTGAGAAATAGGCAACTGGTCTACGGACACCCCCATGACTTTGAGTAAGGACTGACAATGCGCAACCTTCTCGCTCGTGGCAGAACAATGAAAAGGATTTGTTGTAATCTGGCATCCCTAGAGCTGGAGCACGACACAGGCCCTCTCTCAACTCCAAGAACGCAATCAGACAGTCATGATCCCATGGTACCGGATCGCTCACATCCTTGTGCGTCAGCCTTTGCAAGGGCTTCGCCTTCAAGGAAAAGTTTGGGATCCATTGGCGACAGTACTCGACCATCCCCAGAAGCATCCTGACTTCCTTCTGAGTGGTAGGCACAGTCATATTCATGATCGCCTCAATCTGATCTGGTGACACCTTTCTCTTGCCTTTCTCGATTCGATGACCCAAATACTGAACCTCAGTTAGACAGTACTGTAACTTGCTTGGGGACACCTTGTGTCCATTCTCTGCTAGATGATTTAGTAAAGCAACAGTATCGATCCGTTTCGGACGCAATCAAGAGGTCATCAATATACTGCACTAGAACTGAGTTCTGTGGCAGTACGAGACTCTCAAGATTCTTTTTCAACAGCTGGTTAAAGATCGATGGACTCTCTGTATACCCTTGTGGGATACGACACCATGTTAACACACGATCTTCCAGACGGAAAGCAAATAAAAATTGGCTCTCCTCATGTAACGGTATCGAAAAGAATGCCTGACATAAATCAATCACAGTGAACCATTCGGCTTCGCATGGAATCTGGAACAATATCACTGAGGTCAGAAAGCAAAAAGTCAGGGGAAACACGCCAAAAGATGCCAAGTCTAACACATGTCCCCTCCAGCTGAAAGTAGGGAGAACTACCCAACCCCATTGGAGTTCTCTTCACTAAGGCGGAAGAACCTGGACAGACCATCTGCGTTGGCGTGTTCTGTACCAGGACGGTGTTCCACCGTAAAGTCCATTCCCTGTAGGGAGATGGACCACCTCAGCAGTTTTGGATTCTCACCCCTCATTTGCATCAACCATCTGAGGGACCTGTGGTCTGTCTGAACCCGGAAGTGAGTCCCAAACAGGTATGGTCTCAGCTTCTTCAGTGCCCAGACAACAGCAAAAGCTTCCCTTTCTATGGCACTCCACCTCTGTTCCCTGGGGAGTAGTCTCCTGCTAAGGAAGACTACAGGCTGATCCAGGCCCTCTTCGTTCAGTTGTGAGAGCACCGCTCCCACACCATGCTCTGAAGCGTCAGTCTGCACGACGAATTCCTTGGAGAAGTCAGGTGCCTTGAGCACGGGCGCCGTGCACATGGCTGCCTTCAGGGCATCAAAAGCTTTCTGGCAGGACTCAGTCCAGATCACTTTCCTGGGCTGCTTCTTAGAAGTCAGCTCTGTTAAGGGGGCAACGATGGTGCCATAGCCCTTAACAAATCTCCTACAGTAGCCGGTGAGACCTAAGAAGGCTCTCACCTCTGTCTGGGTCTTGGGGGCTCCCAAGCCAGAATGGTGTCAATCTTGGGTTGTAGGGGCGCCACCTGGCCGCTCCTACCTGGTGTCCCAAGTACACCACAGAACCCTGCCCGATCTGGCACTTACTGGCCTTGATCGTGAGGCCTGCACCTTGCAGAGCCCTCAACACTTTCTCAAGGTGCTGTAAATGTTCTTCCCAGCTGGAACTGAACACAGCAATGTCATCCAGGTAGGCGGCACTGAAATCCTCCAGCCCAGCCAACACCTGATTGACCAACCTCTGAAAGGTGGCAGGGGCATTCTTCAACCCAAAGGGCATCACCCGGAATTGGTAATGACCTTCTGGGGTTGAGAATGCTGATCTCTCCTTGGCCCCATCGGTTAAGGCAATCTGCCAGTACCCAGACGTTAAATCAAACGTGCTGAGAAACCGGGCAGCTCCCAACCGATCAATGAGCTAATCAGCTCTGGGGATGGGGTGCGCGTCAGTCCTGGTGACGGCATTGAGCCCACGGTAGTCCACACAAAACCGGAGTTCTGGAGTGGCACCGGGCGCAGCAGCCTTTGGGACCAAGACCACTGGGCTGGCCCAAGGACTGTTGGAGGGCTCAATCACCCCTAACGCCAACATCTTAGAGACCTCCTCCTTGATGCTGGCCCTGACCCGGTCAGTCAACCTGTAAATCTTGTGCTTCACAGGAGGGCTGTCACCAGTGTCCACGTCATGGGTACACCAGTGAGTAACACCGGGGTCAGAGAGAACAGTGGGGCGAACTGTCCCAACAACTGGTGACAGTCCCCCTGCTGCTCCTGAGTCAGAGTAGGGGAGAGGATCACACCCTCTACTGACCCATCATGCTCCTTGGTAGACAGGAGGTCAGGGAGAGGCTCACTCTCCTCTTCCACCCCATCATCTGTCGCCAAGAGCATACTCACTTCGGACCTCTCGAAGTGGGGCTTGAGGCGGTTCACGTGAAGGACCCTCAAAGGGTTCCTTGGAGCCTGCAAATCCACCAAGTAGGTGACGTCACTTTTGCGCTCCACCACCTCATATGGCACAGTCCACTTGTCCTGCAAGGCACAAGGTTCCACTGGGGCCATGACCCACACTTTTTGCCCAGGTTGAAATTCGACCAGAGTGGCATTCTGGTCATACCACCTCTTCATTTCTTCCTGGCTTGCTTCTAGGTTCGTCTGAGCGAGTTTACTGAAGCGGGCAGTTTGGTTTCTAAAGGCCAGCATGTAACTAAACACATCCTGGGGAGTTTTCCTGGGAGCTGCCTCCCAGCCTTCCTTTCCCAAACTCAGAGGTCCTCTGACAGGGTGGCCATACAGGAGCTCAAAGGGGCTGTACCCAAGAGACTTCTGAGGCACCTCCCTGTATGCAAAGAGTAGGCATGGCAAGAGGACGTCCCACTTACGCCTCATGGGTTCTGTTAGACCCTTGATCATGCCTTTCAAGGTCTGGTTGAATCTCTCCACCAGACCGTTTCCTTGTGGGTGGTAAGGAGTGGTGAACTTGTAGGTTACACCACACTCCTTCCACAGGGATGTCATATACTTGGATATGAAATTGGTCCCCCTATCAGAAACCACCTCTCTGGGGAATCCCACACGGGAAAAGATCCCCATTAACGCCCGGCCCACCACTGGCGCCGTCGTTGTCCTGAGAGGGATTGCCTCCGGGTACCGGGTGGCATGGTCCACCAAGACCAGGATGTACCTGTTGCCCATGGCTGTCTTGGGATCCAGTGGCCCCACAATATCCATCCCTACCCTTTCAAAGGGTGTTCCAACAACAGGAAAAGGTTGGAGAGGAGCTTTGACCTTCCTCCCACTCTTACCACTTGCCTGGCAAGCTTGGCAAGACCTACAGTGTGCATCTGACTGCCTTCGCATTTGGGGCCAAAGAAGTGGGTGACAAGCCTGTCAAAGGTCTTGTCCTGCCCCAAATGTCCTGCCAAAGGCACGTCATGAGCCAGACCCAGTAGGAAGGTCCTGAAGCGCTGGGGTACCACCAGCACACGGGCTGACCCAGGCTCAGCAACCTTAGGCTCACTGTATAGGAGACCATTCTCCCAGTAGATCAGATGTGACCCGGACTGATTACCAGCTGCCTGGTCTGCAGCCTGCCGCCGCAGACCCTCCAGAGTAGGGCACTTGTTTTGCTCCCTGCAGAACTCCTCCCTGGTGGGACCCCCTTCTTGCTGCCAATGGGTCAGCTCAGAGATGTCTCCCAGTTCGGCTACCTGCTCCCCTGTAGGTACCGGGCGTCCCCTCGAGGTCCGCCTCCTCCCGGTCCGTGGGAACTTCGGGGGCCGGTTTCCCGCGCCCCTGCCCTTCCTCTTGGCAGGGACTTGGGCCATTGTTCCAGGCTCCAAGTCCTCTTGATCACCCTTTCTGGCTGCCATTGACCGAGTAGACACGCATGCCCACTCTGGCAACCCAAGCATCTCCAAGTGAGACCTGAGCTCAACATCCTTCCAAAAGGACTGCTCCAGGTCGTTACCTAGCAGACAATCTACATGCATGGTAGGGCTCACAACCACCCTCAAGGGACCTGAGACCCCCCCATTCAAAGGGAACCGGCACCACCATACACTGGCGCTCAGAGTTGTCCACAGCAACTACTTGGTGGAATGCCCCTGGGACTACCTGCTTCTCAGAGACCAGGTGACACCGGACTGAGGTCACACTGGCCCCAGTATCTCTGAGAGCCTCTACCCTGTTCCCATTAATGGTCACCCAGGTGCTATATTTCTTTGTGTTAGGGGGCACCTGGTTTCCTGGGACCATCTCACTGTCCCCTAGTGAGACAAGGGTCATTTCTGCGGGATCCCCACCCTCCTGTGGGCACCCCTCCTCCCCAAGCGCTACACTAGCCAACACTTTTGACTGTCCACCGGTGGGTGGCTGTGTCCCCTTTGGGCACCAGGGGTCCCCCTTAAAGTGACCTACCTGGTCACATGCATAACACTTGCGGGGGCCGGTCTCAACAGGCTTCCCTGTAGAGACCCCTTTCTTCTTATCACCGGGGGGCTGGGAACCTTTACCCTGGGTACTAGTTTGGGGCCCTTTAGAGAACTCCTGTGCTTTACCCTTGTCCCCCCACCTTTCTGCTGGGGACCCTGCCCACCTTTGGCAGAGTCTCCCCAAACGCTTTCTTGTGGACCCTGGTACTCACCCAGCAGTCCGCCTCCATAGCAAGCTTCCTGGGGTCAGTTAGCTTACTATCAACTAGGTGCTGGCGCAGATCTGCAAAACATAGACTAGACAAGTGCTCCCATGCAATCAAATTGTAGAGCCCCTGAAAATCTGTTACATTACTGCCCTTCACCCAACCATCCAGCGACCTGCAGAACATATCCACACATTCCAACCAAGTGTTGGCCTCAGACTTTTTACTGGACCTAAACTGATCCCTGTACTTCTCAGGAGTGAGCCCATATCTAGTGAGGAGAGCGTCTTTCATGTCAGAATAGGTGAGGTCCTGCCCCTTACCCAAAGCTATCAGAGAGCCCCTAGCTTCCTCTGGAAAGAGAGGCCACAACCCCGCTCCCCAGTTCCTTTCAGGGACCCCATTCATATGAATAGACGACTCGTACCCTTGGAAACCACCTTTGTATGTCATCACCCTTTTTGTACTCTTTACCTACATTCTTGGGGATGTGTACAATCCTGTCTGTGTGTGCTGAAGAATTGCTGCCACCATCTGAACCGGATCTACTCTTTAGCTCCAGCTCCTTGATCATTCTCTCATGATCTAGTATCATTTTCCTTTCCTCCATGGCTATTCTTTTCTCTTCCCTCTCACTTTCTATTCTGAGTTTCTCCAATTCAAACCTCCTTACTTCCCGCCTGTCCTCCAGCTCCTCTGGGGACAAACTACTGCTGCCTGGCCTGGAGGGTTCCCCCCCTCCCAAAAGCACATCCACCCTAGGAACAGGCTCCTCCACCTCTCCATTGAGATCACCAGATTGCCCACTGGCACACCTCTGGCTGCTACCCAGGCCCTCAGCGCCTTTTGTAGCTCATCCTTCCTGGTGAGGCCTCTGACCTAGACTTTCAGGTTCTTGCAAATCGATTTCAACTCCTTGACATTGTAGGCTTCCAATCGATCCTCCTCAAAGGCAATTTCTACTGATGCAATTGATGATACTATTGATTCAGGCATGTTGAAGTAGCAAGTTCAAACTGGCAAGATCAAAAATAGGCCAAAAAGAAAAAGAACCTGTATGTGGTACGTAATGGTCTGCGATATGGTAGTAGTGCACACCAATCACTGTAAGTCAAGTGCAAACACAAGTCCTATCCTCACCGCTGACAACCAATGTTAGAAATGGGATCTCTAGTTGGCAAGGGCTTGCACCTTTGTCCAAGTAGGGACCCTTCTTCCTAGTCAGGGTAAGGGAGTTACACTCCTAAAATAACCCCTGCTCACCCCTTGGTAGCTTGGCACGAGCAGTCAGGCTTATTCTAGAGGCAGTGTGTAAAGCATTTGCACATAACCAACAGTAATACAGTGTAAGCACTACAAACTGACACCACACCAGTTTAGAAAAATATCCAATAGTTTTATATACTTTAAAACAAGACCAAATATGATAAAAATCCACAGTACAGTACTTTAAAAGGATTACGTTGCAAGATAACTTCTTCTTTGCAGGAATAGTTCAAAAGAAAGTTAGAACGAGTCGGTAGCTCCGTCCGAGTCTACAGCGATGCTGAAAACCACAGAGTCTAACAGTTCCAGCCGACCGCGTCGATACGGGCCAGCAGAGTCGTGAACAGACTCGGTCACAGTACCTTTTCTCGTTGCAACCAAGTGTTGGCCTCAGACTTTTTACTGGACCTAAACTGATCCCTGTACTTCTCAGGAGTGAGCCCATATCTAGTGAGGAGAGCGTCTTTCATGTCAGAATAGGTGAGGTCCTGCCCCTTACCCAAAGCTATCAGAGAGCCCCTAGCTTCCTCTGGAAAGAGAGGCCACAACCCCGCTCCCCAGTTCCTTTCAGGGACCCCATTCATATGAATAGACGACTCGTACCCTTGAAACCACCTTTGTATGTCATCACCCTTTTTGTACTCTTTACCTACATTCTTGGGGATGTGTACAATCCTGTCTGTGTGTGCTGAAGAATTGCTGCCACCATCTGAACCGGATCTACTCTTTAGCTCCAGCTCCTTGATCATTCTCTCATGATCTAGTATCATTTTCCTTTCCTCCATGGCTATTCTTTTCTCTTCCCTCTCACTTTCTATTCTGAGTTTCTCCAATTCAAACCAATTCAAACCTCCTTACTTCCCGCCTGTCCTCCAGCTCCTCTGGGGACAAACTACTGCTGCCTGGCCTGGAGGGTTCCCCCCCTCCCAAAAGCACATCCACCCTAGGAACAGGCTCCTCCACCTCTCCATTGAGATCACCAGATTGCCCACTGGCACACCTCTGGCTGCTACCCAGGCCCTCAGCGCCTTTTGTAGCTCATCCTTCCTGGTGAGGCCTCTGACCTAGACTTTCAGGTTCTTGCAAATCGATTTCAACTCCTTGACATTGTAGGCTTCCAATCGATCCTCCTCAAAGGCAATTTCTACTGATGCAATTGATGATACTATTGATTCAGGCATGTTGAAGTAGCAAGTTCAAACTGGCAAGATCAAAAATAGGCCAAAAAGAAAAAGAACCTGTATGTGGTACGTAATGGTCTGCGATATGGTAGTAGTGCACACCAATCACTGTAAGTCAAGTGCAAACACAAGTCCTATCCTCACCGCTGACAACCAATGTTAGAAATGGGATCTCTAGTTGGCAAGGGCTTGCACCTTTGTCCAAGTAGGGACCCTTCTTCCTAGTCAGGGTAAGGGAGTTACACTCCTAAAATAACCCCTGCTCACCCCCTTGGTAGCTTGGCACGAGCAGTCAGGCTTATTCTAGAGGCAGTGTGTAAAGCATTTGCACATAACCAACAGTAATACAGTGTAAGCACTACAAACTGACACCACACCAGTTTAGAAAAATATCCAATAGTTTTATATACTTTAAAACAAGACCAAATATGATAAAAAATCCACAGTACAGTACTTTAAAAAGGATTACGTTGCAAGATAACTTCTTCTTTGCAGGAATAGTTCAAAAAGAAAGTTAGAACGAGTCGGTAGCTCCGTCCGAGTCTACAGCGATGCTGAAAACCACAGAGTCTAACAGTTCCAGCCGACCGCGTCGATACGGGCCAGCAGAGTCGTGAACAGACTCGGTCACAGTACCGTTTCTCGTTGTGGGGGGCACGGAGTGTGCGAGCCGGTCGGCGTACATCGCGGTTGCGGTGCAAGATGGAAGAGGTGCAGGGCGCGGTGTCTTCTCGATGCGGTGCAGGCAGCGGCTCGGTGACAATCGTGCAGACGGAGTCGGTGAGTCCAAGGCGTGCGGTGCAGGGTGAGACGGTGCTCGATGCGGTGCTGGCAGGTTGCGATGCAGGCGACCAAGCCGGAGTGTGGGAGCTGGCGTTGGACAGCGGAGCGAGTCGGAGCGGTGCGTCGCGAAGCGTGCGAGCGGTGCCCCAACTGCGATGCAGTCACGATTGTTGAGCCAGTTGCAGCGACAGCGTCGGTCTGGTCCGGCTGGCACAGTGAAGCGATGCGATGCGAACTGCGGTGCCCACAGGTCACGGTGCAAGCAGCGGCTCGGTGGCGATGGCGTCGGACGTCGTCGTCGGTGAGACCAGGGTTGCGGTGCGAGATGCGGAAGGTGCTGTCTGCGGTGCAAACAGGACACCGGGCCAGTGATGAAGTCGGTTGACGGAGTCGGTTGCGGTTCCCTTCCTCTGTGGCAACTGAAACAGTGGTTCCAGAAGCAGTACCCAGAGGGTTGTGAAGTCTTTGCAGTCCCTGAGACTTCTTAACAGGAGGCCAGCTCAGTTTCAGGCCCTTGGAGATTCTCAGCACAAGTAGTAGAAAGTTCAGTCCAGTCCTTTCACTGCCCAAGGCAGAAGCAGCAGCTGCAGGCCAACCCAACAAAGCAACAACACAGCAAAGGGGCAGTACTCCTCCTGGCAGCTCTTCCAGCTCTTCGTCTTGGCAGGTTCCTTGATTCCAGCGAGATCTAAAGTTCTGGGGTTTGGGTCCCCTTTTTATCCTCAGTTTCTCTTTGTTCTCTGAAGGCAGAGAGGCCTTTGCCTAGTCCAAACCAGTTCTGGTCAGTCCTGGAGCACTTTGTTGACAAGTCTCCTTCTTTCCTTTCACAGTGCAGGCCAGGGACATCAGACGCACCACAGGAGGTGGAGCCAGCATTGTGGAGGGAAGGCCCAGCCCTATTCAGGTCCCAGGTGCATCTCCTCCCACCCATCTACATGTAGATCTTGCTATTCAGCCCTGTGCTGACTCACCCTGTCTCCTGGCATCCCCCAGCCCCTGTCACTCACACTCCAGACAAGGAATACACAACCTAGCAGAGGCATGCTTGGATGGTTAGACAAGAAAATACCCACTTTCTAAAAGTGGTATTTTCAAACACAGAATGTTAAAACCAACTTCACTAAAAGATGCATTTTATCATTCTGAGTCCAGGCATACTAAACTCGAATTTCTACCATGTTCCCTGGGTCAGTTAGGATTATAAGCTGTAATAATCAAAACTGCCCATTCTGGCCTATGGGGAACAGGTAGCCTTGCAATAGTGAAAAACGAAATAGGCTGTAATTCACTATAAGGACATGCCACACACACCAGGGCATGTCCTACCTTTCACATACAATGCACCCTGCCCACAGGGGTACCTTGGGCCTACCTTAGGGGTGACTAACATGTAGAAAAGGGAAGGTTTAGGGACTTGCAAGTGTGTGCACTTGCCAAGTCGACATGGCAGCCCCAGGCTGCACACAGGCTCTGCAATGGCAGGCCAGAGTTTCACTTTACGGGCTGTTTGCGTGGGTGGCACAATCCAGTGCTGCAGCCCACCAACAGCATTTGATCTATAGGCCCTGGCACTCTCAGTGCACTTTACAAGGGACTGACACATAAATCAAATAGGCCAATCATGGAAACACCAATCCATAACACATTTTATACAGGAGCACTTGCACTTTCCCACTGGACAGCAGTGAGGAAAGTGCGCAGAATCATTACACCAGCAAAAACAGAGTCAAAACCAGGAGGTCAGAAAGCAAAAAGTCAGGGGAAACACGCCAAAAGATGCCAAGTCTAACAGAGATCCTGATGACATTAAAAACCCTATCTGTGACCATAGCTGTCCGAAATCATGAACCACACCGAACCCATACTGGCTGTCGGTGTAGATGGTGTTTCGGATTTGATCAGCAATCAAACAGGCATGAGTCAAGGCGATGATTTCAGCCACTTGTGCGGAGTATACTCCCTGTAAGCAAGCAGCTTCCACCACTCCAGAGATAGTACATACAGCAAAGGCTGCCCTCAAACGACCCACATTGTCTCTTAAGCATGAACCGTCTACAAAAAAAATGTCATCAGACTCAGGCAGAGGTTCATCGACAATGTCAGGTCTCGGTTTGGTGCAAAGTTCAGTCACATCAAGACAGTCATGGTCCTCACAATCTCCTTCAGCATTTGGCAAAGGCATCAAAGTAGCAGGATTTAGCACAGAACACCTTTTCAGAGTCACATTCTCCGAGGAAAGTATAACCTGCTCATAGTGTGTGAGTCTGTTGTTCGTCTGGTGCTGTGTCTTAGTCCTCGTCATCAGGAGCTCAACTGAATGTGGAACAAAAACTGTAAGTGGATGACCCATAACAATGCTCTCACATCTCTCAATGCTGACACCTGTTGCAGCAACGGATTTGAGACATCCGGGCAACGCTGAAGCTACTGGATCTAGAGTAGCTGAGAAATAGGCAACTGGTCTACGGACACCCCCATGACTTTGAGTAAGGACTGACAATGCGCAACCTTCTCGCTCGTGGCAGAACAATGAAAAGGATTTGTTGTAATCTGGCATCCCTAGAGCTGGAGCACGACACAGGCCCTCTCTCAACTCCAAGAACGCAATCAGACAGTCATGATCCCATGGTACCGGATCACTCACATCCTTGTGCGTCAGCCTTTGCAAGGGCTTCGCCTTCAAGGAAAAGTTTGGGATCCATTGGCGACAGTACTCGACCATCCCCAGAAGCATCCTGACTTCCTTCTGAGTGGTAGGCACAGTCATGTTCATGATCGCCTAAATCCGATCTGGTGACACCTTTCTCTTGCCTTTCTCGATTCGATGACCCAAATACTGAACCTCAGTTAGACAGTACTGTAACTTGCTTGGGGACACCTTGTGTCCATTCTCTGCTAGATGATTTAGTAAAGCAACAGTATCGATCCGTTTCGGACGCAATCAAGAGGTCATCAATATACTGCACTAGAACTGAGTTCTGTGGCAGTACGAGACTCTCAAGATTCTTTTTCAACAGCTGGTTAAAGATCGATGGACTCTCTGTATACCCTTGTGGGATACGACACCATGTTAACACACGATCTTCCAGACGGAAAGCAAATAAAAATTGGCTCTCCTCATGTAACGGTATCGAAAAGAATGCCTGACATAAATCAATCACAGTGAACCATTCAGCTTCGCATGGAATCTGGAACAATATCACTGATGGATTCGGTACCACAGGACAACATGGAACTACAATCGTGTTGACCTTTCGCAGGTCCTGCACGATTCTGTACTTCCCACTTGGTTTCTGCAATCCCATAATGGGTGAGTTACATGGACTTCCCATTATTTCCTTCAAGATTCCCTGTCCGATCATAAACTCAATCACAGGCTTGATTCCTGCTACCGTTTCCGGCGACAGATTGTACTGGGGTGTTCTCGGGAACTCAGCATTTGGTTTAACCTGGATTTTAACTGTCTCAACCCCTTTGATCAAATCTATCTCCTCTCCGGTGAAATCCCATACGTCCAGAGAGACAGAGTCCCTCAGGTCCAGTGGGAGTTCCTCAACTGTCAACATAGGAAACATCCCTGTGCTCAGATTCTGATTTGCCAATTTAAATGCCACATCGTCATCATTAGTCTGCAATTCCACTCCTTTGGGTGTACAGTAGATGGTGCAATTCAATTTGCACAAGAGATCACGACCCAACAAACAAACTGGACTTGAGTCACATACCACAAATTGGTGTCGGTCGTGAAACGTTCCTATTCTCACAGGTATTGCTTCAGTCAATGGATTAGTCATTTTCTTATTTGCCACTCCTACAACTTGGATTGATTGTCCCGAGAGGGGTAGGTTGGGAACTACTGCAGATCTCACAGTAGAACGGGTAGCACCAGTATCGACCAAAAAGGTGGTGGGATGACCGTCAACATCCGCCTCTACATACGGTCCCCTCTGGTCTACCTCCAAGACTCCTCCAAGAGTACAGTCTTGCTCCCCCCTCAGGCACCGTCATTGCAACGGGTCTGGATCGAACTCATCAAAAGTCTCAATAAAGAGCATCTGCTGATATGTTCGATTTCCTGTGGAATTCTCGGCGGTTGGGGAATTTGCACCTGCGGGCTTAAAGTCCCCCCCTGCATGGACCTGGGTCTCATCACAGTATTAACGACCTCAGGTGCCTGCACCACTTTCTCCTCTTGGACCTGATTAGCTGGATTTGATCTACACTTGCGCTTCCAATGCCCGATCTTGTGACAATAATGACATGCAGTAGTTTTCTTCAGTGTGGCAACATCCACCCCTGTCTTAGGGTCTATGGGTTCCCTGACCCGACGTATTCTGGGTCCCTCCTTGATTGTTTCCCTGTCTTCTTCCTAACGTTCCTCCACTAGACTGTTTTTGATCCCCCTTTTCTGCATTCTGCATTTGGAGCAGCATTAACTTATCTTTGAGCTTTTTATGCTTTGAGTCCACTTTGTCACTACAATACCTGGCATACCGTAGAATCTCATCCACGGATTTATTCTGCCAGCAGATCAGATGCTGTTGGATCATAAAGCTAACTTCTGGTCTTAATCCTAAGACAAATTTGGAAATGAACTGTCCCATATCCTTTGGGTCAAGGGTGTCTAACCCGCTGTACTGCTTGAAGGCTTGCAAAAGCCTCTCGTAATAAGCATGTACTTTTTCCTTTGGCTCCTGAACAGTTCGGTCTATCTTAACCCAATCAATGTCTTGTGGTGAGATTTTCGACTGCAACCATGTGATTACCTGCTCGAACTTTTTTATGACCACAGGTGAAGGACCATGTGTAATAGGATCTCGCTCTGGTTCCGAAGACGGCCAATTAACAGCAATTTTACATGCCGACCACAAATCACTTGGTACTACAATATCAAACAGCGTATTCAAATCAATCCACAGTACCTTCGAAATTTTGACAAATCGATCAACTTGCTTGTACCACTCAACAGGTTTTTCCCTCATCCGAGGAAAATCATTGGTAAAACACCGCTAAATCACCTCTACTCCACGGTACATGCACATACCCTCCACTCGGTACTTCTCGCAAAGGGTAAGCCTCTACTCCTACTGTCCCCCCTCCTGGAGGCGGTGTTTCCCCTATACCCTTCTTGACGCTCTTCTTCTTTGACCATCTTTCCTCCCATTTGTCCAGCATGCTCCATGCACGCATCCCTACAATCAATTCTCGAATATGTGTCTTCAATCCTATGACCCTTTTCTCTTCCAGTTCCTGGTCACTGTAATTTAGCCTGTGGTTTCCCTGCAACATTTTTGTTTTAGATAAATTCACATCATACCTCTGTGCCAATTCCGTCAATTTTTCATGCGCTTTCCTTGCCCTACGAGTTACATCCTTCGCCACAAACAGCAATTCATCTGGATCATAAAGTTCTATATTTCTAAAGGCAAGCTTCCACTGATTATCTCATCTACTTCCGCCTTCAACCTCATCACGTCCACCACTTTAGCCCTTATAGCAGTTCTAATCGTTCCTCGACTTGATGCACTACTTAACTCTCCATTCTCACTACTCTGGTCTCCACGTTGATTCCCTTCCATTATGTTTCGTGAGACAGATTGACTCCCCGAACCTCCCTGAGCCATATCTCCTCCCGTCATCCTTCCACTAGGACCTCTCACTGGAGGTTCCCACATCCTCAAATCAGAACGTGAATCCACCAAAGACCATGATCTCGCTGTTCTTGATTCCACATGACCTCTAGAAGCATCTGCAGTGGCTGACAAAGATGTACTCGATTCTATGGGTCTCAAAATGTGACCTGTTCCACTCACTGTACCATTTCCTCCAGAAACAGTGCTCTCTCCCATTGCTGATCGTATTAAGCTCCCGTTCTCTGCCTGATCTGGATCGTACACTGACACTATGGGATCAATGGTGACCGGCACTGTGAGAGCTTCCTGTAATCTCGTGACGATATTTACTCCACTTGCTTCTGTATTCTTCCATGATTGTGTCCCTATTCTCTCTGTTCCTGCTGCCATCCTTCCCTTTATCCCTGCACTAGGGTTTGTCTGTGGCTCCCCAGTTTCCTCTGTGAGTGCTTTCCTTCCCTCCTTCCCTCCTCTGAGCTTGGATTGTATGGAGGTGGACGCTCTGCTAGTAACCTCTCCAGTAAACTGTCATCTGTATCACTATCATCTTCCTCTTCTCTCCGCTTCTGAGCATCTCCCACCATTACCAATAAAGGAAACAGCCTGTCTCCCTCTATGGTCTCTACCCTCCATCTTTTCGCCAATGCGTCCCATCGCGCATCTTGAAACGCCCTGATTGACTTTTTCACCCTTTCCTGATTTCGTTCTCTTTTCCTCGCATGTGCTGCTCTCATCCATGCGTCTAGCGCTTCAAACTGTGTTGGTCTGGGTGGAGGTCGCAACGCAGTCATCACTGCTCTCAATTGGTGCAGTACATCAAATCTGAATGAACCATACCGTGGGAAAGCCAAATCTCCCTCCTTCTCAGTAATCTTTTGCCAATTTTGAAGCCAAATTATAGTATGGAGTCCTACATTCGTGGCCATGTAATGGGCTGGGGTATCCTCGGGTGGTGCTTCTTCCCCCACTCGAGTTACCACTCCTCTATCTCCCCTGCAAAGATCCCACAATACCTTAAAACATTTCATGATGAATCAACTGTTTTACCCACCAAACGTTTTTCGCTCTACTTCCTGATGGTGATCAACCAATCCCAGTGCGGCTTTACACTAACCGACCTATCGCAGCGCAGCACACTTCGACGTCACTCCTTCTCTTCACTCAGCAGTTCCCCTCCTTCACAATCCGTATCTACCACACTCACACTTTTCATTCATAGAATCAAGTAACTATTTGTCCACCAAACGACCGAACAGTCACATAACCGACTGTCTGTCCACCATATGACCGGACAGTCACAAGTAATTGTCTACCTCAATCTGGCAACCGTCTGTCAGCGAAACGACCGGACAACTGCCTCAGACTATCTGCCCACGAACGGCTGGACAGTCATATAACTAATCGATAGGATCCAATCACTCGATCTTCCACGCACAGTAACCCACGACCTGCGTTGGTCACTCAAACACTCACACTCTCGTTCCCTATCACGAGTGGGTCTATCGATGATGTCTCACGACTCCCACAATCAATGGTCAGACAATTACAACTCTGGGTGTCTTCCACACCACAATCTATCTATCCTGGGATCTTAGGCTGCTCCTTGAGCCTGACATCAAACAACACAAATCACATGGACTGCGCGCTCAGTCCAAAACCACAGTCACTCGACTTTCATCCCAACTCCGCAAAACATCACACAATCAATTCATCACCGCAATCTAACAAACATACATCCCTATTCATACTCACTCCACAGCGAACTGCTGTTCCCGCCGCACTGTCACTCGTCGTCAGCTTCCACCAGGCGCCGTCGTCCCCCGCTCTTGATCCTCCGGACGACCATCTCTTGGGCTCTATGAATTGTATAACTATCTTTTCCCTACCTTCTCCCCTTACTGCAGAGGTAACCATCCTCTCGCTACCAACTGATAAGGCCGGGTTCCGCTGCCAGAATTTAATTAGAAACCCTAGGTCAATGGATCTTTTCTTACCTGCTGAGAAGTGTGAAGGGGAGAAATAATTCAATTATGCCAATTCAACTTATTCCGATGACTACGACTCAAAAGATCACAGACTCCGAACTCCAATTTAGTGGGTTTATTACAATGCCAAAAACAACTGAACGTACAAGCACCTCAGGACGAGGTTATAAACATACATAGGAACTAATACAAAGCCATACCTACAAGTGAGTCTAATCCTATAGATCATGAAAAGAATGAAAAGTTCCAAAAACAGAATGCAGGCAAGGACTGCCCCAACATCTAAGTCAGACTTCATCTGCGGCTGAAAAGTAAAGAGCATTAGACTATCCCTACTCTATCTCTAAAGTGACATACCTACTTAGCATTTCCCAGGCAAGAGCAATTAAAGGTGTCAGCTTGTGAAGGCGTCCTAAGAAGTACACTCACATTGTATGGGTCGATCTCTTTACCCCTTCCACTAACTCCCTTCTTCTCCTGACTCTCGACCCTCTTCTCCTGACTCAACCCTCAGGACACTGTCCCTAATACAAAATACACAGATGTAAAACACGCCCACAGATCACCTCATTCCACTAGGCATTTCTCATAGGTAAATTTCCACCGTCTTCCTCACTCCATCCAAGTTCGGCTCGGTCACCTTGATTCCCAGGCCTCCTCAGTGAGAAAGAACACCGGCTCCCAATTATCGACATTCCGTTTACAAAGTATCACTTCTCCCCCATGCTTAACTCCTAAAACAAAGGCATTAGTTTAACTTAACAAAGGCAGCTTCTTCCACCTGCAACGGAAAACGTGACAACAGAACAACCTTGCATGTACATGAAATTCGCTGACTACCTCCAAATGCGAGAGCTTACCAGGGAAATTACATTTTCAGGCCTACACAAATCGGCCAACATAAGAATAAACGAATAGGCCTTCAATTACACAAAAGTGAACATTTCATTTAGGCCTTTAAACATCAAATTATACACGCAGATTAATAGAACTTTGCTTTGCAAGCATCTACAATTATTACACGTTAAGCACAATTAGTCATCTCCACGTGCAGACTCTAACATGATGCACGTTTAAATCAAAATGCATTACAATACGCATAGGCTTTTCATTAGGCGATTGCAATACGCTAAAGGTTACTCTTTTCCAAGCATAAATGTCATTTTGTTTCTTTTGCATGGCACGAAACATTTTCTATTATTTCACTTACAAATCATTATTACAACACATTCCTAATGACCAAATGTTAATACAACACAGAAATATATGCGGGTGCGGACTATTCATGATTATGATGCACCCCTACAATTTTAGAGCACCATCGCGCTCCATCAGCCGTATTATTAAATCTCTACGTAAATGGTTAGCCAGTGCCTTCAAGGCTAGCCCTTCAAATAGCAAAAGTGGGCAAACGTAAAGTAGAGCCTAAGATGTTATTCTCATTAGATTAATAGGATTGTTGTAGGAAATTGGGTTGGTGGTTGAGAGGGGTGAAAGCCCCATTCAGGCAACAACCCCAGTCCTTGTCAGAGTGAATCACAAAAGTCACTAAATTAACCTGTGCTCAACCCTCTGGTAGTTTGGCACAAAAGCAGTTGCTTTAATTTACAGGCAATATGTAAAGTATTTATGCAGCACTCACACAGTAATACAGTGAAAGCACAACA